>JAMXBB010000001.1:101488696-102054093 GCA_024138015.1 Lumnitzera littorea | reverse complement strand
TTACTAATAATGGCATGGCATGTAGCAACAGACCCTGCACGCTCAGCAGCCTCAGCTTCCTTCATCCACAATTCCCTATCAATCACCACACCTTCCCTTTGCAGAGCCCTTATACCCCTCTCAACAATCTTCCCTACCATAGAAGTATTTCCATTAGCCTCTTCCAACTTTGCAGCTGTAATCCATATAGCAGGCTCCTTCGGCAATCTCTCCCTTGCCTTATTAAGAACCTTCTTGGCATTATCATATGTCTCTAATCTTGCAAGTGCAAGCCACAACTCCACATGCAAAGGACAACACTCCACGGCCCTGTGAAGCAACAACCTAGCATCCTCCTCACTGGCCAACTCGACAACTGCCTTCCAAAGCCTAACAGAATCTGGAATATTCTCCAACCCTTTCCTCAACACCCTACTTTTATTAGTATCATCATGCTCCAGTTTTGCTGCTTGCATCCACAATTTCACCGAGTTCGGTATTGACTTAACCCCCCTAGCAATAACTGCCTTGGCTTCATCGGGACTGGCAAGACGACAAGCCTCAATCCAAACATCCTCATTCTTAGGACACTCCTCGCATCCTTTTTGTATCAACTGCCTAGCAGCCTGAATCTTTCCAGCCACCTCCTCTAACCTGGCTGCTGCAATCCAACCCGGAGGATGTTTTGGATTCGTCTGTATAACACTCTTAAGCAACAACCTCGCCTTCTTAATATCAGAAACCTCAGCATCACTAGTAATTTTCATACTCTTCAAATCAGTTAAATACCCTTTCGGATCAACAACAGTCAAACCCGAAACTGAATCTGATAACCTATCAAGCTTAAGAGATAAAACAGTACCTCTTCCTTCACCAACAGCAGTCAAATCCGTAACAGGTGTCTGTGTCCAAGGTGTCTCAGTCCCACCGGTAGACCGACTTTTCGGGTCCAATGCAGTAACATGCTCCTGCTCTTGCCTAGCTTTCTCCAACAAAGTATCTGGAACCGGCACAAAACTCTCAAACCTCTTCTTCTTATTCCGCAAAGAATAATCCCCAATTTCAGGTATACTCTCCCATTCTTGAGCACTTAAAGTATGCAACTTTCTCTTCAAATCTGCGAATTGCTCCGTAATCTTTGGGTTCGAAGCTCTATATTTCTCAATCTCTTGTTTTAACCTAGCCTCTCGCCTATCTTTTCGTCTCGAATCCATTCTCTTATCAATGGCCTCCCAAACAGCATCGGCTTCCTTATCATCCTCATCGTATTCGGCCGAAGCAAAAAGACCCATATCATTCCCTTCAAACTCATCGAACTTCTGATTCTCGTCATATCCTTTATCCTCCCCTTCATCCTCATCCTCCTCATCACCCAATTTCCCTCTCCCCCGGCCTGCACCGAGCGCTGAGGCAGACGAACCCCCAACCGTCGTAGCAGAGCGGTCAGGAAGATCAGGGGCGGCACGAGCTGGACCGATATCGGACCGGGTGGTGAACCCAGTGGCGCCACGGCCGAGACCGGCAACATAATTGGGAGGAGGCTTTGAATTGAGGAAGTCTAAGCGAGGTCTGGTAGGTGGAACCGAAGTAGGTGGGAGTTGGGTACCGCCGCACAAAGGGATATGCAGGGTTAGAGTTGAGTTTTGATGAATACCCAGCTGAGTTAAGAGGGTGGAATCGTCACTAGGATTGAGAAGTTTGGGTTTTGAGGTGAGGATTAGACGTTGGGAAGATGTCGGGATTAAGGTTTTCTGGTGAATGGAGAGTTTGACAGTGTAGAGGGAGGTGGTGGCAGGGTTTAGATTTACGGTTAGCGTTTTGCCGTCTGGCTGGGAAATGTAAACCATGCTGTGTGAAAGAGGGAGAGAGAGAGTATAGGAATAGAGTTGCAGTGTGAAAATGAGAGATGGAACCGTTGGATGTAGCCTTGGAAGACGAAGCAATATATTATATATTATGACAGCTCCTAAGGTTAAGGCTTGGTTTATGTTTTTAATTGGGTTGGTTTGTTTTTATATAATATTTAATTTATTATTAACTAAATTTAAATTATTAAAAATATAATTAATTAAATAATTAAAATTTAATAAATATAAAATAAAATGTTAGATAAAACCTTAGAAAAATCCATTATATATATTTTTTTGGTAATATAAAACATATATAGCAAGATAAAACTAGTATAAGTATTTAAACTTTCAATTTTTTTTTTGTTTTATTATTTAAACTTTAAATCTGTTCATTTTAGTACATTAATTTCTTAAATGAGGTAAATTAATATCTAGATTATAACTGCTATTATTATAAAATGATATAATAATAATAATATAAATACATCATCTTTTATTTTATCTTTATTTTAATAATCAAACTTTATTTTTTATTTTATTTTAATACTTCAACTTTTTAAAGTGAAATAAATAAGTAGTTTTTATAATAACTGTTATAATAAATATATAAATTTGTCTCATTTTTAAAAAAAATATTAAAAAAAATAAGTTTAAAGTTTGGATATTAAAATAAAAAAAATGTAAAAGTTTAAGTAGTTCCGATGGTCTTATCCTCATATATATATCTTCTATTATATTAAAGAAAAGACCAAATTTTAATTACTTATAATCAATAATTTAATGTCTTATAGTTCTAATTAGTAAACATATTTATATGATAGTTACCAAAACAAATCAAACTCATCTCATAAAATTTTCAACCAGTATATTTATAATTTTCTATAATGCTTACTTTTATTTTTATTGTTACTATTCTTTTATTTTTCCATTATTTTAATTGTGGAATATTGTTATTATTTAGAAAATATATTACTCTTTTTATTTGACCAACATTTTTAAAGACTTTTTTTTTAATTATTATAATTTTAATTTTACTAACATATATTATTAGTACTCTTCTATATTTTTCAGTTCAAACTTTTTTGTATTTTTTATACATATAATGTAGGTATATCATCCACTAACATATATATATATATACATATATATATATATTAGAAATATGTACATTGTGAGAAAAAATATTAAGAAACTTTGACACTAGGTTAATAAAATTTAAAAAACGTTATTAGTTTGTTTGTTAATTAACATTTTCAACATTTCTTAACATTTATCACTATTTTACATAATACATTATATGTATAGTGCATTATTCTTTTATTTTATATTGTATAGGCATCCATTTGACAATGTACTACCCTAACTATTGATTTGATGTGAACCAATTGAACTACAATTCCTTGTTTTATTTCCATTTCTACTTTTGTTGTAGCTTTGGAAGTTGAGTTGCTAATACCTCTTCTAGTAAGATCTCAATTTTTAAACTTAGAGAGAAAGAACAGTAATTCCACTTTATTTTGCCCTTTCTCTTATTTATTTATTTATTTTTCTTTTCCTTCGTCAAACATTCCACCCTTTCTTATGTACAAAATATGATATTATTGAAGTAGGTTATGAATGGTTCTAAAGTCTTATTTATAATGTTTATGGTGAGATTGAATTATATTTCATTTTACAACGGATTTTACTTATAATTTTCTCATTTATTATTTTCTAACTTTATATCTTTCTTATAATGAAGTTTATTATCTAATTTCTATTTATTTATTCATAAATTATAATTATGCACAATTATATTTGAGTATTAATGAACATACAAATGAGTTAAGAGAGTAGATAAGATAGAGAAGTTTAGGTTTTGAGGAGAGGATCAGATGGTAAGCAAATGTTGAGATTAGGGTTTTTCTAGTAGATAGTGTCATGCTCCGAACAGGAAGAGTCGTAACAGTCCCGCCGTGTAAACTAATCTAAAATAGAAACTAATCTTACAGCTGCTATCGTATATACAGTTCACATAAGGTGCACAACTTAACCAACTTAAAACGCTTGTTCTGATACCTATTAATAACCAAACCTGTGGTAGAGCTTTTACAAAATACTTGTTCTATACGACTTGCTATTTAGTACTACAACAGTATTTATACAAACATTTTACGTCCAAAGGTAAAGTTTACAATCAAAGTTTATTAAAAACCACAGGTTTTGCAGTTTATATACAATAAGTTAGGAAACTAATGGGCTCCTAGAGAATTCCCAATTAGTTTCTTAAGAACTTAAAGACAAAGTTAAAAGCTTGGGTTCAGTTAATTCCTTGATTCTCACTTTCCCAAACAGCAGCATACTAACCTGAGAACGGTAGTACTTGAACATCCTGTTCTTATTCAACACCTGCAAAAGAGTCTGTAGGGATGTGAGCACAACTAGCTCAATAAGTGGGTTGGAGTCAGAAGATTACTATACAATCACAAATAAGGTTAATAATTATGATGAAATGCAATGCAATCACTCAAATGAAACATCGCACAGTGTTATCCGGTCCACTGTGAGGTTAAAGAAATTACATCCGCTCCAACCCAAATTGAGGAGTTTCATCGCGACTCAAGTTAGACTAAACCCGGGTTTGTGCAATGGAGAACACCCTCCTCCAATGATCGCCTTCGAACCACGACCCCCAACCTTGCCGCGACCTCCTCACATATCACTTAGTTCGGCTAAGGATGGGGAAAGGACCATTTCAGCTATCCCCATCGAAGGAAGTCGGTATTTGGCCTAACACTCTTAATCATTTCCCTTAACGGGTGTTATGCATGTCTAATTTTATTTTAGTCGAATAACCTTTAGTTTTAATCAGAGGTGACCAACAAGTTCGCACAATACAGAATCCATGCAAATATGCAAAACAGCACACTAAGGAGTTGAACTCCTGTCACAACTGAGTATCATTCACACACACAACATGCGCATAATCATCTAACTACAAACACAACCAGAAGTACTCTTGGGTCTTCGAATACTTTAAATAGTACCTAAACAAGTAGTGAAGTTACAATCCCAACTTACTTGTTTAGACGTTCGCTATTGCTGACTTGAATTGTCAACCGTCTTTATATTGGAAGGTCCTAATTACACAAAAGACCCAAATTCAGTTTTTATAATAATTACGAAGACATTAGGGTTTAATCTCTAATGGTTATATATATATATATTATTTCCATAATATACAGTCATGTTATTACTATATATCGAATTAAGTTATTAATTGTTGATGTCGTACATTATATATACTATTGCATATTATATATCGTTTCGATTGCATTGAAACATATTTTTTATTTATTAATTCACGTTTTAATTCCGGTAAAGTTACTGAAATATTTACATTCTTGAATATAATAAAGTTATAGGTTAAAATACTTAAGGTTGTCCGATTTTAATAAAATTAGTGTCATTGGGTTTGTATAGACCTAACGACACGTTTTACGGGTCCTATTTCTAGAGACAGCTTTTAACAGGTAGTTTAAGTTTTTAATACAGTTATACATAATTATATAAATATGATCCTATTATATGTAATTTATGTTATTAAATTGTATTTCATCTAATTTGTTCATATATTGTTACAATATAAGTATTATCTAATCTTAATATACCTAAAGTGTATCTCAATTAGAAAATATTAATAAATATAATAAAAATATCCATTTAATCCAATCTGATCAGCAATTCCCACATATAGTTTTCATTTAACTATTTAATTTATTTTAGCTTATTAATATTACAAATACACCCCGACTTGTATTTTACTTAATAAATTTGTAATAAATAGTTCGGGTTACCAAATAATTCTCCGAAAATTTCTATGTACTCTTAAAAATATAGGGGATTCAGTTATCACTTAGTTTTAAGTTTCTGACCTATTGCCTATATATTCGTATTGACGATTTTACCCCTAAATTGTCATAAATTACCCAATTATGATTCTTTAAGCACCAAATTAATTTCAATCCGACTCAATACTATTATTATTTATTATAGATTAGTACATGTCCATTTTATCCCTTAATTTCATAATTTCCTATTAAATTCATAATTTCAACCTATTTTCAAGCCTAAAAATGCAATAAATAATAAAAATATTCAAATCAATATTCGGGATACATAGCAATTATCTATATATCATACACATCCTACACAAAAATTTTCAGCTAGAAATAACATCATATAGTATATTTATTTTATAAATATAAATTCGAGTGAATAGTAGATTTCTTAATAAAATATATTAAATATTACGAATTTTCTAAAAATAAAAATATCACATGAAAGCATGTTTAAAATAACCTAGGTACAATTTTTTTTCATAATTTTCTAGGTGGATTTACTAATTTTTAGAAATTATTGAAAAACAGGGCAGGAAATTGACCTTGGTGTTCTTGGGTGCTCCGGTAGCCGGCGGCAGTTAGGCAATTGTCGGACGGCCTGCGCGGTGGGTGGACCATATAGGGTTGGCTAGGTTTCACAGCAAAACCACTCTAGGTTAGGGTTCTTCACTTTCACAAAATTTCCCCTGTTTTTTCTAAATTTCTTTTTATTTTCTATGATTTTTTTCTAATTTTTCTTTCTATTGTTTCTGGTTTTCAAAGGTGAAAAATGATGTGTTTCAACAGATTTATAGTGGTTTAGGTCGGTTTCCTTTTTTCTTTTTTTATTTTTTTCTTGCTTTTTCTTTCATTAATTGCAAGTAGGAGGTGGCATTTGCTTATAGATTCAGTTTTTGATTCAACAATTGTCCAGCTTTGATGATTTCCAACAATTTCCAAGCGTGAATCAGCAATAGGAAAGCTTTTGAATAATATTTTGCAATTATTTAGGTATTTTGAGTATATTTTATTAATACTTAATTATTTACTTAATATGCGAGTATATATTCCTTGTGAATATCACGTGTAATATATAACTATACTCATATAATTAAGTTTCTAGCATATCTTTTATTTTTAGGATATGTTCAAAAGTTAATTTGCAAATATAATTATTATTTATACTGAGTATACTCATAAAATTACGTGTATTTTTATATAGTAAATTATATTATATTATCTCATTTTATAGCTCAATTAACTTATCTCTAAGTTCTTGTTGCAATCTAAGTTCGATTTTAGGAGTTCCGAATATTTTAGTGCTATATTAAATATTCCAACTTTTAAAGTCAAAATTGGGATTTTGGGTCATTATTACTAAAATCTAACTTCATTGTAATATCTCGACTAACTTTTTTATTCTAGTCGTAAAGTTTGGGCTCAATTGGATAAGTTTCCCTAAAAGTCCTAAATCTAAGTTCGGTTGTCCTAAACTCAATTTTGAGAGCTTATAGATAGAGAACTCTAGAGTATAAGGTATGGTGGTAGTATGAATGGAGTTACAGCAAATATGAGAAACAATCTTGATGGATTTAGATTGTATAGAAGAATATACATATTAATGACAAAGGATGCTAATAAAATGTGTTAAGAATTATATATTTGGTAAAATCAAACAATTTGTCTTATGCTATTTAGAAAATTGATTCATTATAAATTCTTCATAATTATTTATCATTACTCTGTATACTATATTATATTTATAACTGTTCATCTATTATTATTAAGAGAGGAGCAAAACATTCGACTCCAACCATTTATATAAACAATAATTTAAAAGCTTTTCTTACTTTTTTTTTTCATCCACTTTTCCTATATTCCAATAATTGAGACACCTCATCCCGATAATCCTTCTCTACACCCCTCCTTTTTAGAATCGAAATTATACTTCCTTTTAGACAGTTATTCACTTTTGCAATTGCTTTAATATAAATATATAACCTTACGAAAAAGAAAGTATTAACACCTTTGTTTGAATTGCAATTATTATCGAGCTCTCTTCTAACTATACTGTTCTTATCAATCCCTTGTGATTGTGGTAAATCTAACACTCATTAATTTATCCTATGGATTACAACATACCTTTGTTCATGTGATTCGTGTACAATATCGAATCACAAAAAAAAAATTTGTTAATAAATACTCTATAAGTCACATTAAATTGTTTCCTTAACGAGATTGCCCTATGATTGTGAGTTGTATCAATTATTGGTCCAATTGACCCCAGTTTCTTTTACCATACTTAAAGCAATAATTCATCCGTTTCCCTTTCAACTAGTTAAGAGCCTGGCGATGCGTGGATAAAATTTTTATGATTGTAAGTTTCTTATTTTTGAAAATAAAAAAATTAAATATAATTAAATGTTTTATGTATTATCCAGTAAAATATTCAATTCATTTACAAATGGATATTATAACATATCATCCAAAAACATAGAAAGTGTATGCATTTACTCTCTCACTATAGGATAAATTAACGAGTGTTTATGTATTTGAATATGAACAAATAATTACATAAGGAAAACATAAATTAAAATACAATCAACAACATTATTAAAATGAATACTACTTATTATATATAAGAGATATACAAAATTAGTTACTCGTACCTGATATAAGTTTCTTTTATTAAGACAAAAATTTAGACAAATTGATAACCACAATATATATTTTCTTTCATAAACAGTAAAAAAATTCCCTTGATCGTTTAATTACTTTTTATTCCAATAAATAGAAATGAATAAGTAAAAGCATAAATTATTTAATACAAAAAGCATTTGATGTAATCACATTTATGGTAATGTACAATCATGTAATCACTTAAATGAAGTACCTATTTCTATTAGCAAGATAATTGAAGAAACATGAAGTTGTAAATTTACAATAACTAAAGCTCAATTTACCAGTTTACATAATATGGTTAAATAGAAAAAAAAAAAAACCTAAGATAGTTATAATGAAATGCATAATATTATTTGTTATAAAACTGAATTATGATAATATTGGCAATTCTCATTTCATCAATAATGAAAATTTCTAATGTGCTCATTGTTTTAAGTCATTAAAGGAAAAAAGAAAAAGGAAAAATTATCCTTCGATGTAGTTAAAGGATTTCTCTTGAATAGATTATATTACAATTCATTTATAAGAAGGCAAATTTAAAGTAAATTTTGTACCAATGAATATTATTTATTATGCATGTGATGAGTGCAAAATTAGTTATTCTTATATAATATAAGTTTCTTTTGTTAAGCTTAAAATTAAGATAAGATAATAGTCGTAACGATATTACCTTGCATAAACAATAAAAAGTTTCCTTAGATAGTATTGATCGTTTAATTACTCTTTCTTCCAAATAAAATGACTAAGTAAAATCATAAACTGCATAATAAAAAAAGTATTCCCTTTACTTTCGTTTTGGTTTTTCAAGATAACCCTTAATATAAGATCAACCTACTTTGCATGCCATTACTAATTATTCTTTTTTATTTTAACTTATCTATATTATTAAAGTCAAAAGATCTTAAGTAATTGTCACCTCTTTAATTATAAATTTATCTTTTGCAATGTATTTTAATTACCATTTTCTATTACAATAATATTTGTATTTTAAAAATACATATGTATATTATTGTAATTTTATTAGTTTTCACTATCTCAATCCCCACTTCCAATTCCTCCTTTTAAAGTTGATCTACTATATATGGTTGGAGTTGGAGTGTTTTTTTTTTTTTTTCCTTTTTCTTTTTCATAGTTATCTTTCTTGTGTTTATATTCTTATGCCATGATGGATGCCACTGTATAAGAAAACTAAGATAACAGTAAAAATACTATTGCCCAAATGAGACAAAAACAATAATTAAATAAAAGTATTATAAATAAATGAAAACGATGATTATAATAATAATAATAATAATAATAAAAGCATTTTTAATTAGTTTTCTTTTATAGGGAATGAAGTGCTTATAGTATTTCTTTTCTTATTTTTTTAATTTGTATACGTATCGTAGATGTAGTATCTACTATTATATATGTATACACATATACACGTACACATTTATATACAGCTAGTTTGCTATAAAACTAGATTGTGATTACATTGGTGATTTATTTCATCGATGAAGAAAATCACTAATTTGTTGATTGTTTTAAGTCGCGAAGACCAAAAAAAAAAAAGAAAAAAGGAAAGAAAAGAAATAAAAAATAATCTATCATAGTAGATATCACATTAATAGATTATATCACGTGTTCATATCTAAAGTAAATTTTGTACCAATTAATATTTTTTATTATACATGAGATATATATTGTAGGGGTGTGGGTACAGATGTAAGGGTTACGTGTGTATCATGTGAGAAATCGTACTACACGAGACTTGAGAAATGACTTGAGTGACTTGTACGAGATGATCAAAAGAAAAGTGTAGGGAAAAAGAGTAGGCAGCCTTGATGAGGCTCTAATATGTATAGTAACAGGTGAAGGAGCGTAACAGTATCGAACTCTAAGATTAATGAAGAATAAGGTAGAGTTCTTAAAGTGTTTAAGTGTTTTATCTTTAAGATAAGGTTCCAGTAGAGTAACAGCATTAATTGTAGTTTTCTCCTATCCAAATAAGGATGCAAATGGGGTATTTATAAGAAATAATAGTTGATTACATCCGTCAGATCATGATATTAATCAATGGTTAATATTGAAGCCATTTATTAATGGATCTTAAATGGGTTATTTTCATGGGTTTAGGTCTAGATAAAGGCTTTAATTATTATTTTAGTATGAGCCAAATTAAGAAAGGTTAGATCAGACAAACCGATCCAATAAGCCTTACTCCAAGTCTTACATACCAAATCTCCCTTAGTCAGCTCGATAATTTAAGGGCTTAGCTCCTCGGGCCCTATTACTTCAGCTCAAGGAGTCGAATCCATTTAATATTTAATCAATGGCCTTGAAGCCCAATATTAAATTTGGTTCTCTACATTTTGCCCCCTAACTAAAGTCCTTTAAATAAAGTCAAAGGGGGATAGACATCGAGTGAGTCTTTCAAATGACTTAGGCATGTGTATATTATTAAATAGTTACGTCACTACTAAATTCATTTTAGAGTTATCTTAGTACGTGAGTTTGTAGCACCTCTTAACCATATGTTAAGCTTCGGTGGGTTATATTATATGTTGCCCTTGAGGCATCACCTTGAAATAAATCTTTTTTAAGTTGTTTCTTCGTGAGCTGATTTATCTCTTCGATTCAATCTATATGAGTTATTGATTCCATTAGGGTTATATCTTATGCACTAGATTGACATTAGCAATCTCATTAGGGCTGACTTCTGTGTATTAATGTTGCCTTAATCCACTTCAAATAGAAGAAAATTCTTCTTATAGAGCTTTTCATATGCACATAGTTCTTGAATACCTCAAATCATGGCTACAAAACTCAAATTGCAATTAGGTGAAATTTTTCAAGAACTCAATTTTAAAAGTGAATTTTTTTACAGAGGTCTATGGTGGGAGCAGAAAGCAATGGATTAACTTCAATTTTTTTTTTATAAATACGTCGTGACTAAAGAAACAGGGCCCTTCTTGAAAAAAAAAAGTGACCTCTTTGTCCCCTCATCCCCTTAGATTAACACAACAGCAGAATAAGGATGAAAGAAGAGATGTAGTATAATAATTTCCTTTCCATTTATCCCTTTATCCCCCATTGCAAGCTTAATGAGTGTCCACTCAATTTTTATTTCCCCGTATGACACATACAATTTCATACTGCTTCAACCACCATAGCAGAAATAGAGGACACTCCCTTAATTACATCCTCTTACTCTTCATCCTCATCATTGCAACATTCCCCAAGGAAATTGGTTCTCTACTCAAAACTCGAATGCTATTTGTGTAATGGCCTCAAAGAAAAGCTCTAAGTTGAATTCTTACTCTCTGCTCTTGATTCTCTTTATGATGTCAACTTACAAGTTAACCCTAACGTTAACTCAAATCTCCGTTCCTTATTTTCTTTATGTATAATTTAACTATGGTTGGGGAATAAAGTAAAGTAGAGAGTAAATTAAGGTTATTGATTGGAATGTATTTATGGGTGTGAAGATAAGGGATATAATAAGCAATTAGGAGTGGGAAAGAGCTTATTAGTATGAAATACCTATGTTGGCCAAAGTGTTATATGATGGATCCGACGTAAGTAATCATGGTTCTTGAGTTTTAGTTTTCACTGAGGTTGTTCTATTCTATTATGACTAATAGGCATTTGTGAATGTGTCTGTCATGATTATGGGCATGAGGATGATATGACAATGAAAGTTTAAGAATGGAATTGTTGAGTAATTTCTCAAGACTGCTCTAGTTAGTTGTTAATTTCAAATGAAAAAGAGGATGAAACTTGTAAACCCCTAAAATTTTCAACTTAACATTTGAAGTAGACTTAAGTATGTTAGATATTTCTAGGAGTTGACAAGGTTAGTAAAAGTGAAAACTCTAAAATAAGTAATCAATCACGTATAAAATTTTTCTACCCTAAACATATGTAAACACTAAAGATTTTATTTGAAAGTGATAAAAACCCTAAAACTATAACTTTAAGGGCATAAAAGTATTAATTCACCATAATTTACCCTCAAATCTTAATTGATAATATAACCTTAGTATTATATCAAATCATTGGTAAAAAATTAAAGATAACTTTCAATCATTCATAAATATATATGACATTAAAGTAATCTTTTAGAAACTGTTACGTCCCGAAATCACAGAGTCGCAATAGTCCCGCCGTGTAAACCATTATATGATAGCAACTGGCCTCACAGTGCCTACTATAGACATGATTTACATAAGGCGTCGACGACTCCTTGCTTTGAAGTAAACAGTCCGTTTATCATTTAAACTATAATTATGATAAATATTACAAATTTCTAATAAACATATATAATTATAAGTAAATCCACAGAGCTTCCCAGGAAGTTTTACATAAACACAACAGTTCACTAAATTACATAAAAACTATCAGTCTTTCATCCTTAACTATAGGGATACTTTAGCTACACATCATTATTAAGTAGTTTGATCCTCACACCCCTAGCTTCAAAAGGACTAACCTCTGGGTAATTGTAAGGCGACATTTTACTTGAATTGTTTAGAGATTAGAACCTGCAAAAGGATCTATAAGGGTATGAGTAACTACAACTCAGTAAGTTGAATTGGAGACTTATGAATGCATACAAGCACAAACAAGATTATCAATCAATTATTTTTATGCAATGCAACAATCAAGTGTCATCGCACAACGTAGTTTGGTCCGTTGTGAAATCAGAGAAATTTCGTCCGCTCTAATCCAGGTTGAGGAGTTTTATGTTATGCAGCAGCTTACAACCAAACCCAAGTTTGTGCAATGGAGACCTCGCTCCTCTCACGACTACCTTCGAACCATTGACTTTACCCTCACCGCGACCTCCTCTCATGTCACTTAGTTCGACTGAGGATGAAGAAGAGACCATTTTGCAATCCTGCGTTATCCCTTTCGAAGGGGTCGGTATTTGGTTGGAGAATCCTATGATCCCCTAACGGGTTGCAATGCATGACATTTTTTGTTCTTAGAGTCGAATAAGATTAAATTTCATTTAGGGTGTTCAAACAATTTCACACCAATTCAATCATAACACAAAATCACTCACATCACAATTTCAGCACGAATTCAGATGCATCAAACACATGCGTAAACTACTTACAATCACAACCATATACAACCCTAAGTCTCCGAGTACCATAAAACTAGTACTCTATTACAATAAGCAATAACCCAACTTACTTGGAATTGCTCGATCGTTCGATCCCTTAGTCGCAAGTTGATTTGTCTCTGGGTGTCTTATAATACAAATAGGTCTTTTTAGTACTTATACTTTAAGGATTCATATTCTAATTCATAATTTAACTCATTTTTCTAAGTATACCTATAACGTACTAATGATTCATTGTACTCTATTTCGGGGTTCGAATCCTAAATTAGCTTTTAATTTTGATTCCTAAGTCTTAAATATGCTTGAATCCTAATGTGACATTGATCATATTAAGCTCAAGTATTCAAATATCCTATTGAGTCTTAATTTAGTATTCTAAACTATTTGGTACACGCTAACCTTAATTGAGGTATCGGATTTATTCCCGATGTGAGAAAATCTTACATTTTGAGACATTTACTTAAAATTAAATGTTATTTCAGATTTATTATTTTTCTGATTTCTATTATAATATTATCTAAATAACCCTACTTTTTTAGATTTATTAATTTTCAATTTCACATATTACTAATTTCTTACATTAACTACTTAATTTCCTAAATTACCCATACTTAATACTCCAAACGCTAGGATTAGGTTTCCACATCAGAGATTAGCATCCCTAAACATTTAATTACTATCTAAATCAGTAATTAGTATCTTAATCACTTAATTAACCCAAAATTACCCAATTTTTCCATCATTTTAGGGCTAAAAATTAACTTAAAAATTTCAAAAATTAATTTAAAAAAAATAGCTTCATAGCACTATTTTATATCACATGAGCATCATATAGAAAAAATTTGAGCTCCAAACTACACTCCTAAGTCTATTTATTTCTAGTTCTAATCATGCTCAGTTTTGTTCAATTTGTTAAGAATCCTATATTTTCATACATGATTAAACTAAATCACTATTTTTCCTTAAATCTACATACAATAAAATATAAAAATAACAAGTTTCATAATTTTCTGGGCAAAATAACTAATTATACAAAATCAAGACAATTATGGGACTCACCTAGTTCGATGCTTTCTGGCCGTCCAAACCTGGTCCAAGGTTGTCAGCCGACCCAGACGGAGGGTCTAGAGTAAGGTGGTGGTGGCAGCTCGATCCCAGGTGTAAACCCTAAAGCCAAGCCAAGTAACCATAGGTTTGAGCTTAAAACCCAAGGTTTAGGGCGATCGGCTAAAAGATCCGATCAAACCTAAATTATAAACTATTTAGCGAAATACCAGTAAAAATGACCCTGTAAACTTAAATTTAAGAAAATGAGTAGTAAAATAGGAGACTATAAAATTTTCAAATTTTAAGCATAATAACTGCTAATTACCGAAAAGGCAAAAAATGTAATATAATAACTAATAAATTAGTAGAGATAGATTATATGTATACTAAAAATTTTAGAATGACCAAAATAATATTTAGAAATGTTCACGTGTACCCTACATGTATTTACGTGTAGATAAAAATACGTGTAATTGCTAAAATAGGCCGAAAACTAAGTAAATAATTAAAGAAAAATACAAAATAATTATAAAAAAATCAGAAAAAAATCAGAAGAAGATAACTGCAACAAGATCAGGTCGTGGACTGAAAAGAAAAAAATTAACCAATAAGAATTTGACAAACTAAAAGCCTAAAATCAAGGAAATGGGGCAAAATCCCATCAAATTAATGCACATTAATTACTATGTTTGTCTATAAATAAGGAAAAAATTCTCAGAAGACATTTAGACAGTTTGTGATCTGAGAAAAATCGAAACACAAGAAAAATCGAGAGAAATTCCAGAAAAAAAAAAAAGAAAACTGTGCAGATTAGCAAGGTGAACTAAAACCACCACCCACCACCACCACCCTACACTAGGACCAGCGTCTGGACCGGCCGACAGCCTTGGACCAGGTTTAGACGGCCAGAAATCTTTGAACTGGTTAGTCATTTATTCATCCCGATTTTTGTATAATTTTGTAAAATTAGTTATTTTGCCTAGAAAATTATGAAACTTATTATTCTAAGGTTTTATTGTATGTAGATTTAGGAAAAAATATTGATTTAGTTTAATTATGTCTGGAAATATAGGGTTCTTAAGAAATTGTTCAAAACCGAGCATGATTAAACTGGAAATTAAATAGGCTTAGGGATGTAGTTTGGGGCTCAAAATTTTTCTGTAGGATTCTCATATGATGTAGAACAGTGCTATGAAGCCATTTTTTTTAAATTAATTTTCAAAAATTTTAAGTTAATTTTTAGCCCTAAAATGATGGTAAAATTGGGTGATTTAGGATTAATTAGGTGATTAGGATGTTAATTACTGATTTGGATCTTGATTAGATGATTAAGGAAGTTAATCCCTGCAGTGGAACTCTAATCCTAGCTTTTAGGTACTAATTATGGTTAATTAGAGAAATTAGGTAAAGAATATAAGAAATTAGGAATATGTGAAAATATAAATTACTAAATCTAAAAAAATAAAGCTATTTAGTTAATATTATAATTGAAAACAGAAAAATAATAAATCTGAAATAATATTTAATTTTAAGTAAATATCTCAAAATGTAAAATTTTTACACATCGGGAATAAATCCGATACCTCAATTAGGGTTAGCGTGTACCGAATAGTTAGAATACCAAAATTTCGTCCCAATAGAATATTTGAATACCCGAACATAAGGTGATTAATGTTACATTGGGATTCGAGCCTAATCACGACTTAGGAATAAAAACTAGAATTTAGTTTAGGAACCGAACCCTGAAATAGAATACAACGAATTATTAATACGTTGTAGGTATACATGAGGAAAATGAGTTACATTATAAATTAGAATAAGAATCTATAAAATACGAGTACTAAAAGAACCTATTTGTATTATAGGACACCCAGAAACAAATCGACTCGCAACTAGAGGATCGAGCGATTAAGCAAATTCAAATAAGTTGGGTTATTGCTTATTGTAATAGAGTACTAGTTTTGTAGTACTCGGAGACTTAGGCATGTATATGCTTGTGATTGTAAGTAGTTTGCGCATGTGTTTGATGTATCTGAATTCGTGCTGGAATTTGTGCTGTGAATGATTTTGTGACTGATTTAATTGGTATGAACTTGTTTGAAAACCTTAACCGGAATTTAATCTTAGTCGACCGTAATAACTGAAAACGTCATGCATTGCAACCCGTTAAGGGATCATAGGACTCTCCAACCAAATACCGACCCCTTCGAAAGGGATAGCGTAGGATTGCAAAATGATCCCTTCTTCATCCTCAGTCGAACTAAGTGACAGGAGAGGAGGTCGCGGCGGAGGTGAAGTCAATGGTTCGAAGGTAGTCGCGGGAGGAGCGAGGTCTCCATTGCACAAGCCTGGGTTTGGTTGTGAGCTGCTGCATAACATGGAACTCCTCAACCCGGATCGGAGCGGGTAAAATTTCTCTGATTTCACAACGGACCGGACTACGTTGTGCGATGACACTTGATTGTTGCATTACATAAAAATAATTGTTTGTTAACCTTGTTTGTGCTTGTATGCATTCGTGAGTCTCCAATTCAACTTACTGAGTTGTAGTTGCTCATACCCTTATAGATCCTTTTGCAGGTTCTGATTTGTAATCTCTTCAAGTACTATGCCGCCCTACAATTATCCAGAGGTTAGTCTTTTTGAAGCCAGGGGTGTGAAGATCAAGTTATTTAGCATAATGTGTATCTAGACTGACCTTGTAGTTAAAGGTTGAAGACTGTTAGTTATTCTGTAAATTAGTAGACTGTGGTGATTTTGTAAATCTTCCTGGGAAGCTCTGTGGACTTATTTATATAATTATTTATGTTTAGTAGTAATTTGAGATAATTATCATATTTGTAGTATAATTATTAATCGATCTGTTTACTTTAAAGCGAGTGGTCGTCGACGCCTTGTGTAGATTATCTCTATAGTAGGAACTGTGAGGCCAGTTTCTATCATAGAATGGTTTACACGGCAGGACTGTTGCGACTTCGCGACTTCGGAGCGTAACACCAGGTGGTGGTGAGGTGTGGGTTTGGCTCACTTGCTCAATTTGCATAGTTTTCTTTTCTTTTTTTTTTTTCTAAATTTTCTCTCAAATTTTTTAGTCTCTCGATTTTTCTCAGATTCCTCACTGCCTAAATGAGTTCTGAAAAATTTTCCCCTATTTATAGACTATTTTGGTAATTATTATGCATTAATTAGACATGACTTTGCCTAATTCCTTGATTTTTGGCTTTTGTGTTGCCTAATTCTAATTGGTTGATCTTTATTTTGTTGATCCTGACATGCCATAACTTGATTTGGATCATCTTATCCTCTTCTGATTTTTTTTTTCTGATTTTTCCATAATTAATTTATAATTTTCTTTAATTATTTACTTAGTTTTTGGCCAATTTAGGTAATTTCGCATATTTTTATCTACATGTAAATACATATGGGGTATACGTGAACATTCCTAATTATTATTTAGGTCATTATAAAATTTTTAATATACATATAATCTATCTCTAGTAATTTATTAGTTATTAGATTACACTTTTCACCTTTTCGGTAATTAGCAATTATTATGCTTAAAATTTGAAAATTTTATAATCTCCTATTTTACTACTTATTTTCTTAAATTCACGTTTATGGGGTCATTTTTACTAATATTTCTCTCAATAGCTTATAATTTGGGTTTGATCGGATCCTTTAACCAATCACCCTAAACCTTGTGTTCTAAGTTCACTCCTACGGTCACTTGGCTTAGCTTTAGGGCTTACAGAAACTAAGATATTGCATCATAAATCTTATTCATCTTCTAATTATATAATTAGATTAGTATTACATAGAGTTGAGAGTTTAGTTGATACTTATGTTACATGTAGTAAGTATTAATACCCTAAATGACACTTTTCATAATAATTACATTAAGTGGCCCATCAAATGATTTATATAGAATATAAATACCTAAAGGAAGATCTCATTACCTATCCTTACTAATCATTTCACTAAACCCCATGTTTCCTCTCATTTTCTTAATTTTCTTCCTAATTATTTCATTATGTACACTTAGATTATATGTAAATTTGAAATATTGACCAAGTCAAGGATTAATCAAGTCAAAGGTTGACTAAGTCAACATGTTGACTAAGTCAACATGTTGAAAAGTCAACAAAATATCATTTTCATTTAGAGAATTCTTTCCTTTCTCTTTAGCTTTCTGCTCATTTTTTTTTCCAATTTCAACCCTCCTTTTTGTCATCCACTCCCCTCCTCACTTAGACCCCAATTGTCTTCATCTTTTCAAACACAAAACAATACAAAACAAAGTCCTTTTCTCCTCTTCCAAACCGTAATTCCCCTTGCTCCCATAATTTCAAACACTTTCATACTTCACTTTCACGATTTCTACTAACATAATTAAGGAGAAAAAGACATGTTATCATATGATTTTCTATTTTATGTAATAGTTAGTTGTATAGGTTAGGTTAGTGTAGAAATTTGGTATAATATGTGCATATGTGTTATTGGAAGTGGAAGCTTTATATCTATGTATAGAAGAGTAGGAATCCTTAGATAATTAGAAAAAGAACACATATACATATACATATATATAAGTATGTGTATATAAGAGTATACTTGATAAATACATGTATAAGTACCCTTGTACATAAGTACCCATTATGTACATAACCTAAAATGAGGCATAAACTAACTCTACATATATATACCATGCTAAATACACCCTTAAAGTACAAAAATATGAAATTTGTGAAGCTTTCTTAAGAGGAAACTTTAGATATACGAAAATATGTATAAAAATACATGTCACCATATGTATATATGGGTATATGTATTAGTATATATATAAGTACATAAGTATACATACTAGTATGTTAGAAATATAAGTATAAACATGACATATATATAAAGTGTATGAATACATAAGGATAAGACTATATATGTAATGGATGATGATGTAAGTAATGACATAATTAAATAATGATGTAATCAAATGATGACATAAGCTTCTAAGATAATAAACTATAAGATCATTTAAGTGTAAGAATTTATGGCTAATGAAACCATTAACTACTAAAATAGAATATAAAACTAATCAATAAGAATAATTAAGCATCAATAGTTAGAATTTCAATATATTTAGTCTATATCGTAAAATACTGGTTTTAATGTCCAAAACGAACATTACCGTATGAATATACATCCGAAAACGATAGAAAATGACTATAAATTCGTAAATATAAAAAGTAGAATGAAAAAGTTACATACGATTAGTGATAAAGTCTAATCGGATAAAAATTGATAATAATCTAAGTAGAATTAGGTAAATAGATATCTAGAATTACTAGTTAATTCAATTACTTACTATCGCTATTATATCGTAATGATTAGGTGATCCCGATGCGGGCAAGGATTTCCCAATTGATTACTATGGCTAGAACGAGTCATCATGGCCGAGTAAGTATTTACCCTATGATTTCATGCTTGTATGTGATTACAAATAGAGGACTTAAATGATATTGTTAATTGATTGTTGTGTATGGTTGGGAAATGTTTGTGTATGTTATTATATGTTGAGTTGTGAATTTACCTTAAGTACAAATAATACTTTGTTTATTGCATGGTAGTATAGATAATGATTGTATGTACTTTTCGATGGTTACATCATAATAGGACTTAACTATACTCAACTCGTAAGAAGAAACTGGTACATGCATCAACATGCATTGCATAGACATAATTCCGACCGTTACATTACACGGAGGAAGAAAGGGGTCATTCGAGGATTATTATTATAAATTTATTGGTTCTGTACGGTGCACTCGTACAAAATGACCTTACCTTGGCCCGTAGGAATAATAGGCATTGGAGGTGCCAACCGCCTAGTTAAGGGTTGAGTCTAGAGGCCTCTGTTTAGGGGTAAGTGTGGATTGCAGGAGCCCACTCACGATTATATTAGAACTTGGTTTTATGAAAATAAAAGAATCGTTTGATTTAAGTACAGAACATGGAGTTCCGTAGTAAAGTAAGTTCGAGTATAATACTCGGATCTGATTGGTGCCATATATACTTCAACTCTGACTTTGGAGGGCGTTAAATCTGAGTTACGTATATGGACTAGTTAACTATATATATTGTTCGGTATTCTATTTGTTCATTCATTCATATTTGTGAATATAATATATTTATAACTTGCTTGTGGTGTAGCTGAAGGTTTTGCTTACTCAGCTTAGGCTTACACTCCCTTAGACTTTTGCTACAGGATGACTTATTCGTTGAGGCTGGCCGGGAGATGCCATAGATTAGCTTGGGGACCTAGGCAAGAGCGAGTCATCCAGTGTGTTGAGAGAACTAATTATGTAAACTTTTACTTATGTACTTTTGTTTTATCAGTAATATAGCCCTAGATGTACTAAATTACTGTTTACCGTAAACTTTATAGTTCAAATTTTATATAAATATGTTGGTGTGATGATATCCTATGGATTTGTATGTTCTTGGGAAGCTAGTGATTGTAGAGCCTTGTATATTGTATGAAGAGTTCATGATTAGAAGGGTAACCAATTAAGGGTTCTTCATACAGCATACGGTGTCTACCACGACTAGACCATCCTCAGTTTGTGACAAAACTTCCTCGTTATCATTTTGGTGTCTCTATCTTAATCCATTTTCCAGCACCTTTTGGTAAAGTCAAGGTCTACTAACGTTGTCGCTGTTGCAAAGGTAGCTGTTGTTGCTAAGCTACTGAAACTTCATTTAGATTATGGTTCCCCCTCTACTTCAATCGATATTGGGACACCACTTTGAAGCTCACTATGACTCTAATGATGACCTTACAAAATCCTTTAAATAAGCAAAAGGATGAAGTCTCACATTTCTCTTCCATGTCTTTTTTCGATCCTTGCTTAAAACATGTCCTCTGTGTACTTTGGCTTATCATGCAAACTAAACAAAATTTTATGGTGGGGTAATTTTTTTCTCATCTAGAATTGATCTGTTATGCCTCCAAGGAATATTTTCATTTTGTGCTGGATACTTGTTCCCAAGATTAGCATCTTCACCATCATACATATGCTTTTTTAGGAGACCAAGGTTTTGGAAACAAAGGACCTTCATAGTGTGAGCAAAGTTTTTTATTAATGAAATTTCAATTCCTATTTCTTTTGCACATCTCAAAAATGCTCCTTGATCTAATTGACAAAGAAGAGACATAAGTGCTTGAAGTTGATCCCTACTCACATTGAACCACTCTATCAAGATCCCAGCTTTATTCACACAATGGTCTAGAGATTTTAGTTCCATCTTCCTAACAAAAAAACTCTTACAAGAACCCCAGTACAACTAACTATAACCAATACTAAAATCCACAAAGAAATGAACTTCCCCTTCCATTTTCTCTCACAATATGAACTTCTTAGAGGCTCTTTTGCCTTCTTCAACTTGCAATTCCTAGGTAACTTACCATTAGATCCATGAAAATTTAATGTAGAACCCTTACACTTTCTTAAGCACACAAGGCAAATGTGATATAATAAGTGTAGTCAGAATTCATTATTTTAAACGTATGTCACCAGAGAGCATCTACTAAGTCTAAATGTCATGTCTAAAATTTTCTCTTTAACAATATAATAAGGCAAATATGATATATGTGAATTACTTGGAACCTCGTTCTTGAGCGTAGAAGTATCCTATCATTTAATGCATTTACTCTTGATATTTATCCATGATATAAGAAATTCTACTAATAACTGTATAAGTTTCCATCTTTATATTTCCCACTGCCTTGATTCACTTTAGGTATTTGATTTGAAGGTTTACCATAATATTTCTTTCAACATAACATGACCGAATTGGTTTTTCCATGGTGGTATAGCCCTTCACTTCATAATCTTTTCCTTTTTTTTTTTTACTTCACTATTTCAATCGCCAAAAGATGTTGGGAATCTTATATATAACTCGAACTTGTGCATTTTATTTGGCTCCAATATTTCTTCTTTGTGTAATGAATAATGAGATAGTTTCCACTACTTGATGCCTTTGTTCTTATAATTTTACTCATGCTTTGATATGTGTTTTTGGGTAATTAATTATAACATCCTTCTCCTCCCCTTTTTCTTTAAATTTTGAAACCGACATCTCTTCATTTTCTAGCTTTGTAGGTTGCATAATCAACATTTGAGAATTTGGTTTAAAGAGGATCTCTTCACCGCCTGGACTGTAGTTTCCTGCAACCGAGGATCAAAAGTCTATGATCGTAACTTAAAGACTACATCTCGAACTAGTAAAAATCAGGAAATTGATACAGTTTAAAGAGGGTAGACTCTTTACCACCCGAACCACAACTGTTTGTCAATCAAGGGTCAAAAGTTTGTAGTCGTGACTTGAGTATCGATCTTCATCAATAGGTGACAGTAGAGAGGTATAATGCTTAGGTCATGTGTAGCCTCCTTTTGTAATCTCCATAAAGCCAATTACAACTTGTAACATGAATTGAACATGAGTTTTGAATCGTAGGGGCATGCACATACGAGCACATGAGAAGTGAGTGCAAGCCTTACACATGAGATGAACTAAACATAGGGCCTGGACGTTGATATGGAAAAGTAGAACAAGAACATTAATAAAACATGACACTTGAATACGATGTGAGTCTTGAGCACAATGTAAGCTCTAATCATGATGTAAGTCTTTGAAGATGGCTCAATAGAGCCTTAAAATGACGCGATGTGAGCCTTGAATCATGTAAATTGAACATAAGCTTAGAATGTGAACATGAGATGGGAATTGAACATGAGCTTCAAACCCCTTTAACATGAGTACATGTGAATTGAAGGTTTGATATGAATACACCCTCCCTTAACATGAGTAGTTGTGAGTTAAATCACGTGAAATGAACATGAAGCTTCTAAGTGAGCATAGCATATGAATTGAACATGACACTCTTGGCATCTAAGTTGAACATAAGTCTCGTCATATGCGTTGAACATAAGCCTCGACACACGAACCTAAGGGTTGCACATGAACATTGAATGTGAAAGTGAATACCAGTCTTGAATATTAGGGTCGAATGTGAGTAGGCAAGAGTTGTAATCACAAGCGTTGAATGTAATCTAATCATGAGAATTGAACATAAGTTTAACCATGATGTAAGCCTTGAACTTGACATCAAAACATAACGCAAGCCTTGAGTGCGACATGAGATATGAACATGACATGACCCTCAAACACGATGTGAGGTTCGAGCATGAAATAGGTCTTAGCATAATAAGCTAGACATGGCACTCGGCATGTAAGTTGAACATAATTAGTTAAATCATGAGCCTTCTCCGCATAAATGTGAAAAGACATAAGTCCATTACATAAGCTGAGCATAAGGCATTAAACATTAATCTTCTAACATGAACACACGCACCGGAACATATCGTAAGCATGTGAATTGAGGATGGTGTCACTAATCTCATGTGTGATTGCCTATTGCCATTATGCATTGCAAGAGCCCTCGTACATATGTATTAACTTTAGTTTCCATAAGTGGATATCATACTTTCCGAATGCACCTTACTTTTACTAACTCTTTTACTTCCCTTCATTTGTAAGTGATCACTTCCTTTTTATACTTGCATATAGACATCACCACTACCTTTAGGGGTTATTAACATGGATAAAGAATTTGGGAAGAGTCGTTCTTGATGCGAACCGTGACCAAAAACAGACAAGGTTGATCGTTGGATGGGTCCAAGCTTGCTGAAAACTCGAAAAAGGTAAATGGGGAAAGGTACAAAAAGGGTAAGAAATGAAGAATGAAAAACAGTAAGCAAATCCACGAACAACTTTAGAGGATATGATGTACTAATGGAACTTCCAAGGACTCACGTACAATTCGATATGATGCATGAATTGGTCCAATGAGATTACTCGCTACCTAACCTTACTTAAGGGAAAGGATAAAAGTGATGCTGAGAGTAAACAAGTAGTGTTTACGGAAGGAAGAAAGTACTCAAATGTATTGAAAGTAATCTGATGTTCTTACAACTACAAGTATAGGGGTATTTATACCCGTAAACTAGGGCAACTTCCCCAAAGAGGAAAAGACAAAAAGGACATTTTCTAAAGAAGCAATGTACATGATCTGAAAGGGTAAAAATGAATATACAAAGAAAACAATAATTGGTGCTATAGAATCTACACATGATACTATACACGTAGCGATGCTACATTGGTAAGGTTATTAGGAGATGTGAACAAAAGTATGGACAAATGCATTTATTCAAGCAGGGATGGCCTAGTTAGTCCGGTTTCCTTCTCTCGGTTTCTCGGCAAGGTAAATGCCGAGTAATTGGTCAACTCAGTAATAGAGAGTAATCATCAACCTGGTATACCACACAATAATGGGTGGTCATACGGCATAGCATTAGAAGTGGCTCAATAAGGAGATACTCGACCTCAATAGGGGTAAGTTGGAACATAAGGATTCGTTGTATAAGCCTCTCTAGTCCTCGAGCTTAGCTGCGGGTTAAGGGCCCCGTAGCTTAATTCCCATAATTCCCTCCGGGTTATTTTGGATTTGGCATCAAATCCGAATAGTGTTTGCTCAGTTCTCTGTCAAGGTAATATAGGCTGAGGTTGATGATGTTGAAGGCATCAAAAACCCCATAATCCTCAGTTAGTTCCAACCTATAAGCGTTGTCGTTGATTTTCTAGAGGATTCTGAAGGATTCTTTCACTTTTGCAGATAATTTGTTTTTCCTTTTATTTGGGAACCATTCTTTATTGAGGTATAGCCATACTAAGTCTCTCGACTGAAATTGTTTGGCCGACTGACCCTTGCTCTTTTCGCACATTCTTCTGGCAACCTGGTTAATGTGCCGAGTGATCTTATTGTAGATATGCTAAAGAGATTGTACTTTGGCCAAGGCATTGGGGTCCTCTTGTGCAGATGTGAGTACAGGGGCGTAGTCGAGAGATAATTCGCGATTGAATCCATAAACCACTTCGAAGGGGTTTGCTTAGTGGTGTCATGTACTGTTTGGTTATAAGCGAACTTGACCATTGGCAGGCAGACATCCCAATCAACTAAGTTCCTGCCAACTACAGCTCGGAGCAGTGAACCTAAAGTATGATTAACTGCCTCTATTTGGCCATCAGTTTGGGGGTGACAGGAGGTACTGAAGAGTAATTTGGTTCCCAGCCGACACCATAGGGTTCTCTAAAAATAGCTTAAGAACTTCGGGTCTCTATTGGAGACTACACTTCTCAGCACGCCGTATATCCACACAATCTCTTGTAAGAAAAGAAAAGCAATAGCCGAAGCATCGTTAGTTTTGGTACAGGGCACGAAGTGTGCCATCTTATTGAACCGATCCACAACGACCATTATAGAATCTTTTCCTCAGGTAGTTCTCGGTAGTTTGAGAATAATATCCATACTTAGTTTAGTCTACGGCCTCATCGGAACAAGTAGGGGCATTGCTTTCCCTTGTTCGGCTCGACACTTGGCTTTTTTGCACATAGCACAGCTTTCAACAACTTGGTATACATCTCTTCACATTCTCAACCAAAAGAATCAAACATTCACTAGTTCATAGGTCCTTCTCTTTCCAAAGTGTCCACAAAGTCCTTTGCTATGAACTTCCCTAATTAATAATTCTCGTAGGGAATAAGTCAGTACACATAGTTTTCCTCCTCGGAACAGATAGCCATCTTGCACATAATACTCGTCCTTTGTTCTCCCATCCATGCATCTCAAAATTATTGGTCCAAAGTGTGGATCCTGGGAGTATTGTTCTTTAATACTTGCAAAACCAAACATTCTGATTCGCAGTTCTGACAAGAGCGTATGCCTCCTTGAAAGAGCATTTACAACTATGTTGCTCTTCCCTTACTTGTATTTGATCACAAAATTGAATCCTTTAAGGAATCCAACCCATCTTGCCTACCGCTTGGATAGCTTGTTCTAACTTCGGAGGTACTGTAGTGACTCGTGGTTAGTATATATGACAAATTCTCTCGGTAGTTGGTAGTACTACCATACTTGTAGTGCATGTATTAGTGCCAAGAGCTCTTTCTCATACATAGAGTAATTTAATTGGGGTCCTCGGAGCTTTTCACTGTGGAAGGCAATTGATTGGCTTTCTTGCATCAAGACAATGCCTATTCCAATGCTTAACGCGTCACACTCTAGCTTAAAAATTTTGTCAAAGTCAGGAAGCACTAACATCGAGGTGGAGGTCAATCTCTTCTTAATCTCAACAAAACTCCTCTCCTCCCTTTCTCCCTATAGGAAATAAGTGTTTTTCTTCGTTAATTCAGTAAGTGGCGCAACAAGGGTACCAAAGTTCCTGATGAACCTTCGGTAAAATGAAGCCAGTCTATGAAAACTTTTCACGTCGACACAAGTAGTAAGGGTCGGCCATTCAACAATTGCTCGGATCTTCTCATCATTAACTCGCAAGCCCCCTCTATTAACTACATAGCCCAAGAATACCACTTCCTCCTGGCAGAAGCAACATTTCTTCAAATTGCCGAATAGTCTCTTAGTACGAAGGATATCTAGGACCATTCTAATGTGTTCATAGTGACTTAGCATGTCGGTACTATAGATCAGGATATCATTAAAATACATCATGATACACATTTCGATTAGATGTCTCGGTACATAGTTCATAAGTCTCATGAAGGTGCTCGGGGCATTCAACAAGCCAAAGGGCATGACCATCCACTCGTAAAGTCCATGCCAAGTCTTGAATGCAGTATTCCACTCGTCTCCTGGCCTCATGCTGATTTAATGGTAGCTAGACTTAAGATTAATCTTGTTGAAAATTTTGGCTCCACTTAGTTTATCTAACATGTCTTCTAGCCTCAAGATCGGATACTTGTATTTGATCGTAATTTTGTTTACGGCTCGGCTGTCAACACACATCTACCAGGTTCCATCCTTCTTCGGTACTAAAAGTGCAGGCACAGCATAAGGGTTAAGACTCTTTCTAATGTATCCTCTTTCCAATAACTCATTGACTTAACGTTGAAGCTCAAAAGCTTACTCGGGATTCATGCGATAAGTTAGCTTATTCGGCAATATAGCACCGGTCAATGCAGTATTCTATGCCTCGGGTCAGCGGTAACCTTTTTGGCAATTGTTTTGGGAATAGGTCGGCATATTCATCCAACAGTTCCTTCACCTCTTGAGGTAAATCATTCCGCTTCTTCATTTCCAGTAGCTGCCTGACCAACAGGAGGGTCAGCTCATTGGTATTAATGACCTTTCGAAGCTCGGCTCTACTCATCACCAAAGCCTTCTTCGATCCGCGAGTAAGTTTTGTCTGTAACTTATGAACTTCTCTTGGCGGCATTGGATTCAGCGTGATCTTCCAATCATCCCTCTTAAGCATGTAGGTATTCCTATAACCATCATGGATGACTCTCCTGTCAAACAGCCACGGTCTTCCTAACAACACGTGAGACGTTCACGAGTGGTACTTATTGCCGATAATGATTGGCAGTAATATTTGTCGAGTGACATATAAGGCTCCCTTCTTACTCAATCAGTACAACTTATACAGCTTCAGGTATGCAACAGTTAACAACCTCAATTTTGAAAGGAAGTTGGTTGACACTACATTGAGGGTGCAGCTCCTACTATCCACGATGAGGACACACCTTTGATCATTTACCTTGTAGGTGATATGAAATAAGTTCTTTCTCTACTCCTTCTCTCATGAGGGTTTTACATTCATAGTACATCGGACAAGCATGAGTAGTTGGTCCAAGTCCTTAGCATACACGTCTTCCTCAATCAACTCTTTTCTGGCATTCTCATTCTCGGCTAGTACCTCTTCCTCGGGTTCCTCATCTGTGCTCTTTAAGACTAATTTCGGGTTGTTTCCTTTGATGACCATTGCTTTTGGTTCGGGCACTGAGCAACCATATGTCCGAACCCTTGACACTTGAAGCACTTGATCTAGCTGGTCTTTTTGCCAGACCCTTGCATCTTCTCGCCATCTTCTCATACGTTTGGGTCAGTGCTACATCTTCTGGTTAGCTTTTTTGCTCAGCTCGAACATCAACCCTTCTGCTCGGCTCAGTACTTGATAGAGTCTAATGACTTGCTATCCGGGTCGGCTAGTCAGCATTTTGGTTGTTACTCGACTCCTTCTCTGCCTCTCTACTTATTGGGTAATCCTAACTGCTTCATCCATTGTATCAAATCGTTTAAGCTCTACAATGTCTCGGATGTCTTCTCTCAACCCAGCGACAAACCTTGAGACTGTTCGAGCAAGTGGTTCCTCCACTTCGCATCTTATCATAAGCATTTGGAATTCTTGAACATATTCATTAACAGTCCGGCCTCCTTGTCTCAGCTCCTGAAGCCGAATGAATGCATCTTGAGATAAGTTTTCGGCATGAATCGATTTCTGAGCACTCTCTTGATCTCGGGCTAGTTGTTAATCTCTCGGTACCCCTCTCTTCTTCTCATGGTTTGAAAATTCTTCCACCACATGGCGACATATCCAGAGAATTCAACAGCAGCAATCCTCACTTTCTCATAATCCTCATATTGATAGTAATCAAATATACGCTCTACCTTTTCTTCCTAATCCAGATACTCGTCAGTATTCCCAGATCCATTGAAACTCGAAATCCAAAGCTTTACATGGTTGGATGCTCTAAGGACTCATACACGCTCATCTTCAAAATACTCTTCTTCCTCTTCATCTAACTCTCTCAGATCTATCCTTCACCTTACTCGTCCACCAACTCTTCTACCTCGAACTGGTTGAGATAGGTTTTGACCTCTAATAGGTTAACCAGCTTATGGAGTGTTTTATGCAGCCTCAGTGGGTCGGCAAGATAGGGCATGAATGACTTGGGTTAGATCTACCAAGAGGTTAGTTACCTCATTAAGTTTCTTGTTAGTATTTCTAAGAGTTCCCTAAGATTGTCGTCTATGATGGACGACTCCACTATCATCACCAGCATTAATATTCATACTTGGATCTGTCATTTTTCCTCAAGGATTTAAATTCAAACAAACACCTCAAAGAGTGAATAACTAATAATACAGCAGTTAAATGAACATAGTAACTTGCTCTGTTTTGCACACACAAAACAGAGTATAACAGAATTCAGGAAGAACTAACTACAGCTCATACAAAACCTTCGCTCTAATACCAAGATGATGCGAACCGTGATCAAGAACAGATAAGGCTAGTCGCTGGATGGGTCAAAGCTTGCAGAAAGCCCAAAAAGGGCAAATGGGGAAAGGTACAAAAAGGGTAAGAAATGAAGAATGAAAAACAGTAAGTAAACTCACGAACAGCTCCGAAGGATATGACGTACTAATAGAACTTCTAAGGACTCATAGCATAATTCGATATAACGCATGAATTGGTCTAATGAGGTTATTTGCTACTTAACCTTGCTTAAGGGAAAAGATAAGAGGAATGCTGAGAGTAAACAGGCAGTATTTACGCAAGAAAGAAAGTACTCAAGTGTATTGAAGGTAATCTAATGTTCTTATAACTACAAGTATAGGGGTATTTATACTCGTAAACTAAAGCAACTTCCCCAAAGGGGAAAAGACAAAAAGGACATTTCCTAAAGAAGCAATGTACATGATACAAAAGAGTAAAAATGAATATACAAAGAAAACAATAATTGGTGCTACAGAATCTACATGTGATACTGTACATGTGGCGATGTTGCATTGACAAGGTTGTTAGGAGATGCAGACAAAAGTACAGATAGATGAGTTTGTTCGAGTAGGGATGGCCTAGTCAGTTCAGTCTCCCTCTCTCAGTTTCTTGGTAAGGAAGATGCCAAGTAATTAGTCAACTCAACAATAGAGAGTAATCATCAACTTGTCATACCACACAATAATGGGCGGTCATACGGCATGGTATTAGAGGTGACTCGATAAGGAGATACTCGACCTCAGCAGGGGTAGGTTAGAATATAAGGATTCGTTGTGCAAGCCCCTCTAGTCCTCGAGCTTAGCTGCAAGTCAAAGGCCCCGTAGCTTGATTCCCATCAGTTCTCATAGTAACAATGTTGATAAGAACAATGAGGTTTTGGCATATTCTAAGGATCACATTTCGATAGTCCTCTTACTTCGAGACAAATGGGTAAACCTAACTATTAAAGATGACTTCTTTTAGAGAGATATAATGAGATGGGATACATATCTACATCCACCTAAAGATGGCAAGCTATGTTTCACAAGACCAAAACCTTTGGTGCATAAGAGGGTGGAGATAGAAGTAGATTCTGTGTTGCGTTTTAGAAACAAGAAGAAAGAAATTCCTCTTTCAAAGAGTAGCTTCTATGGCTCAAAGCACATAGTAAATGGCTGGTTGTCTTGGGTGACATATATTTTCAAGAATCTCGAATAGACATCCATTTTAGAAGAGGTAGGGGTGCACTATCCCATATGCATATCTTCTTGTTTAACTTTGCACCGCCTGTAAGAAATAGAAACTTAGCGAGCTATCATATCCTGTTGGAGTACTCACTTACATACCTTTATGACAGCATGGGATGAGATCACTCCAACACTGGAGGATGTTGCAGTCCTTTTAAGCCTTCTTAATCTTGGAATGACGGACATCACTATAGCTTCAATCTTAGAAGATGATTAAGCACTAATTAAACCATTAGAAGTAAACAAAAAAGAGGCTTTAGATACTCGCAAGCATGGTACGCTTACTACATGGATCAAACATTTCTTTAGGCTAGACAAGGGTGATAAGATGGGGCTTTGATATCAATATGAGTAAGTTCTTACATTTTGATGTGGCATAGTCATCATTTACCTTTTCCTGTTGATGTTTACTTTATAACCCTAAATTGATCTATCTTGTTTTACATTTCAAGTATGAGCTAGAAGCTTTCATTGCTTGTTGGTCATCATCATTTGTGTTCCTAGGGGACCTCGAAAAGGGTATTAGTCCTTGATTCTTCCACATAGCTATTTGCATCGTACGAGGGGAACATTTTGCTTTGGGGCCTTACTACTTAAGTTCCTTATATAGGTGTTTGGACCTCTTTCATGAAGCTTCAACACACTTATAAGGGAGATATGTTGTGGTATCATACATAGACTTAGTGTTTCTCCATATGTTCTTTTGTAAGCATTATAGGAGATATTCCGGTCTCCCTTTCAAACATTCTAATGCCATTAGGCCTTGAGCTTGGGGATGGGTTAATAGAAAATTACCAAGCACTTAGAAGAATGTCACTGATGCTTATTACAAATTTAGTTTTCGTCTGTACACAAAGGAATTACCTGGATATGAATGGTACTTAGAAATCTACCCTTCAAGTTTGAAGGACTTAGTAAACTTGATAGAGCTTCATGATAAGCTTTTTGATGTTGAGATAAAGTTTATCTTATGAAGTACACCTGGAGGTCTTCCTTTACTTCATGATTGGGTTGATGCTTCTAATTGCTTCCTTAAGTATAGTGTCATGAAATATTCACCCAACCTAGTTGCTTGACTACTGGGGTTTGATCAAGGAGTACCTCATGATTTGGTTATTAATCAAAGTTTTGATGAGTATTGCAAAGCATTCAGACTTAAGAGTCGAAAGAACATTCATGAAAGGATTAAGCAATTATTCTTTCCTTCCATGAGTTGTTCTAGGGTTACTTCGAGTGGCTGGCTCACGTATTAGAAAAATTGCTTAGATAGGTTTAAGAAGTATGTCTCAGAGACAGCTAAAGGGGATTTGCCTAAAATAGTCATTCAGAGATATGAATTTCACTTTCAACTTAAAAGAGATTGAAAACTGTCTAATAGTGTAAAGTAATCTGATGATGTTAGAGGTAAATCGTAAAATGAATACTCACCCTCTTTCCCGTTGATCATTAGACAACTTAAGCATAGCTGCATTTACGAGGTAGCATTTATCAATACATTCTTCCTCCTCTTCCCCCCTCTTTTTTTTTTTTTTTATATACACTAATATTTTCTTGAAGTTTACTCTTTTTAGTTTTCCCAATCTTATATGTCATAGGAGCAAAAGGGAAAGGATAAGATTAACACTTCTACTAAACAGAAAATGGTGAAAAATCATCTTAATGGAGCGAGTGGTGGTGTTCTTAAAGGCACTTCTTCAAGTCAATATATCCTTTCTATCACTTAGCCATTTCTAAGTCGCTACGGTATGGGAAAGGTACTTTGGGCTAGCGATCCACCTATTGTTATTGAGGTTATGGATGAAGGAGAAGATGATGTTGAGTTGGTCAATTATGTGGATTCTCCTAAACACACAAATGACGATAGAGAAAATTATGTGATAGGCATTGGTGATGACCAAGAAGGGTAATTTAATCATGAAACAAACTTCATGAAACAAGCTGATGAAGGCACCCGTTGTAATATTATAATCTCTAATGTGTTCAATATCATCAATGATTATGAAGATAACGAATTTTCACTCTTAGAAGAAAGTGTGATCTAGGCGTTTACTAATGCTTTGATGGGTGCAGGGTTTTGTAACAGAGAGACACATGTCACACTCAATGCTTCTATAGATGCCACTATAGTTTGCAATCTTTCTACCCTTTATAGTGATTCGACTTCGCCTACTCCAAGAAATCCTATAGCACCACTTCCCTCAAAGATTAGACCATTACAACATAGAGATAGAAGAGCTACGCTCAAGGCGGTAGCAAATTCAGAAAATATCACCTCCTTTCATGGCTTCACAACACCTTCTAACTTCTTAGCACCATTGGAGCGCTTACACAGGATGGAGGGGGATTTTTGGATAGGATCCATCCATTTGGGTTCCAATATGACTACTCATATTTTGGGCCTACTTGGGCAAGTTGTAAGGCTATTCGATGAAGCTTGGCGCTCATTATCCACAAAAAATCTCAAACTTTTGATTAATAGTGTCATTGCAGCACGTGCCTTTAGGTTCAAGCTCAATAAGATAGAAATTATTGTAGCTGGAACTCGAGAGGTATTGAGTAGTCAAGACATTGAGGAAAGATGTGAGATACTCAAAACTGAACTTGCAAAGGCGGAGCTTGAGAGAAAGGTGCACCTTGTAGGCATAGATCTTGATTCTACTGTAGTATCTAGTGTTGAGTATTGATAGTATTACCCTTATTCTCTTTGCAACTTTTTTTTTTCACATGGAGTGTAAGGACTTGTTGAGCTTGGTATGTGTTGTTTCACTTCTCGCTTATTTGAGATTAGTGTCTTTATGTGGAACATCATGAATTAAAGTGAGTTATTTATTGATTTAGCAAGTTCTTAAAAGTTCACATTATTATGTACTTAGAAAATATTGCATTTCCTTAACAGCACTTTACAAGATAGATTACTTCATGGCTTGATAAATTTTTGAGAAAACCCTGTGCATTGGAAATAAATTCCCATTAGCAAGTAAGGACTCGAATATATGATCTGATAATATGGAGATATTGATTGAAACAAGGAATATTAGTTCCATTGGATAGTCACGTCATGAGTTAAGGGTGTATGACCCTCTACTTAACTATTTTGACATGCTCCTCAAATATATACTCAAATAATGCAAGTCATTGTCTTATTCGATAGAGCATCATACAATGCACTTAGGAGTTAAAGCTTTAACCAATCAGTAACTCATATGATAAATGTATATTGCACACTTGGGAGACAAATCTCTTACTAAGTAGTAGCATTATAAATACCAATACTTTGTTATTGTTTCTTCTAACGTATAGTGCACAAAAGAGATAATAGTAGAAATAGATATGCAAAACAAGCTCGTACAACTTAAACTGTAAGTTTGATTCATTTAACTTTACTATAGTTTCCTTTTTACCAATAGAACTTTTTGATATATTGAACGTTGATAGGAGCAGTAATAGCATCTATCTTGGGATTCCTAAGTTTGAAATATCTACTTTTGTATACTTCCTTAACTATGAAAGATCTTTCCCATTTTAGTGTAAACTTAGGGGCTAGAGTGCCTTGATGCACATGTTCGACTGCATGGAGTACGACAATGTCTTGTTGGAATGATCTCTTTCTCACTAGACGGTCGTATACCACTCCAAGTCTATGATGATAATTGATAAGATTATGTTTGGCGATATCACGCCTTTTGTCTAATGCTTCCAAATTTATCGCTCGTAATGTGTTAAGTTCAAGTTTAGCGTTGATAGCCAATCTAGTAGATGGGATCAAGACCTTTATAGGGACTACTACCTCAGCCCCATATACTAAAGAAAAAGGAGTTGCTTGAATCGACCTTTGTTTGGATGTCCTATAGGCCTAAAGAGTTAATGGTAGCTTGTCATGCCATTCCTTATGATTACCATGAACCATGTGACTAAGTATCTTTGACAAGCTCTTGTTAGTAGCCTCAACTTGTCCATTTCCTTTTAGGTAGTAAGGCGTAGACTTTACATTATCAATATTATAAGAAGCCAGTAGTTGATAGACATGCGAATTGATGAAAGGAATACCGTTGTCGGATAAAACACAATTCGAGATTCCAAACCTACATATGATATTTTCCTTTACGAAACATGCAACTGCTGGTCCTATTGCCTTCTTTAAAGGAGCTGCCTCTACCTACTTTATACAGTATTCTGTTCTTGCCAAAATCTAAATGCATCCTCTTAATGGTGGATGTATAGGTCCAATAAGGTAAAAAATCCACGTATGAAAAGGCCAAGGAATTGTGATGCTATGGAGTGTGACTGCAAGAGCATGAATGACATTGCCATACTATTGATAGATAACACACTTCTTGGTGAAGTTGAAAGTGTCTACTTCCGTTTTTGGCCAGTTGTATCCTTTATCAAGTAGATAATAATATAGTTTCCTTCTTCCTTAATGTTTCCCATACTCTCCAGCATGTACCTTAGTCAAAATTGTTTCTGTTTCAGGAGGAGTAATGCACTTTAGGGGTTTTCTAATAAATGATACTTTGTAAAGCTCATCTTCATGCATAAGATATTTCCTAGCCTTTTGTTTTACAAGTTTGGCATCTATACTATTCATTGGTAGCATATTGTTTCTTAAGTAATCAATGTATGAGTGCCTTCGGTCTCCAACATTAGATGTGAAATTACACTAACTCTAGTCGAGGAGCTCGAAACATACATTTAGGCCAATGTACTTGCACTTGAAGTGCGTCTTTGGCCATTGATGGCCAATAATAACCTATATGTTAAATACAATGATACAGTGGCGGCCCTTTCTTCCGGCACCAGATCTAGTGATATTTGTCTAATGTAAGGCGAGCTTCCTTTGAGCCAACATATCGAGATAGAACACCTTCAAGACCCTTATAATATAACATCCCATTAATTTTGACAAAATTCTTCGAGGTCAAAACAGAATCTACACTAGGGTATGCTAATTAATTGTCTTGTATGTCTTCATCCTCATCAACAAAATTCAAAGCCGTACACGATATAGATTTCTTGATTACCTAAACATTCACATTATTACTAGCATTTTGAATTAGAATTTTGGATGCTAGTGTGGCTAATGCATCGATATATCTATTCGTTGATTAGCTTATATGCTCGTACTACACAAAGTTAAATTTTTTTACCATAGCCTACATTGTAACCCTATAAGGCACAAGTGTACGTTCCTTCAAACCAAATTTACCTGTGGCCTATTTAATGATCAAGTTTAAATCGCCTCAAATATACAAATGACATGCTTTGACTTCTTGTGCAAACAAACCAAGAAATAATGTCTCATACTTAGCTTCATTATTGGTGCATCGAAAATCAAATTTAAATGCCACTAGTATCTCTTAACCCTTAGGATGTTAATATGATTCCTGTTCCCTAACCTTGATTTCTTGTAGAACCATCAAATTGAAGTGTCCATTTACCATCCATCTTGACCATCAAAGTATCTTCATGAAATTTAGTTAGTATTATATCTACAATCGAACCCTCTTGGGTGTTCGAGAAGTGTGCTAACAGACTAGCCAGTGCTTGTGACTTAATGGTCTTGGGAGATTGCACTGAAATATCAAATTATCCAAGAAGGAGTAGCTACTTAGCAACTTGTCCTAATAAAGCTAGGCGTAACAATAAATATTTGATCAGATTCTAACGAGTTATCAGATTAATTTTATGCATAAGGAAGTAATGATGCAATTTTTACATAGCAAATACCAGTGTGAGACAATGTTTCTCATAAGCTGGCTAATTGACCTTGCTCCCTTAAAGCGTTCAGCTTAAATAGTATACAGGTTGCTTCTGACCATCTACTTCTTACGTAAGTAGAGCTCCAATGGACTTGTCGGTAGAAGTAAGATACAGGATTAGTGGCAGTTCTTTGATAGGCATAGTCATGTTTTGAGGGGAGGTCAAGATCGCCTTGATCTTTTGAATTGCCTCCTTATGGACTTGTTCCCATTCAAATGAAATTCCTTTTTTCAAAAGTTGGTGTAATGGGTATGAAATCTTACTTTTGAATTGCCTCCTCATGAACTTGTTCCTATTCAAATGAAATTCCTTTTTTCAAAAGTTGGTGTAATAGGTATGAAATCTCAACAAGTACTGGTATAAACCTTATGATATAAGAGACCTTTCTTATAGAAGTTTTTAATTCCTTTAAAGTAACAGGAGATGGCATCGATTTTATAGCTTGTATTTTTGTAGGATCAACATCAATTCCTTGTTGATGGATGACAAACCCCAAGAACTTCCCTGAAGACACTCTAAAGACACATTTGAGAGGATTTATGCAAAGCTTGTATAGTCGACATTGTTTAAAAACCTGTTATAGATGAAGCATGTGATCATGTGCCATTTTAGACTTGATGACTATATCATCGACATAATCCTTAATCCTCCATAAAGTCATGTATCATATCATGGAATATTGATAAGTAGCGCTTGCATTCTTAAGTCCAAATGGCATGACGGTATAATAAAAATTTCCAATCGGTGTCCAAAAGGCAGTACACTCCGCTTCCCCAATTGCCATCTTAATTTGATTATAACCACTCAACCTGTCCATAAATGACAATAAGTCATGTCTTACAATTACGTTTATTAGAGTATTGACATTTGGTAGAGGAAAGTTATCTTTAAGACAAGCCTTGTTCAAATCTCGGAAGTTCATATGTACTCTTATTTGTCCATTGTTCTTTCTTACAGGAACAATATTAGCAAGCCAAGTAGGATGTTGAATGAGCCTTATGAATTTAGCTCGCAATAACTTCTTGACTTCTTACTTGATTTGCACTTCAATTTCAAGGTGAAAGACCCTTTGTCCTTGCTTTACAGGTGTAACTCCTAGAATAATACTTAGTTTATGTACTATGAGACTAGGGTCCAATCTTGGCATCTCTTCGTAGGTCTATGCAAACACATCTTTATATTCTTTCAGCAACTTAATAATATGAACTTTTATTTCTTGTGGAAGGCTCTTGCTTATGAAGATTGGTAGTTGCGACTCTCTTGATTGCGTTAGATCTAATTCTTATATTTCCTTAGCCTATGGCCTCATTTGGTCTTGTAGCTGTTGTGAGGTGGGCTGGACTTCTTGCAGTGGTATGGGATCTAAAGAGGAGAAATATACCTCCTTAGACCCTATAAACCATCATAAGTTATACACCCTTCTTCTATCTTCTCAAATGAAGCTTTCGATTCCCTTAGCCTGCTCATTGTTCTTCTTTCTCCTACGACATCCGTGCATCCTTCTTTTCTTTTGTTGGCCATCTTGAACTTCTTCTCATGTAGGTATAGGGACACCAAATGGCTTAGCTATCGAGGTTTCTCCCTCTTCGGCAAATTCATCGGGACACCAGATGGCTTAGCTATCGAGGTTTCTCCCTCTTCAACAAATTCATCAAAGTAGGCTGACTTAGTAAAGTATGATTTATGTTGTTGAAAATGATTCTTAGTAGTTGGAATGAACACATCCTTCCCTTTCCAATTACCCTTAATACATTGATGTAATGTCGATGAGACCAAGTTATGATCATGTAGCTACTTCCTACCGATGAGTAGATGGTATTGAACCGGCGCATCAATTACATGAAAGGTAGTAGTACCATAGATAGGGCCAATCTTGAGATCAACATTAATGTACTTAATAGAATCCGTAGGGGCATAACTAATCCATTTATTGAGATAAGCTGTTTAACAAGTCGTTGAATGTCGATTCCAGCAGCCTTAAAAGTATTAATTAGCATGATATTTAGTGAAGAACCATTATTAATGAATGTTCTCTTAACCAAGTACTTGTTAAGCACACCTTCTATATATAAGGGGCGATTGTGATTGAAATTTTTCACACACATGTTTGCATTAGTGAATAGAATCACATTTTTGTATATTGTAGCCATCTTCTTCACATGCTGTGCTACACTACACTCCACGTATTGACTCTCAAAGATTTGTGTAAGTGTAGTTGCTGCCACAAGTCGAGCTTTTTCGTTAAATCCCAAAAGATCAAAGAAATTCCTAAAATTAGTTACCTTTAAGAACGCTGCAACGATAAGCGAGTGTTCATCATCTTGAGCTCCAATTGACTTTCATTTATCTTCATGACTTCCAGTAGCTTGGGCATCAATCACTTCAGTTGTGATGGGATATGGCTAATGGCATTGATAACGCCCCTTCATCTGTTGTGGGCAAGAAGTGGATAATTTCTAACATCATTGTTATCGATGATCAATTCCCCACGTGTAACTTGATAATTGAATATTCTCTTGAAAGCGAAACAATCTTTAGTTGGGTAACCAATATTCTGATGAAATCGACAACACTTAGGATCATTCTTTTCTTTGTTTATGGGGAGGTGCTTGACCTTCAGAAGCTTGATATTTCCATTATGAAGCCACTGGTCAAGCATTTGATGCACTTTAGCCATAGGATAAGGATATGTCAAAGATGGCTTATAGTTAGTGGGCTTATTGTTTCTTTGCTTCTTTGCTCCTCTTTGTAACTCACCTTAAGCTGTATTTACAGATGAAGCGCGCTTGTTGAATCTTCCAATTTCACTTCTTTATCATGCCATTCAATTGTTGGTCTTTCACGTGTTCTCAACTAGTGTAGCAAAGGAAGCTAATGAAAGATTCTCAATGTAAACCGCATATTCAGGAAACATTCCTTGGATACAGATTTTGACCAACTCACTCTCATTACAAATGTCTTGTATATCTAGTGGGCACTCCCTAAAGTGCTCGATATAGTCCATAAGATTCTCTTTGGACTTCTGACAGATCCTTCTTATGTCAGTAAGAGCGACTCTCTCTTTTGTGGAGAAAAACTTTTCCAAAAACATTTTACATATACTACCCTATGAATGTACTGACCTTGAAGGGAGATTAACATACCGGGTGTATGCTTTCTTAATGAGTGACTTACAAAATTGTTTCAATTTCAAATTGTCACCTAGATCATATACTTCCAGTGTCTCGATGAATTTCAACAAATGTTCCTTAGCACTTCCTTTTCTTACTATTAAATAGCAAGAACTTAGGACTGGCATAATCTTTAGGGTATGACTTTGTAGCAATATGTCAATGATATGAGAGCTTCAGTTTTAGTATCCTCACCGTAGATTTCACTCGTATCTTCTTGAAATACATGTTTTAATCTTCTTTGGTTACAAATGAACTTCTCTAAGTAGATGCTTACACCCTTAGTGACATTGTAGGAGTAAGGTGCATAGGTATAAGATTCACAGGTGCAGATCTTATAGATACGAGATTCATTAGTGTTGGTTGCATAAAGTCAACAATTGTGACACGTGATATAGCATGTGAGGATGACGAGCCTCCATATGAACTCCTTAGTTCCTTACTTCAAGTAATAAATCTTGCATGGTTGTAGGTTCTACAGTAGGAAGTTATTCCTCAACTCTATGAGTGATATGCTTGTTGACAACGGGAGGGTTAGGTGGGGTGTGTTGTTGCACCACATTAGAAGGATTTGAGGAAGTTGCTCTTTGTTACATAGTAGCTAAGGCAACTAAAGTAAGCACGCATTGAGCGAACATTGCCATGAGTTCACATAGGTTATGATTAATCTCTCGTAGCTCATGCATTAATTGCACATTACTAAGGATACTTACCTGTGTGCCATCACCTTGATTAGTATCTCTAATTGGAGGTGGATTTTTGTCATTGGTCATAATAGCAACATTTTGCTTTTGATTAATTCTATTAGTAAGATCGGGTTGTCTTCGCCTGGAGGTACCATGATACGAGTATCAAGTCTTCCCTTCTTAGTGGAGTCACTAGAAAATGTGGAGGTATAGTTATGGATATAAAGGTTACGTGTGTGCTACGTGAGAAGTCGTACTACACGTGACTAGGAAAATGACTTTAGTGACTCGCATGAGATGATTAAGAGAGAAGTGTAGGGAGGAGGAGGAGTAAGTAACCTTGATGAGCCTCAAACACATATGGTGACGAGTGGAGAAGCACAATGGCATCAAACTCAAAGATTAATGAAGAATAGGGTAAAGTCTTTAAGGTGTTTAAGTATTTGATTTTTGAAATAAGATTTCGGCAGAGTAATGATATTAATCATGGTTTTTTCCTACCTAAATGAGGATATAAACAGAGTATTTATAAGAAATGATAGTTGATCACATCCGTCAGATCATAATGGTAATCAATTGTTAAGATTAAAGCCTTTTATTAATTGATCTTAAGTAGACTATTTTCATGAGTTTAGACTCAAATAAAAGCTTTATTTATTATTTAGTGTAAGTTAAACTAAGAAATGTTAGATCTGACGGACCGATCCAACGGACCCTACCGCTAGCCTGCTATGCCAAATCTTTCTTGATCATCCTAGTAATTTATAGATTTGGGTCTTCAGGCCTTATCACCTTAGCCTGAGAAGTTAAATCCATTTAATATTTAATTAATAGGCTTGAAGCCCAATATAAGTTCCTTTCATCAAGCCTAAAATTAGCAAGCCAATAACTACAAATTTTATTTCCATTTATAAATAATAGAATGTTCCCTTAGATAATAATGATCATTTAATTATTTTTTTAATAAATAGACTTAACGAAGTAAAAGCATAATTTGACTAATAAAAAAAATATACCATATATTTGTTGTTTATAGCAATACTGAAAATAGCATGATGTTAACAAATATGCGCAATTACATAATAACTCAATTGAAGTATAGCAAAATAGTTTAAGAGATTTGAAGTCGTCAAATGTATAATAGTTAAAGATTAGACTACCGCTTCACATATCATGGTTAAATGGAAGTACATCTAAAAAAAGTTAATTAAATACATAATATTATTTGTTATAAAATTGGATCATAATTATATTGACAAATTTTACTTAATCAAAGATGAAAATCTCCAATATGTTGATCGTTTTAAGTAATGAAAAGGAAAAAAAAAAGGGAGAAAAGAGCATCTTTTAACGTAATTAAAGGATTTTCCATGAACAAATTATGTCAAATGTTCATATATAAGAATGCAAATTTAAAATCATTCATTAACTTTTCATTTTGATAACTTATTGCTTGCAGTAAGATATAAATCAACTAATATATTTAGTATCACTTTTAATAAATCAAAAAATTGAAAAAAAAATTTTACTTTTAATGAAAAATAAAAAATAAGCATTATAATATAATTATAATTATTAAATATTGAATTGTTATATTTTTATGTAGAATTTGGCAATATCCATGAAGAGTTCTACTTATGTTACTTTTTCACCATTTTGATGTATTGTCCATTGATAACAACATATGTAGAATTTTACGTTCTCTAAATATATTTAATAAATATGATTTTCACAATAAAAGGAATTAAGGAATATAGAAGAGTACAATGCTTTGAGAAAAAAATATCATAAAATCAATGGATCATATAGCAATTATACATAATAATTAGTAATAATAATAATAAGTCATGTTTTTACAATATATATAAAATGAAACTTTGATAATTTTTTTAGTTAAGTTGTAACAAAATGCAAACAATAGAATTATACACTATTATGTGATGACCGTAGATGATATCCACGCTAGTTACTTAAAAGTATTGGAACATTACTTGAACTTTGGAAGCCGTAATCTTTCTTCGGCTCTTAATGGTCTTTATTACTATTTGGTTTACATATTTGATCTTATCAATTACCGTATTACATATATGGGTTACTCTTCATAGGAAGTCACTTTAAAATTTTTGTTTGCATTATTAGATACCATATGACTTATGTTTGTAATCCTCTCAATCATAGTTGTTCCTCTGGTTGTGGACTAACTTATTTTATTATTTTTAATTTTTTAATGGATGAAAAGTATTAACCACATATAAACCATTATACATAGAATTGTAAGTATGGTTATAAAAGAAGTTTAAAAGTTACAAATTTTACATCATCAAAAGTTGTAAATTTCAAATCTACAAACTTAAAAAATAATAATAATAAAAAGAAAATACATTGTTGTTAAGAAAAGAAAAGACAATCTATTGATTTTTTTTCTTTTCCTAGATGTACTATTACAATAGTGCCTAAGAAAAACAACTTTAACAATAGGCTTTGCCAATGTTATCTAAAGTGAGGTAGGTAAGCAATGACATTGTGTAATGACTTTAAGAAAGTGAGAAAAAAATCTTGAAGATTGAGAATGTATCTTGTATATAAAATAATTAATTACTCTTTTCTATAAAAGAAGAATTATATTGTAAAAATGCTATACCGGTAAAAATGAAGCATCATAATATAAATAACCAATGGATTTTTATAATATAAAAATAAAACAAATCAAATGTGATAAAATTAATGTTTTTATAATTGTTGTGGATTATATAAGGAGAAGTAAGTGAACATGTATGCAGTGTTAAAATAAATTAAAGAATAATTTGAGTTAATTATGAATATTCTATACTAATTGCTTAATTAATGATATTAACAAAAATGGAAGAAAATATTAACTTTTAAAAATTAAATGACATTTATAAGTTCAACAATCCTAATTATGAAAGGTAATATGATTGCAAAACTATATATAGAAAAAGTTTTCGAAATTATATTTTATAATATGATTTTTTAGTCTTATGTACAGAAAACCCATAAAAATGCTCCTTTTCTATTTCATTAGCCTAAAGAACCTTAAAAATATACAAGCTCAATTTGTTAGTTGCATATGTTAAGGATTTAGGTACAATAAGGGTGCAATCAATTTGAGAATTTTAAATTTTGGGCTTAAGCCCAATTTGATTATCTTGATTAAAATCAAAATTTTTATAAATTTTCCTTACTTAACCTCAGACTTAGTTTACAAAAGTTAAAAATACATTAAAAGTTGCACCAATACTTGAGCTTAGCTTGATTTATTACTCAATAGTTTGAGTTTGAGCTTAGTATAACTGTAAGGGAATCAAATTCAAGTAAAGTTCATGCTCAAATAGTTTATGAATTATCTTTTATGCCCTTAACCGTTATATTTTTTTGATTGCCTATCAACAACCTATTTAAATATATAACCTTAAACTTGATATGCATTGCATGAAGTCCTATTTTATTTGAAGGGTAGTAATTTTACATGGTAAATAGAGAGAATTTACATAGATGGGAAGTTTTGTTTTGCTAATTCCGAACCAAGTCACTAGTATTAGTGCGCATTTAACGAAACTAGGAGTTTTTATTTCATTACTTTAGATTTACAAGCTTCAAGTGAAAAGCTGCACTAAAAATAATTGAAATTTTGATCTTTTTAAGATATATGAATATCATGGGAGATTATTTTGATTGATTAAAGTTATGGGTCAATGTCATATTTGGCATAAAAACATGATTTGAATAAGTGACTTAATCGGCAACATTAGAAATGGTATGTCAAGACACAATTTTGTGTGAGACAATCTTAGGAGTACTTTCACATATATTGTATTTTAGGATTATTTTATATGAATTTATTATTTTTAGGGTTAATGTTGTAAATGGTACCCAAATTTTACCAAAATATGCAATTTAATACCTATATTTTGAAAAAATCAATATAATACCTATTTGAAGTTTCGATAATTATTTTTATTATCTAAATTAACTCTATTATATTTATTTGTTGACCTTGACATAAAAGCGGATAGGGAATTGAAACCCAAGGCTAAAGGGAGGTCGAATGCTACCTGTAAGAAGTTGCATGACTCTTCAATAAGTAATCGCAACCACCCTTAACTCTAAGATTGCTAGAATGGTTGCTTAAACCAAAGAAGATGACGATCCATTTCAAAAAATTGGTTATTCGATTCATTGATAGCCATAGATTAATTTTTGATTCATCCTTATATTCACTTCAATAAATAGATTTTATAAAATTAGCTTAGGCAGTAAAAATGATAATGAACACTCTGATTAGGTAGTGAGTTGATTTTCAAATTACAAGCAATAAATTTATATTTTGGTAACATTAACTTTGTCTTTATCTTTTTCTCATTTATATTTGAAGAATGTTGGAAAATAGTATAATTATATTTAAAATGCCTTATAACATTATTTTATCAATATATTAATCATGATAATTTGTCTTAAATGGTAATGTCAATGATACTATCAAAAACTTTTGATGCATACCTAATTTCGTAATTGAACTTATTATATATCACATCCAATTGAAAGTTTACTTAATGTAAAAAAAAAATTTTTTTTTGAGGGTCACTAAACATCAAAATGATGGAACTTTCATTATCAAATTATTACCTTAGTCATCTTAATAAATATGTTCTTACAAATGCTTATTTACAAGAGATACGAAGAAAAATAATTAGAGATAAATAGTAAATTTGATAAATAAAAGTAGGAATTATATTAACCATTTTAGACTTTAGTGAGAGTATAAAAAGAAAAATCTAAATTAGATGTTTTTACAGTCTCATTTTTCCTTTTTACGAGACTGATATCATGATATTTTTCATTTTTGATTTAACGAATTCAACGGTATTGATTTTGATGGTTAAAAAAAGAAAAAAATACATTGATTTCTTAAATTGATTAATATATTAAAGCGATAACTGCATGCCGCCTCTCATAAAACGGAACGTTAACCGGCCTAAATTCGAACCCTTTACACAGATTTTGATAGCGGCGCGAGGGTTTTAGCTAATAAACCCCATTGTTCCGCTCCTCCGTCTGCGTGTGTGTGTTTCGACTGCACTGCTAACAATGGGTGCACAGAGAGAGAGCGTTCAAGAAGATGCGGCCACTCTTTCCCGCTTCAACAAGATCGTTCTTAGTTGGGACTACTTTCGCCTCCTCAAAGAATCCAATGTAATTACCTACCTGTGTCTACACATACATACACACACTCCGCTTCAATCTTCTCATGGTTTGTCGTTCCTGTAATTGATTCGACGATTGATCTTTTTCTTATGTGATTGCTCGTCAGGATCGCGAAAGGAAGCGTAAACAGAACGGCAAAGAAGTACCACCGAAAGGAGTGAAGCAAGTGAAGTACACATTCAAGGACGTTGATGATTACATTTCGACTTTTGAACCTCTCTTGTTTGAAGAAGTTAAGGCTCAGATTATACAAAAGAACGATGATGAAGAAGAAGATTCTGGTTTGTTCTTCTGTCTTTCTTGCTTGCTGTAGAAGTTTTATTGGATATATTCAATTTCAATCTAGAAATGGATTGAACCTATTTTAAACATCAATTTAATTCTAAAAGAGGACTAATTTACCTGTTCTATAAGATAAAATTGTGTAAAGTTGTTTGCTCTTTCATCCGGTATTTTTTTATTTATGTTTGGTGCTATGTATGCAATTTTCATCTAGAACAAGGTTAAATCTTCTGGAAATTTCATTTTAATTTTAGAAAAGGACTGCAGACATTATTTGAGTGGAAACAAGAGGCATAAAGTTGTTTGCTTTTGTATTTGTGATTGCTATTTAGTAGGCTGCAATGAGCCACATGTTTGGCTATAAGGAGGAACCAAATCATGTTAGTGTGTACAGTGAATTTCATATGTTTTGTGCCTGTGATTTAATTTATTTTCTTCTTGAAATATGGAAATTTAAGCTACAGCATTGATCATTTTACTTTGGACAACACGTGCTTCTGGATTAATCATTTACGAAGAGGAATGAGATAAGAATTGGACATGTATATTGAACAACCCATTTAGAAATGTAAACTTTATAGAATGTGCATCATAATTTCTTTTATTAGGTGTTTGCTTGGGATTTCATTGGACTTCAATTTGACCGATCCATCTTGGATTGACTTTGTGTGTTGTATGTGTCACATTGCTTTTTGCGTTTTTCATATTTGGTTAGTATCAAGTTATGATCACAATTGGAATCCTTAGTCATTAGCACCTAAGAGTTCTCATGACATTTGCATGTGGTCTTTGTTTCAAATCTTGGTGGGCACTTCTTGGCTCTCCTATATGGCGCTAGCTATACTAAACTGGTGAATGGGTACTTTAGAGTGCTTCATCATCCAAATACAGCTGTGCTTTCTGTTGAAAAAAAATGGCATAAAGTAACATTGGAATACATTTATTGTTTGCAGTTATTGAGTGGAAGCTCGGGGCTGTCACCAAGTGCAATGATTCTGATGGGTTTCACTTGCCAGAGATTACCTTTGGTTCTGATTTCAAGGATACTTCAATATCACAAAATGATCTTATCTTGCTATCCAAAGAGAAGGTGATGGGATGTAATCTTCATTTCATTTTTCTTTCACAGTATCATGGGACTAATTTAATCTCTTACTTGAACCCAAAAAAAACTTATCAAGGAGCCATTGTTCCATAGTGATCACCAAGGGACCAATAAAATATGGACTTAACAAATGGTTGCTTGCTCATAATACCGGGGATGTTCTTAGGATCAAGTGAATCATGCTGATCTACCAACCCCTCAATCATGAACAAATTATATTTCTTAGAAACATTGGTATTTGCCACCTGGATATTTCACTAATGTCAATGTCCTTTCCATTTTGCAGTTTCAAGATAGTTGTAAGAAGCTTCCAACTACTTTTGCATTTGCCTTGGTAGAGCATCGCCAGATTCGTGAAACAGGAGGCCAGGATTGGCCCTATCTAGTCATTCTTAGACTTCGGATGTTCTTAGCTGGAGAAGTCATTGACATTAACACAGGCCAAGTTGAATCTTGTCCTAGGCTGCTTAATATGCGTACCCTCATTACTGAAGGGGGCAGGTCACTGTACATTTTAAAGGTACTTGTTTGGAAAAATGGATTGTTTATGGGGTTTTGTCATTCTGATGTACATTTTTGTATACAAGGTGTTTTTCTTCTTTGAATATACAGTAGGCCTGTAGTTTTACGTCATCAGTGAATTCCTGTCTGTTCAGTGCAATCTTTGCTATTATTTTCTTAATCTAATTCTCTAGTCTTTGATAGCATGCTTTCTACAACGTAATGGGCCCTTTTTGTTTCTTTTTTTGGGGTAAGGTCAGAAATGCATTAATAACAAAAATCAGCAAAGATGTACAAGAAGAAGCCAAGTTCGTTATCCACATTTACAAAAACAAAAGAATGTGGATGACAAACTTGTACAGTACTAAAAGCTCATAACTATACATCCAAATAGGTTAAAATAATCCTAACTAAGATATCTGCTGTAGTAAGAGTGCCTCTTAGTTGCTTAGAATTCCTTTCTTTCCAAATTTTGTAGAACACGACTAATGGAATCCTCCTCCCTTTTTGAGATCTTATCTTTCTGAAAAGTTCTACAAAAGATTGTATAGAACTTGGTTGTAGGTAATTTGTCCATGAAGGGAAAAAATGGTGTTGAATTCCTACCCAAATACTTGTAAACTCACACGTAATGAAAAGGTATTGGTGGTTTTCTTTCTTCGTTGCACATAAGTGACATCGTTTTTGAGATAGGATATCCCACTGAAGTAGCTTGTAGTCTTTCTCAGATTGCAAGCCATATTGGTCAGCAGTCCACATAAATGTATCATCTACTCCTACCTTAGGGGTTATGAGATGGGGTAGGCTAGATCTAATGGAGTCTTAAGTGTCCTCTTCTAATCAATGCCAACTTGGTTCATCTATAATATCACATAGCCTTATCTCTTTGCTCCACTTCATGGCGTAGATACTCCTTTCACTAATCTAATTAACAAGCGGACCATTTGGGTGCCATGAGTCGTACCAAAGGGATATATTCCTCCCATCCCCAATGTTCTAAGAGAAGAGTTGCCTTGCCCAGCTTCTAGCTCGGAGGACTTTTCGCCAAGACCAAGAGCTTTGTGATGAGTTGGGAATGGACTAGAAGTTTCGTCATCTTAAATTTCATCTCTAATCTAGCTTGGCTATAGGCCATTAGGGTCAACATTCAAGTGCTAGATATATTTTAGTTGAGCTACTTTATTCCAATGGATGATGTCCATAACTCCTAATCCCCCCTTGCTTCTTGGAAAGCATACATCATCCTACAAGACTTTAGCTTTACCTTTGGTTGCGTTTGTTCTATTCCATAAGAATCTCATTATCTTGGTTTGTAGCTCTTTTAGAATTTTCCTCGAAAGAATGAACATGATTACCTAATAGACTTGTAATGAGAAGAGAACACTCTTGATTAATTGAACCTTGCCTGCATATGACAAAAATTTGATCGACCAACTATTAATTTTAGCAGTGAATTTTTTTACGAAGATATGAAAGTGTGCTTTGTTGATCCTTGTTAAGATGAGAGAAATCCCTAAGTGTTTAGTTGGTAGCTGCCCTTTCTTGAAACCAACCGTTGACTAGATCCAATTTTTCATTGCTTGATTAACTCCACTAAAAAAGATGTTACTTTTGGATGTGTTGACTTAGAGACTCGAGAGAGTTGCAAAAGATTGTAGGCATTAGTTAATTAGGCTTACCGAGTTGAAGTTACCCTTTGAAAAGATGAGGTTGTCATCTGCGAAGTAGAGATGGTTCAACTTTCCTTTTTTACAATGCCTGTGGTGGTAGAATCCTTGATTAGTGCTTACTTTGTGTATGAGACATGAGAGGAGTTCCATTACAAGGACAAAGAGGTAAGGGGAGATAGGATCCCTTGCCTTAATCCTCGGTTACTAGCAAAGAAACTCAGTAATTCTCCATTTAAATAGATAGAAAATCTTGGTGAAGATACACTTGCTGTAGTCCACTTCACAAAAATGGGTGGAAAATTGAGAGTATGTAATAGATGCTCTAAAAAGGCCCAATTAACATCATAGGCCTTCATTATGTCTACCTTTATTGCTCATGAGCATCCTTGTGGTACTTACCCATTAATTCTTGTGATATGAGGATGTTGTCTACTATTCTCCTTTTCTTGATGAACGCGAAGTGTTCTTTGCTAACAAGCTTTGAAAGAACACTTTGGATCTAGTTTGCAAGGATTTTAGAAATGTATTTATAAAGAACATTACAACATGAAATAGATCTAAAATTCATAAAGGACTTTGGGGTATTCACCTTAGGAATCAACGCAAGATAAGTGGAGTTAATTGACTTCAATAATCTCCTGGATGCAAAGAAGTTTTTGATAGCCAAGCAAACTTCCTCTCTAATTATATGCCAAGTTAAACGAAAAAAATTTGCATTATATCCATTTGGACTCGACGTTTTATCTTTAGGTATAGACCACAAAGCTTTCTTAATTTCTTCATTGTCTACTATTCTAGTGAGTAGTTGCCAATCCTCTAATGAAACCCTTCTTTTCGCTAGAGAAAGAACAGAGTCTAAGTTTGATGGCATGGTCTTGAAAAGCTTAACATGTTCTGGAAGAAAGAGACTGCTACTTCTTGAATACTATGTTTGTTTGTTGATCGTGAGCCATCCTCTAAGACAATGGATTGAATACCATCCCATGGCGTACTTTAGCTTTAGGGAGTGAAAGAAAGAGGAGTTTCTATCTCTTAACTCCAACTAAGATTGTCTGGATTTTTGTGTTAGAAAGGACTTCAGCCGTGGCTAGCGAGTAATGATCCTTAAAACTCTTTCTCGAAATCTTAGTTTGCTCTCAAAGGGTTGGCTCAACTGGAGAGATGAATACTCTGTAATGTAACCAAATTTTGGGAAACTCTCATGGAAATATCTGAATAATGCTTCTTATTAAGTTCCCTTAATTCTTTCTTTAGCAACTTCAATTGACCACTCTAAACGTGGGTGTTCCTTCTCTCTTATTCTAGGTTTGTTCAACCAAAGGGAGGAAACAAGGGTTTTTGCTCTAGCATTCAAAGAACTTAAAAGGAGTTTTTCTATTTAGTATTAGTTGATGAAGATGAGCTATGATCAGATATACCTGGGGTACATATCCTGACCTCAAAATTTGGGAAAGCTAGTAGCTAATCCCAATTGACCAAAAATCTGTTTAGCCATCATAGGAAGAGGTTAGATGGACTTTTATTTGACTATGTATAGAGGGGGCCACTAGTTCTAGTATCTTATAGCTTTGCCTCCTCACAAATCTTGTTGAAATGCTCCATTTCTAATGTAATGATTTCATTTACCCCAATTTTTACATCTACTTTCTGACATTCATTGAAATGTCCTCTTAGAAGCTAAGGCTCATGGATCGATGCTTCGATGAGAAGAAGGTTTGACCATTATGGCTTCTCTTTCCGTGATTGAATTTGCTCCATAGACATAAGTGAACCAAAAGCTTGTATCCTCCCCTATTTGCTGACAGTGGCAATATATGAATTGTCTATTCAAGACAGGGACCCTTATTCCCCAAATGAAAGGGCTCCAAGCCATCCAAATTCGTCTACTTGAGTGGTGTTTTGACTTCCATGATAGGAATATTCTAGACCAAATTGAAGGTCCTTTATTAAGCTTCATTTTTGTTTCTATCAAACCCAGTAAAGAAGTATGATTTGATTCACTTAACATTTTCATCGTTATTGCTTTTTGGGGATTACTAAGCCCCCTAATGATCCATACCAACATTTATTTGATAAAAAGAAAATGAAGAAAAACAAAAGATAAATGGTCCCAATTAAGATAAGTGATTGCTAGAGCTACCTCCAACAATAACTCCGTTCTTCTTCCTTGTCTTCTTCTTTTTAATAGTGTTCCAAGAGGTGTTGTCACTGGATAGTTCATTCTTTTGGTTGAGTTGAGTTGAGTTTCTATGACAATCAATTGGGAAGAATCAATAGAAATCTCATCCTTTTCATGAGGGTCTACTAATGCTTGACCACACTATCCCTCATCCTTAGAAACCAGGCTCTCTATAATTAGAATGGCATGAGAACAATCACCTAACAACTTAAGGCAATTTGAAGAGGAGCTATCGGATGATAGCGCTTCTATGGTAGCATGTTTGTTCTTCTTCTTATTTAGCATGGTTGCGTTATGAGCTTTTCTTTGATTCCTTTCCTTAATGACCATTCCCTTAAGGTAAGGGCTAACCCTAACTTTAGCATACTCCTGATACTTTTCCACTTTAGAGATAGGGCTCGCTTTCAAAACCTCATCACTATTGACTGATTTTTCTTATTCACCCCCCTATCAACTACTCATCGTTCAGTTGCATGCCAAAACACTTTATAGTGAGAGCATCGAGGAGGGATGTTTTGGTACTCTACATCCACCATCGCAATCTTTCCATGAGCTCTTGTGACAGCAAAAGAGAAGGGGAAGTTGGCTTCAGCATCTACCTTTATGGGCACTCGAGCAAACCTGATCCTTTTTGGTCTAGCGATGACTAAATCCAGCTGGAGGGACCTATCTATAGCACTTGCTATTTACCCAATGCTGTCTCTATGGAGTAACTCCATTGGCACTCTTTGTAACTTGATCCATATTGGGATCTTTCTAGGCAGCACCTCGTCGTAATTAGCTTTTAGAGACCAACACCCAAGGATAATGGTTTGGTTGGTAAATGACCATTGTTGACTCAAGATCTTAAGGGGGGAGGCCTCATCCTTGAACTTGAAGAAAAAGAAGCCACATCCATTCGTTAAAACTTCTACTAATCCTTCATCCTTCCAAGCATTACATGCTATCTTTTGGACCTAAAGGAAGGATAAGCCTTGGCCAAGGAAATAGTCAACAAGAGTGTTTCTCCAAATCTTCTCTCCAAACATAAGAACTAACATAGGGGGCTCTACACTGATCAAATTGCTTAACTTAGTCGAAGCGTGGTAGCCAAGCAATATGTCTACATGCTATCTTTTGGACCTATTTAAATATGCCTACTATTCTATATTTTCTTGAAAAAGGCGCTCAACCTACAGGAACTGTTTATGATATTTTAAAGAAGGCGGGGGTTTGTACGGAATTTCATTGTCTTAATCAAACGCAAATCAGTTAATGAAATACAAAAACAAAACAGACGAGGGTGGGGGCAGTTCCTGTATAGCTTTTTCGAAATAAAATAACTTTTGTCTACTATACTATTGACCCCTCCCTCTCCCACTTTTACTTTCTTCAAACTTTCTTTTTTTTTTTTTTTTTATCTAACTTTATTGACATAAGGTCGATAGAAGAAATGAATAATTGGAGCGACGAGAAATAACAAATTTTGGTCTTCCTGCGATTCGGTTTTTGTTGGGACGTCATTATAAGAAAGAACTAAACCTGGGATTCTTTCCTATTTCTTCCCTAATTTCTTCTTTTACCTATGCTTTTCTTTTTCTAGTTATGTATATTGTATATCTAGTGTAAATCCAAGCCAACACAAGTCTTTTATTAATTTTTTTTTTTCAGTGCATTCTTTATCTAAGCATTCATATTGACAACAGTGTATTGACCGAATATAATTCGGTCGTGTCGAAATAGATCTATTTATCTTTCCTAAGTTCGGTTTGTGATTTGACTTCGAAATTCACTTAATCAAATTTATATGTCTTCGTTCTATTTCTATTTCTTAGGATATAAGAAGTTGTTTTTGTATGAGATAAAAACAAAAAAAAAAGTGAAACCACTTGTATATAAGATGGCGGTTTCAGGGATTCTTGTTTATCACCCATGGTCAGTTTCTTTTGTCCTTGAAGAGCTGAGCTTTCAAAATGGTCAGCAACTTTTGTCATTGCCCTAAGGGTTGACTCGCTTGTAGAACTCTGATCATCATCAGAAGAGGAAAGAGGTCCACCTTGCTTTTGCTCCTCGAGTAGTGGCCTTGAGCTGGATTTGGTAGCTAGGTTATTATTTCATGCTGCTCGCTTCCTAGACTTTTCAAACAAATCAGCAGGCTTTTCAGGTGAAGGTTGACTAGTCACCTCAACTGCCTTGGACTTTGAGTTAGAAATCGTCTTGGTTTTCTTATCCTTTATCCCAGAAACCGCTACATTGCTCACCTCAGGAGAAACTACATGGGAAGCATATGAAGAAAACTTCTTGTTTTTTTGTTTGCTCAACATGCTCGGACTGTCTGCCAACTTGGTTGGAGCCATAGCAACTCCACATGAAACCTTCTTATTTCTATGAATGAAGGTCCTCATGATAACAACTTTCAAGAGAAACACCACTTAATTCTAAAACCAAGATGGCAAACTTAAAGCTTAACAAGAACAGACCAAAAGCATAGAACAAGAAAAAGAGAGGGACAAAACGGACAGGGGGCCAAGGAAAGATGAACAGAAAGGAAAAGAGAGGGGAGGGTGAAAGCAAGATAAGGGTTGAAAAAAAAGTGGGATGGTTTGAGAAGATTTTCTCTCTCTACATTTTGAAGAGAGAGACTGTGCCTGTGAACTGGTTATTGTAGTGGCACCTTCTTTTAAGCATTTATATGAAGTAACGTGAAAAAGACTGTACATTGGTGTTTATGCAAGCATATTGTATTCTTTCACAATTTTAATCTGTATGTGACTGATTTAAGAAAGAATTGACTAGGGGATTGATAGCATCAGTACCTTTGAAGCTCAGCAGGAGTTAATTAAAAGGATGTAAGGATGGTGTGGGCTTTGGGTGACTACTTGGCCAGATGGGATGAACTTTAGAATAACATTCTTCTTTTCGAGTTGGCTTTTCAGTCTTTCCTTTGGGATATAATGAACATTGGATTTTCTGCAGTGTTGCAGCTTGTCAACTATATGCCGAGAATATGTTGCCATGTGGTCCATTAGTACCCTCCCTTTCAAGGATTTAATATTAGCTGCTGCTGACAACAATCCTAATTTTGAAGATCAAGCGTGGAAAATTTCTAAGCCTTTGATGGAATATATAAAGAATAACCTAAATGAGTCCCAACAACGAGCCATAAACGTGAGTTTTTAATTTCGTTCACCATCCTGTGCAAGGCTGTCTTATCGCCTATTCTTTGAGTAACCTCTTCCATTGTTATTCTGCATTTTCGTTCTGGTTATGCTGATTAACTTCCTCATTTATTGTGTTATGTTGTTTCTGCCTTTTGTAGATTGGTTTGTCACGGAAACCATTTGTCTTGATTCAGGTTTTTCTCTTTTCTAAACTGGTTTTGGTTAATTTGCAGCCAGTTTTGTTGATATAATGCCTCCATCCTGATATCACATGTTGGCATAATTTCTTGAGATTCTGATGCATGGGGCAGCCTTTTGCTTTCCTTTGTCTGTTTATAGACAGACTTTATGTTGGGAAATAATGTAAAATGTTAATATGTTATCTACGTTTGTTAGTAATTTTTTTTTTTAATGATTTGTTGAACGTAATATATAGATCCTTGCAAATGCTATGCTAGGCTTTTTGTAGCTTTTGAGTTGGTGACATTATATAATGCAAATTTCAACAATGATTGAGTGTTATTTACACAGTTGGGTTCTGTTTTATATACCTTTGTAGCCATTGAGCTTTATGGAGACAATTTCGTCCACTTAAAAGTGGTTTACTCTAGTTCCTTGGTTTACTCATCTAGAGCATTGTTGCAAGCCCTTCCTGCTTTGGTGTTTGTGGATTTTCCGATAATTTACCCAGAAAAGGAAAAAAAGAACATTTGCTCTTTAATAACTAATTACAATGCATCATAGCTAGTCATTTTCCTTCAAGTTTTTTTTGGTTTCCATACCCTTGTTTTATGTGTGTAGTCTCCGAGTGTTACAGAGTCTAAGAGTCCTGATAATTAATCTATGATTTTATCTCAGTAAAAATATCTACTCATTAAGAGAGTCTTTACTCTCTCAAAAATGTTAAGAAAAGAAAAAAAGGGTAAGTAGTCAAGCCTGCCTATGTTTAACAAGCTGGTACTGATAAATGAATATGAAATCCCACAAGAGCGCCTGATGTGAAACTTATAGGCCTAAGGCTATCTAGTGTAGAAGATTGATTATTATTGTACCAGCTTTTTATTTTACTTCGTGTAAATCCTCTACCTCCTGTCTCTATGGTGTTCTAGCTGTTTTTTTTTTTAATAAATAATTATTTTTTTATGGTAGTAAATAAATAATTCATTGATAGTGTTGATAGGTGATTCTCGTTTTGATATATGAATACCTGCAACATGAGAAAACGGCTAAAGGTAGGGTGCCGGAAGGTGCTGTAGTACGACTATTTTGATATCTAAGTTAGTTCTCCCGTTATATAGAGAGAGATATCAAATGGTTATAGTATTGAGAGAATGGAAAAGAGCCCCATTACTAAGGGTCTTGGTTGGTATTTATAGTAAATCTATAGGGATTGTGTTTGTATTGGGTTATTTGACGGAGCTTAGATATTAGACTAAGTAATATAAGCCTAAATAACAATTATTCAAAAATACCTATCAATACTTACCCTTTACTCTCTTTGGTGATCAAGTTGGAAAATGGAGTATTTAGGGGGTTGATTTTATGGACTTTCTAAACAATTTTGCAATTCTGGCCTAAAGATGCTAGAGTGCTTGAAGAGGCAAAAGCCTGAAGAGGTAAAAGACGAGGAGTAGTCATAGCAATTATAAAATATTGGTATAGCTAAAAAGTTGAAGACTCGAAGAGGTTGGAGTGTCTGAAGAGGCGAGGGTATCTAGAGAGGCGAGTATGCTCGAAGAGGCTAATGTGTCTAAAAAGGTTGGAACGCCTGAAGAGGCAAAGACTGCCTAAAGAGGCAAGTATACCTGAAGAGGTTGGGCCGCTTGAAGAGGTAAAGAGCGCTTGAAAAGGTAAAGAGTACTTGAAAATGCGAGTATGCCTAAAAAGGCAAGGAGAGCCTGGAGAGGCTAATGTGCCTGAAAAGTTTGGGAAAGCATGAAAGTCACTTAAGTTAGGCATAACTTGTGCTAAATCGTAAGATAAGCCGACTGGCCTCTGGTCCATTAAAGTATAGGACCTTAGCTTGCTTTCTTGTCATCTAAATCAATTGTAGGATTTAGAGTTGTTAAGAAGTATTCTGTTAGCAAATTATGTTTGTATGGGCATAGAGGTGAAGATCGAATAGGCGAGAGCGCTTAAAGAGGCGAGAGCATCTAAAGAGGTGGAAGCACCTAAAGAAACGGTAGCATTTGAAGAGGCCAATACGCCTAAAGGGGTGAGGTGGAAGTACACGAAGAGGCTAATATGCCTAAAGAGGCAAAAGCCTAAAGATGCTAATGTGCTTAAATTGGCTCATCACCCGTAATGTGCAGGGTTTAGAGCTATTGTGGAGTAACTTGTTAGCAAATTACACTTACGTGGGCTTAGAATGAGGGTGTTTAACACTTACTTTGTTGAAAAATAAATTATAACTTAAAAATAGTAGGAGTAAAATCTTACTCATCTTTTATTGATACAGTCAGCTTGTATAGTTCAAACACAATTTATGGAGCTCAAAGATCTATTAACTTTCTAGCAATCTAGAAACACTTTAAGCTAGAGCTGATTGTTCGACCTTGGCTTCAAAGAGCTCAGCAATTTAAGCTTTTGTTGTTTTATAAAAAATAGAGCTTGACAATAATAATGCTCGAGTACTCGAGCAATTCAGCTTCTAAGATCAATTGCTATTCAACTTGGGACATGGTTTAATTCTCTGTACTCATCGCTTCTCTTCAGTATGCGGCAATATGGGTAAGCTTAGTAGTTAAATTCGTTATCCTGCTCAGCCTGCTTTAGCTATTCAACTTAGGTCGGCGTTGGACATAGATTGTTGCATCTTGAGTTCTTGGCCATTTCAGCTTTGCACTAGAGAGCTTGGAGTTTTGGTCTTGCTTTCAATTATAGACAGCAAAGTCACAAAGAGTTTGTTTAGAAATGATGGACAATTATTCGACTTGTAGTTTGAAACTGTGTGGTTAGTCGGCAAACACGGCTTGGCATAGACTGCTTGGCAAAACTTTTGGGCCATGAACTGTCGTGTGCCTGATTGCTTGGAGACTTGACTCGACAAAAGTGCTTGGAAGGCTTCTCATCCAATCAGCATTAGGCAGTATGGATGTACTGCAGCACCTTAACTAGTTAGCATTTCGAGCTTGCCCTTAGCTGCCTTAAAGGAGTTTTAACAATTTCTTTTCGTGTGGATGAAGCTCGACACTTGTTAGAGAAGGAAATCAAAGCTCGGTGTAGTGAACATAACTGCTATGAACCCGACCAATGCTAGCTTAGTGAGTGCAGACGATGGGTCGGCTATTCAGTCATGAGACTCCGCTACTGAGTGAATTTCCGAGATGTCTCCAATGCGGCATGGAACTTGAAACAAATTGCACTTGGCATTTGGTATGGAAAGATGACTGCACTCAGTGCTCGGTAAGGACTTGGTAAGCTCTTGGCACTCGACACGTTGTGTTTGGAGTTGCTTAAACTTGAAAAATAGCAAGCTATTGCTCTCGGCCTTTTGGTTACATATAGATGAGTGTTTGAATGTAGCTTAGTCTTAGCGAATTAAAGCTTGTTACAATGTATCTCGGCTACTCAGCGTTTCGATGAAACATACTCTCAATCGAAAGCTTCTCGACGCAATGTCCTTCGTTTGCTCGACATCCAAAGAGTAGTGCTCCTCGAGGGTCAGCAACTACGGGGAAAGATCCATGGCCATTAGGCATGGCGCTTGAGACTTGGATTACACTGAAGCACTCAGCCTCTCGACAACTCGTAGGCCTATGGATATTACTCGGCATGGTAAGGCATTGTGCTTACTGATAATTGGGATTCGCCATTCTTAGTCCATGCCATCAAAGCTCATGGCTTCATTTAATTCAATGGTTTTTTAAGTATTAAAGCAGATTGGGACAAGACGTCCTTGAAGGACAGCTGCTCGAGTGTGCTTCTCGACTGTTGTAATGTCTCTCGGCATATCGGAAGCTCGGCCTTCATTTTGCCAAGATTATGATATTTTGGCACTCACCGTTCTATAACAAACTTTGGTCCTACATTTAGACTCTCAAAGTTTGAGCCGCCATTATTGTAATGAGCTTGGCATGGACTTAAACATCCGGAACTCGGCCTTAGCAAAGTATACTCGGCATAATCTATTTTCTAAACTCGATACTTAGCAAGATTTCATGACTGCTTGGCATAGCTTTTGTTGAATTCATTGTCTTATCGCTTTTGTTAAGAAAGAATTTGGATTTCACTTGCCCAAGAATCTTACTTGGAAACGGGCCTCTTCTAAACCATTCGACACAGGGCTCGAACTTAGACTTATACAACAGATTGACTCGCAAAGAGTACTTGGCTCGCAAATACATCAAAGTTGATCGGCATAGTCTGTGCTACATGGCCATTAGATTCATTCAATAGTTGGCTTCTTAGCAACTTGCAGGCCAATAGAGTTTTTACGACTAAGTGCTTATAGCTACTGTATCATCGCAACTACTCGGAGAAGCTAAGCAAGGATACAGTTGCCACATTTGGCAAGTTGAGCCGCCCAGGATACACAGAGAGCTACTAAAGGAGTTCGGCTGCTTGGCACAAGGAGGATGCAAAGTTGCTCATAAATATGCCAGAAGTGCTCGAAAAGTGCAGTAAATGAAGTGACGATCGAAGTAACACAACGTATTGTGGATCAACATGGAGTTCATTTGCTAGAACATGGACCATTAGTCGAGCGAAAAGCTTAGCTAAACTTCTCTGCCATGGTGCTTAGCAACCTTGTGCGACTCGAGGGATCTTGTTGCGAGCATTCGGAGACCATATCATAACTGCTTAAGCCAAAAACATTGATGTCACATTCAGTGCGTCGCCTTTTGAACTCCTTTTGAATTTTAGCTTCGGGCACTTCTTCACTTGAAACTCAGTCACAAAACACAAGCGACAAATGAATTTTCAGTTAACCACCAAGCGGTGGTAGTTATGATCCACAAAAAGTTTGGAATTTGGTTACTCGAACATGTACACTCGCATGAAAGTGGCATTTATCAACACATAAACTCATAAATCATCCAGAACATGGATGCGACAAGGCAGTTAACCAAGATAGTTTTCAACTTTTGTGGCATAAGCAAATATTGGGAAACGCAACAACCGCTTGCTTAGAGAATCTAATGATTCTCCTCAAACATCAATTGATATACGAATATGGAAAATATAAAAATCGATGCCAAAGAGAAAAGTTGAGTTTGGAAAATTTCACCTAAAAGAGCTAAAATCCCATAACATATTAAATGCGAATAAGTTTATCTCCCAGAAGACGGTCCCGTTGAGAGGTTTTTCGAATAATGATAGGAATCATGACAATGATTACACGTTCTCATAGATGGCACCAATTGTTGACGGGTAATTCTCATTTCGGTATATGAACACTTGCAACATGAGAAAATTGGGTTTGGGGGGGGGGGGAGGGGGGGGGGGGGGGGGTGTGCTTCGGAAGGTGTTACGGTATAACTACTCTGATGCTTAAGTTAGTTCCCTTGTTATATAGAGAGAGATATCAAGTAATTATAACGTTGAGAGAATAAAAAAGAGTCTCCTTATTTAGGGTCTTGGCTGGTATTTATAATAAGTCTATGAGATTGTTCTTGGATCGAATTATTTGATCCGACTTAGATATTGGATCAAGTAATATAAGCCCATATAACAATTATTCAAAAATGCCTATCAATAAATAGCAATAAGAATTTACAATTGTCAAAGACGGGAAGGTTTACACAACTTACTCTAGTTTGAGACGAAGAGTATACAAAAAATTGTAGGAGTGTTGTAAATGGTTACTTAAGATATAANCCCTCACCCACAAGGGGGGGGGGGGGGGGTGCTTCGGAAGGTGTTACGGTATAACTACTCTGATGCTTAAGTTAGTTCCCTTGTTATATAGAGAGAGATATCAAGTAATTATAACGTTGAGAGAATAAAAAAGAGTCTCCTTATTTAGGGTCTTGGCTGGTATTTATAATAAGTCTATGAGATTGTTCTTGGATCGAATTATTTGATCCGACTTAGATATTGGATCAAGTAATATAAGCCCATATAACAATTATTCAAAAATGCCTATCAATAAATAGCAATAAGAATTTACAATTGTCAAAGACGGGAAGGTTTACACAACTTACTCTAGTTTGAGACGAAGAGTATACAAAAAATTGTAGGAGTGTTGTAAATGGTTACTTAAGATATAAAAGTTAAACTTAATAAACAATTTAGAAATGATGAGAAATGTCAGGCAATAAATATGAAGTTTGTGCTAAATCTATAAATTTAATCTTTTAGTTAAGATGGTCGTAGTACTAATCTTGACATAGTATGAGAACAAGAGGTTCTAGATTCAATCCCCTACATTGTTAGTTAACCCCTATCTAATTAAGTTGGCCACTTGATGGCTTTTAGTTAGAGCCTCAGCTCACAAGAGGAGGGATGTCAAATAATAAACATACCACTTGCATAAAATCTATATTTTTAAGCTTTTAGATTGGGTGGTTGTGATGTTGACCTAACAAGTACTACATCTAATAGAAGATTAATTGACTCTCAATGCTTGATTTGGGTAATTTATTGACAACAGATGCTGCTATATGCGAAGTTTGGGTTTCTTTCTTTCTCTCTTTCTGCCTCTATTTCGGTTTGTTTGGGGGTGGGGGGAGGTAAAGGCAAAGGGGATTATGTGAGTCTATCTCATTGATCATACATGGGGCAAGAAAATTAGGAAACGATAAACAGTCAATGATGATTGCACTATGATTTCAATCTTCCAGATTCTTGCTCCATCTTCCATAACTTAGCGGTGCAACTCTGCTTAAGTGTCTGGTATTACTTTGCATAAGAAAAGGAGCCTGATCTATATCAGCCACAAAACAGTTGCTGTCATGATCCAATGACTAGGTCCCATTGTGAGTTGCGGGAAGCTCCAAGGATGTGAAGCTAAAGTTGAAGAAATTTTCAGAAAGAAGAGAATTTCTGATTCTGCCTTGGATTATTATATCAGGGAATGCATTCTATGTAAGATTGAATTAAATTAAGTATGGAGCTATAAAGTCTTTTATCTTGCTGCTTCATGTCAATGCTGATTGTTTTAGAAAAAATGTTTCTTTCCATTCGGATTCTTTTCCATATGACTCCATATTAGTTCCAGGGTTGCACCACACTTCATTATTAGTTCCCTAGTGTGCTGGCAATGACTAGAGACTAATGAGAATCTCGATTTCTTGTCCCCATAACCTTTAATAAAAGAGCATTTTAACATTTATGGTCAAAATGAAAGAATGAGCCTGGGTGATAGTTAATTCTCGCAAGGCCTCAACTTCTTGTAAACATAGCGTACTCTTCTATGTACATCCAAAACTTTCTCTTTTGTTCATTTATGGAAATACTTGTTTGGCAATGCTTTCTTTAGATTTCTCCACCTTTCTTTTAATCACTATCCTTCTTTTATGTATATTTTTCTTCTAGGGTCCTCCTGGAACAGGGAAGACACAGACAATTCTTGGACTTCTAAGTGCAATTTTGCATGCAACTCCTCCTCGAGTATCTTCTAAGTATATATCCTTTCTTAAGCAGCGAGGGGGTGTACTATATCTGTGCTGCCAGATACACAATGTGTTCACACTTTATTTTTTACTTGCTCTTTTATGTAGGGGTATATTGCATGGAAAAAAGCATGGTGCGGACTTACCCCTTCAGGAAAAGTATGTTTTCAGCCATCATTATGATAAATGTATTGCATCTGAGTGTAATATACTTATGCAAGGAAATTTTTGTTGACTTTTGGTTGACTTCTTCTTGACTATATTTTCAACCTTTTTTTTTTTTTTTTGGATGATGGAGGGACATAACCGTAATGTGGTCGGTTACCTTTGGGCACATGAACCACCTTAAAGACCCATGCATTGGGTGAGAATAGTTTGTCCTACTTAGGTACTTTAAGAAGTGTCTATAGTGGGATTTGAACTTAACATCTTATGCAAGTTGTCATGAGTTTGTCCTAAGCCTTAACCATTAGGCCAACCCCTTAGGGGTGACTATATTTTCAACTTGCTAAATCTTCTTCCAAAAAGTTTAAGGAACCAACACTGGTGGTTTGGCTGGATGTGAAAATTTATGGAATATCTCAATATTACAAAATTACACAATTTGTTACTTGTGGGATTGCGGCAGAATAGGGGTGTGGATGATCTAATTGTTATATTCTAGAATGGAAAGTTAGCTATTATGCGTAATTGGTGTATGAAATGGTAAAAAGCAGCACAACAGAGTCGTGAACCCCTAATAAGTTTTTGGAACAACTTGCAATTTTCTGGCTGCATATATGTTTGTGTTGCATAAGCTTCTTCTTCTTCTGACCGTCAATGCATGATTCCTGGGCCATTTCTAGGTCTGCTGTTGGTTTAATGAATTATCTCTGCTTTATGAGAATATAGAAAATGATATTCTCTAATTTTTTCTTCTTCTGTTGATTGATATATTTCAATTATTTTTTTCAACAATTACCAAAAGAAAAAAAAAAAATGCTAAATCCTTCGATGAGAGACTTTAAATATGGACGAATTTGAATTAGGAAATAAGATCTCTTCATTGCTAACACCTAAGAAACCTTGTAGCCGTGCTCTGGAATAGCTTTTTCAATGTCATCTGGTTTGGCTTCTATTCCTAATCCCTTACTACTACTTATGAGAATCATTAGTTCAAAGTATATAGGTGATTTTTGTGCTAATAACTTGATGGGTTTATCTAGGTGAGGTTTGAGTGGGTTTAGGAAAACAATTGGAAATCATCGAGTTAGAAATTTTGCCTGCACTCACCAAAGCACTCTAAGCTATAAGTGGATTTGGATAAGGATTTAAGAAGGGGGAAAACAGTTATGGGTCGAAGCTCATGGTTATGATAAGGTGTGATACAATTTTTGAACGCTCTAAGACATGATGCCAAGCGTTGGTGTAATTGTTGCCTCAAAATTTGTGTGCATTGTATGAGTACTGGTACAAGGTAGACATTATAAACACATGGTTTTCAGGTACACTCATTGGGGACAAGCATCTCCATGGTTGGCTAATATCAATCCAAGGGATGAAAATATGCCAATGAATGGTGATGATGGTTTTTTCCCAACCACTGGAAATGAGTTGGTAAGCTAATTTTCATATCTATATTAGGTTCCAAAGATATTATATTTGACATTGAGGCTATGCAGAAACCAGAAGTTGTTAATTCCAGACGTAAATACCGTGTCCGAGTGCTCGTTTGTGCTCCATCAAATTCTGCTTTAGATGAGATTGTCTTACGGGTTTTGTATTCAGGTGAAGATAGTTTTCTTTCCTCTAGGAGCTTTTATAGCTTTTGCTTTACATTGAGTGTATTAAATTTGCAGTGTATACAAGTTAGCACTTTTATTTTCACCCAAAGAAAGTTAGCACTTTTACTGTTGGGGAAAACAGAAATATTTAAATGGAGATTATGTGAGACTTGGGAGCCAGCATTTGCGGACTACTTTTATCGGGCAGAAAACCATAATTTTTTGAACTAGAGAAATAGGGAAATTAAAGTCAGAGTTTAACTAGTGGATTTTTATGATCCACAAATTTGCTTGGAAAACTCCTCCAAGAGGCACTTTTTCTTCTTTGGTTTGGCACTCTTTCTCCGTCTAGCATTCATGTCTTTTAGAAAAGTCTGCCCTTGAAGCTATGTAGGGGGAGATGAGTTTATGGATTTTTTTTTTAATTAAAAAAAGGGAAATTACCAAAGAATTGTTTACTGGCTGTGAAATGTAAAAAGCTAAATAGTTTAATTTTCTTAGGCTCTTTCTTTTTTTAATTTAATATAGTTAACTTCCCCTTGTGTTTTCAGTTGCATAAGTATAGTTAGGTTAAATGTAATATAATAAAATCTATATACACCATGTATGAGGATATTATATGGAGCATATATATGTTATATGATGTCTTATGAATGTGTCTCATCGATGAGATTCCTTTGGGTTTTGCATTTCCAAGTTTGATAATGCACATTGCAAAAAAGGAAGTGTATGGAAATGTGAAAATTTTCTTTATATGGTCCATCAACAAGTGCTTAAGGGGCACCGTTTCAATTTTCCCTTTACTAATAAGTTTTGCTGTCATTGTTACTCTTTGTTCATATATGTGTGTGTTTCCAAAACTGTGCATTGCATAGGCTTTTATTTATTCTTAGTTTATGGCTGAAACTTACGGTGGAACTAGTAGGACATGCTGCTACAGGTTTTAGATTTGATCGAACCATCATCTTTATTGCATTTGGAGATTGGATTAGATCATTTTTCTTTTGTATATTCTGGGGTTGAAGATCATCGTTTCCCTTTAAGGTTGCATGCTTGTGAACAAATAGGAATTCAACAAGGGATGATGTCATTTTTCCTAGTTTTTAAAGGGTTTTGAATTCTATTTGTTGATCTAGGTTTAATCCATCCTTCCTTCTGTCACTGGTAACTGAGTTTGTATTTTCTACAAGAATGAGGAGTGGTCCATCTGCTTCTTTTTTGATTATATTGTTTGCTTACGCATATTTCAGGTATACGTGATGAAGATGACCATCCCTATAATCCTAAAATAGTGCGGATAGGCCTTAAAGCACACCATTCCATCCAGTCAGTCTCCATGGATCACCTTGTAGGTCACATCATTCCATTCCACCCCCCTCCCTCCTCCTCTCCTCTTCAATACCTATGCAAAGTTTAACACCATAGAATTAGGCTTGCAGCAATAATTTATGTTTTAATATTTTATATTTGTCCCCTCAAATGTGAGCTTAAAGATTTACTAATGCTCATCATCTGGAACTCATGTCATCTTGCTCTAATATCACAAGAAACGCATCTAAAAACTTGTATGTAGGGTTGTAGCTTCAGTTTCTTATATTTTAACTCATATGCTGTAATTTGATGGGAGCAAATTTTATTTTCTCTTCCTCCCCTCAACAACAACCAACCAACCACCCACCACCACCACAACCCTCCCCACCCCCAAAAAAAGAAAAAACCACCAACAACCAACCCACCTCTTTCTCCCTCTCTTCTTCTTTTAATTGTTATTTTTCTATTTTGGCCTGGTTTATATAGTAACTTTTCTATTTCTAGCTTTTGATAAGTTTCCTTTTTTGGATTTGTTGCAAGTTTGTGTGCTTGTGATTTGCCATTGGGGCTATAATTCCTGTCTATTCTTATCACTTTTATTACTGAGTTTGGCGAATCCATACTACAGTTTGCATTTGTAGCGTATTCTTTTTTATCAAATGAATAATTGCTAGCCATATCCAAGCCTTCCATCAATTAATCCTTCATCCCATCTTAACGCTTGTTACATGTAAACTAAGTACATAATATGTATATATATAATTCTTGATCACACAGCACTTGATTATGGTTTTTGGTATCATAGCTTTTGTGCATATCACTTGGTATAAGAGCCCGTTTATACAATTCTCAATCACATACTACATGGCTATTACTTTGTCTTGTTTCAGGATGTTAAAATAACAATGGCACATGCAAAATTTAGGAATGGAAGAGCATTATATTCACTGTAGTTCTGCTTGTCTTTATTTGTAGGTGGAACACAAACGAAAAGCAGGAGATGTAGATAGTATAAGAGCTGCAATTTTGGAGGAAGCTGTTATTGTATGTGCCGTAATACTGTTCGAATTTAGAACTTTTCCTTCTTTTTTTCATGATGTCTGTGAATGGCAGGTCTTCTCTACCTTAAGCTTTAGCGGTTCGAATATTTTCAGCAAACTAAACCACGATTTTGATGTTGTCATCATTGATGAAGCTGCCCAAGCTGTAAGTCTTATGATCTATAGTTGCACTGCATTGAATTCATATCTTCTACCCATATTTCTCTTAGTGGCCAAAGAGATGATTAGTATTAACTTTATGTGTGATATGAGTGGTTAGTTGGTTTATGCTATCTAAACTTCTTACAAGGAATCTGACAAATTTGAGGCCATAATTGCCATCCTTGGAAGATGACAACCTGCTTAGGAAGAATACGATTTTGCTTTTCCAAGAGATGGAATCATCATTGATATGCTGCCATGGCACTAATACCTAAAGGAATATAGATAAGGTAGGGGCAAAGAGTCAGTACAGAGAGAGAGTAGCATAGTAGATATATAAAATTCAAGTAAACAAAAAATAAAAGTTTATTCCAATAGTTTGATTGCCATGGGGGACCAATTATCAATTAGAATATGGTCTTAAGGAAGAGAAGATAGTAGCTTCAAAATTGAAAATTGACATACGAAACATTATGAGCTTAATGCACAAAATGAAATTTGTAAATGGAACAAATTTCAATTTGGGTTAAATTTCTTCTCATCTAGATATGATAGGGAAGGAAAAATTTTATATCTTAAGTAACATTTTGAGTTGTATATGATCAATGTTTGCTTTTACATTGTTTTGTAGGGATATATTGCTGTGCTTTCCAATTAATCTAGATGTTCCATGTCAATGCCACCTGCTTCCACATCATCTAACTTCTGATAAATATGGAGTTTGAGCTTGTTTTGCATTAGTCATTGAAGATTGTAAATAACTTAACCTTTTCCCTGCATGTTAACCTATGTTATCATTATTCTTAATTAGCGCAAAAGGTTAGTTATGCGAAGGTCTTCTATACTCCCTATTCTCTCTCAAGGTTTTATAAAGCTCAGTCAAATAATTACCAAAGAGAAGAAGCTCAGTGAGAAATGAATTGTTCATTGGCTTTAAGCATGCTGTAATGGAAATATTCACCTTTGGGATAAAGATGGATGAGCAAGTGTTGAGCCCTGAACTTATGCAATTCGGGGGAAATGTGAAACTAGTCATTTTGCTGGGGAAAACCGTGAACTGCAACTTGGAAAGAGCTTGGGTCAGAATGTTTATAGGCTGGTGAAATTAAATGGTGGTGCGATGGGATTTATGCTCCTAGTCCTAGTCACTAAGTAGTGCTTTTCTCTCTTCCATTAGACTGTACCATGAGCCTTCTCTTGCATAATTTCACTCATCTGATCCACTCACGTGCAGGAAGAAATGGAAACTAAACCCATCTTTGTTATGTTTCTTTATGAGTGGATTTCTAGAATAAAATATTTATCCCCCTAGATTTTCTTTTGTTGACACACAAATCTTAGACATAGAACTAGAGATGTCTAAGCAAAACATATAATCAATAGAGCATAATAACAGATGATGATAGATGATCTTCACTAAATCAAAATGCAGCCCAGCCCTTTCTCTATGATTTATAGCATAGTTGTGAATATCGCGAGTCAATGATACAATTTTACAAGTTTATAATTTTATGATAATTTTCTTACTTAAAACATATATAAAATTGTTTAAGTGCAAACTTTTAGTTGTAATATGAATTTTGATGTTTGATTCTATAAATTCATGATTTTATTAATTTTATATAATTTTACCGATTTTAAATATTCAAGGTAATAGTAGAATTGCGATTTTGAGGATCATGATTCATCATGACCCTTGTGAGGCTCCAAAATTATTCCAACCCTTTCGTAGTAATTCATGGTGACATTTGGAGGGCTCTGAAATAGCAAATCCTTCTGGTGCTAAGTTGTTTTCATCCTTTATTGATGATCACACACCCTCACTTGAGTGTTCCTAATGAAAGAAAAATTTAAACAGCTTAGGTTTTCAAAAATCTGAATAGCATGATTCAAACAAAAATCTAACTTGTGAAAATGGATAATACATGATTACTTTAATCTTGGTAATTATTTATCAAGAAGACATTGCTCAGCAGAGTTCTTTTATTGACACTGGGGAGAAGAATGAATTACTTGAAGGAAAGAAGTGGCATTTACTTGAAGTTGTGATGTTTAAGTCACACGTCCCTTGCAGATTTTTGTTAAAAACTTATATGATTTACACCAATCTTGATAGGGATAGATTTCCTAGAAAGGCTATGATAGTGTCAATGAGCTTAATTGTATGGAATGAGAATGCAGTGAACAAAAAAGAAGAGGAGAGAGTGGCAAGTATCAGAGCACAGTGCTCCTAAGAGTAAACTGAGCTTTTAGAGAAAATGAACCTCTGATTCTTTGATTGTATTTACAAAAGTGCCCCCCATTCCAATCTATTTTCCCCACTGCTTGATATCCCTTGGCCCCCTAGTATAAACCCTTAGTATGGGGGGTCTATCAGGCTATGTACCCTCATCTTATATCTAATCGAACAAACTAAGATACACAATCTAACTACTAACTGCTTTCGATACTCCACCTTAATCTGGCTTGTAAATATCATCCAAGGATAGCTGGCAAACTAGATATCAAATTGAGGCTTGGGAAGACCCTTGGTGAGAATGTCAGCAATTTGCTACTATTTTGAAATAAAGCTGACAGCAATAGCAATGCAATAGTTGCTTTGTTGTCACAATAGAATTCAATAGACATTCTCGTCAAACTCCAATTCCTTCAACAGCCATCTTTTTCATAGGATGTCACAAATTCCAAGTGTTAATGATATAAATTTAGCCTCCCTGCTACTTCTAGCAGCCACGTTTTGTTTTTTCTCCTCCTAGTTAGTAGATTTCTGCCAAGATATGCATGGCAACCAGAGGTGTTTTTTTGTTATGCTACCAATTTAATTGCTTCTATGTAAGCTGCCATGGGTAAATGTCCTTGCTTCCTAATCAACATGCTTTTTTCCAAACTGCACTTCAGATGCCTGATAATCATATTCATAGCATCAAAGTGATGTTTACCAAGTGAATGCATGAATTGACCGACTTTGTTCACTCCAAATGCATATGTGATTGTGTATGAGACAATGAAGAGGTTTCTATGGGATGCAAATGTGAGTGGAGCACAAGCAAAGGTGTCTTGGGAGGATGTTTTAAACCAAGGCAAGAAGGTTGGCTGGGAATTATTGGAACAAAGTTGCCTAACTAAATCATATATGGCATCTTTGGTCCAATCTAGATGGATCCTTTTCGGTGAGTTTGGTTAATTCTAAAGTACTTATAGGTTGTTGCTTTTGGAGTAACAAAATTCTTAGAAGTGCCTCTTGATCTTTGAAGAAATTGCTATAAGTAAGGCCTTTAGCAAGAAGTCTCTTTACATGGGAGGTAAGTGATGGAAATCTTATGTCCCTTTGGTATGATGATTGGCACCGAAGTGGTCCTTTTTGTGATTGGTTGGGTGAAAGAGACATTTATAACTCTTCTTAGCCCAAAGAAGCCTGGTTATGTTCAATCATCAATGGGAATCAGTGGGGTTGGACTTTGTGTATGTTGTGGGAAGCTGTTAAACAAGGTTAGGATGACAATTTTTACTCTACTCATAGCACTGGAGACAGGTTTGTGTGGAACCATAAGCTTTTTGCTGTTTTTTTCCACTGGAGAAGCATATGGAGCAGTTATTACGCTTCATTGTCATGTGACATGGTTTGGATGGTGCAGAGAAAGGATGTAGTGCTTAGACATGCCTCATTCTTTGGTTAATGGCATATGAAAGGCTTTACACCATTGACAAGCTTTTTACTTGGGGTGCAATGATGCAAAGTCATGTTACTTCTGTGCTAGAGGAAATGCATATCTACCTTTTCTTAAGTGCAGCTTTGTGTCGTATATTTGGTTAAGGGTGAATCACTACATTCAGGCCCTTTTGTGTGGCTCATATAAGGGTTGTCCTATCAAGGAACTTTCTGCATAGTTTGGTTCTCATTTGGGAACTCCATGGAAAAAAGCTACTTGTCTGGTGAGTTATTATGTGTGGAAAGAGAGAAATAATAGATGTTCATTGTTTAGTAGTTTGGATTCCTCTTTTATTGCTAGGCATATTTTGGCTTCTTTTTGGCCAAATGATGGAACGCCTAGTTTTTAATTGCTGAGAAACATATCTTAGTACTCTGTTTGTCTTTGGTGCTTTGATTGGTCCCTAGGTTCTTTGTGCGTTCCATTTTAGGGTTTTGTTCTTCTTTTCTCTTTATATAGCTTCCTTACTTTGTCCTGTAATTTTACAGTTATTAATGAAAACATACCCAAATATATGATATATGTATGAGTGTGTATGTATGTGTACATATTTTCTTGCAGCCAAATCCTGATATCCAATCACATTTTCAACCTCTTTTGGCTTTGCATGCTCCACTTGTGCAGTAGGTACAGTGAATGCTAGCCACCCTACTACCTAAATGCTGATTTTTTTTTTCCCCATAAATTAAGTGTTTACCTTTGTTGAGTTAAAAGATATTAACTTGGGTTCTTGCAAGTTTTTTTCCTTGGAAGCATTATAGTGCTCTCATGTCTTTTAACTTGAAGGTTGTTGATTTTTGTTCTTTAATTTCTCTAGTTCATACTCATTATTGTCTGTGGGGATGATACAATCAACATATGTAATTAGAATTGCATCTTCCTATTATTTGAGTGGTTATAGAAGAGTGTATTGTTGTAGTTTCTTTAAGTGTATCCAAAACCCTTCACATGTCCCAAAGCACTTAAAACCATGTGCATGGTAACTGTTCGAGGTGATAAAGAGCTTTATGCATTTGGTACACTCTGGTTATGCCATAATACCAAACTTGGTGGTAAGGGCATGTATACTTCTTCACTCTTATTGCCATTTAATAGGTTATCTTCTAGAATACATTTTAGAGATACATAGGACGGACAAAGATACTCCATCTAGAATATATGTAACAAGAAGTCTAATCAAACAAACTTGACATGTTATTCAACTACTAACTACTTCTAACATCCCAAAATAGATTTGGAGTGAAGTAGTCCTTATTGTTTCATCTTATTAACCACATATTACTTTAAGTTTGCACTTCCAAACACCATTGGAAGTGCTTCTGAAAACCTATATGTGGTGTCTACAATATCATGAAAGCTTTTCAGATGTTTTCTTTTCCTTCAGTTAGTAGAGAATTTCTAAACTCGGGTTTCCTATTGAGGGAAGTAAACAATACCATTATGTCTCTTGTTTCTAAGATTACCTACCCTTCTTTAATGTTGGATTTTTGTCCCATATATTGCTACGATGTCCTTTATAAATCCATTTCTAAGCTTTTGGCTTCAATAATGAAGTTCTCCACTGTTTAGCGGGTAAGGAGCAATTGGTGTTCATCCTTGGAAGAACATCAATAATGTTTTTATAGCCTAAGAACTTATCTTGGGATATCACCTTAATCTTGCCTTTTGGAGATGCATGATCAAAGTGGACATTTCAAAGGCTTATGACACCGTAAGTTGGGATTTTTAAGAAAAGGTCCTACGCTCTGTGAATTTTCCTCCTTATTTTCAAAGACTTGTGACCTAATGTTTTTTTATTTCCAAGGTTTTCACTTAGTATTAATGGGACTAGTAGGTTGCTTCCCTAGTTTAGGGGGGCTTCGTTAAGGGTATATTATATCCCCATATTAGTTTGTGCTAGATGGAGGTTTTCTTAGGAACTCTAAGGAGTTTTGAAAACTCTTCTCTCGTTTGCCATCATTGAAGATGTAAAGGGGAAGGAATTTCTCACCTTCGTTTTGCCAAAAACTTAAAATATTTTGCAAGGGTGATTTACCCTTTGTTAATCTTGTTGGCCATGTTCTTACCTCTCTTTTAAACACTTATCAGGTCTTTATGCTAACTGTAGAAAACATCAAGTGTTCTTAAGGAACATCTGCTTTTCTACTAAGGATGTTGTTTTGCAATTGTTGGCGTTTCAAGAAGGGAAACTCCCTATTCGCTACATTGTAGTACCCTCTCATTTCTTCTAAAGTAAGACATGAAGACTGTGAAGCTTCTTGTTGCTAGAATCCTGCTTGGATCTCAAAGTTTTTGTCCTATGCCTGTTTGATAAAATCAGTAATATTTTCCGTGAAAGTCTGTGGACGTCTATTCTCGTTCTTCCATTGAAAGTTATCAAACAAATAGAGTGACTAATGCGTAATTATCTTTTGGACAGGTTGTCCAAACATTTCCAGCAAAGCAAAAGTGAAATGGAGGTTAGTTTGCCCTTTGTTGCGTAAGGATGGCTTGTGTATACCCAAGCTAGAAATCTGGAATAAAGCAACCCAGTTAAAACGTATATAGCTTCTCTTTTACGGGGTTTTTCATGGACCTAGCTTTTGGACTGTCAAATGTCTCTTTTCCCTTGGAGCTTGTGCAAGCTTCTTAATCTTCACCTGTTGGCTCACTAATGGCTTTCTTGGAAAGTTGAGTTTCTATATCCCCTTTGGCTAGATTCTTGCTTCCCCTGGCCCTTTGGAAATAGCTAAATTTGGCCTACCAAGTAATGAAGGTTGTTTTCTTTGATTGACTGTAACTAATAGTTTTTGCCTGATGGATCCTTTTGAGAAAACTTTTCCATCCCTCTCACTATTTAACCTGATGTTCAAACTCTGACACTTTCTCATCGATCCCCTCTAGTTTGAGGTCTTTCTTCATTAAGAGCACCTGGACACTTTGAGAACTCCTGCAGCACATGTCTACTGGGGGAAGCTGGTTTATTGTATGGCCGATGCTAGATGCTCCTTTTATTTTATGGTTGACTTGGAATGAGACGCTTTACTCTCTTGACAAGTTACAACACGGGGCATCTCTACTTTCTCCTATTTTCTTGTTATGCTGCCTAAAGACTCTGATGAACCTTTTTTTCTTTTAAACTGTAATCCTCATTGCAAATTTGGCTTGACTTGTTTGTCTCTGAAAAGTTAGGCTGCCCATGTTCTTTTCAATCTTAGCAAGGCTTGAAGATAGGCTTACTCCTTTCCTGTTCTGAAGCTCCAAAATTAATCTTTTGGATGGTTGTGCTTGCTTCAGCTTTTTATTGTATCTGATGTGAGCGCAACTTCATTTGTTTGGGAAATTCCCTACCTCCTTTTCGGTTCTAGGTGGACAATCTATTCGAGTCTTCTATCTTAATGAGTTTAGTTTACCCTAGTGTCTTTATCATGTACTGTCTGTACTCATTTGGGTTTTTGTTTTTGTATACCCTGCTAGGCATGTTGAAGTTCGGTTGTAATTATTTCCTTTTGCAATAAAATTACCAAATTAGGCCCCCAACCTCAAACCCAACCGACCCCCCCACAACCCCCCATCCCCTTCTTTCTCTTCTTCTCCTCTCTCCCAATGCACACACACACACACATACAAAGGCTATATTGAGGGAAGCTTTATCCTAAAGCCATCAAATGCATCCCTGTTGGATACTCACCAAACAAAAAGGGCTAAAAATGCTATTCTCCCATCACAAAAAGTCTATAATCCATGGATGTGATAGCCTTTGGGAACCAGTTGTCTAACCAAAACTCAGCCTTTAGGGGGCAATAACATCAATTCCACCTATTGGAAAGAGAACCTCAACAACTCAGTCTAGCTAATTCAACTCCACTCACCCTCAAAATCCTTATAACACAGAACTTGCAGATTTTGTTCCTAATCTCCGAGCCTCATCTACAGATTGATGTTATGATGCGTTAGTCCTCATTAAGCTACCGTTAGTAGTAGAATTCCTGTCTATTTGCAAAGTAAAAAGGCTAACAAGGAAATTGAGCAACTTAAGCAAGCCAAGCAAATCTTAAAATCTCTCACCAGGTTCAAGTCCTCCAAGAACTTTCAGTTAAAGGCAAGCCTATCGATTGTGATGTTCCTAGGATCAATATTCGGGATAACTTCTTGCCTTGAGGAAAGGTTTAAGGGCTTGCACAAGACATTCTATTCAACATTTGTTATCCTCCTTGTTTTCATGCCTTTGCCTCTAATCTTGGCAACATACAGATTCCTTATTTTGTGAAGCTCTTAACATACCCCCAAGTGAAAGTCAGCAGCATTGGAAGAAATGCAGGCCCGTTAGAAAGACAGAACCTTAGGATATTATACCACTACCGCTTGATAAAGGCACAGTAGGATACTGGTGTCTCTTTACTGTCATATAATTTTTTATGGGAGCGTTGAATGTCTCGAAACCCAACTTGTATCAAAAGGCTTTAGCCAATCCTATGGAATTGAGCACTGTGAGATTTTTGCCAAGTAATAAAACTTAACACTATTCAAATTATCTTGTGCGGATGACTCCTTGAGTTAAATATCAGAAATGCCTTCCTCATGGAGACCTATAAGAGGAAGTGTTTATGGAAATTCCCTCATATTTTAAACTAATACAAACTTGAATGCAGGCTCAGGAAATCATTGTGTTATGCAAAACAATCTTCACATTTTTTATTTGATAGAATCACTAAGGTCCTTGTAAAGCATGTTATCTGTAGTATCTGGCTGATAATATGTTGTATCTTAAGAATCTAACAGGACAGAAAATCATTGTTTTTACTGTGTATGTAGATGATCTTGTTGTCACAAGTAACTACAAGGAAAAGATGGACACAGTGAGAAACCGACTACTGTATTTTGGAGGAGTATGATATGAAAAATCTCATGAATGTTAAATATTTTCTTCCTATGGCATGTACAAGAGAAGGAATCTCAATAAAATGTCCTAGTTATTCTAAAGGAGGTCCTGATGCTTGAATGTTAACTAGTTGACACGCACATGGATTGAAACATCAAACTGGGAAGCAAAGATAATTTAAGTCTTTTTGGCAGAGATAATTATCATAGACCTATTCATTTTTTTTTCATGGACTAGACCAGACATAGGATTACTTGTTGATATGATGAGCCAAATCAGGGATGTACCATCCAGATAGTCCTTACAGATCTTAAGATACTGTGGAAGAACCCTGGGAATGGTTTGATTTTAAGAATCCCAGTAGAGGAATTGTAATGTTCATGGATGTGGGTTGGGGAGGTTCTGTTACCGTTTGTTGGTCATGTGACTTCTGTACCTTTTTATGGGGAAATTTGGCTACTTTGCAAAACAAAAGCAATGCATTGTTGCAAGGAGTAGCGCGAAAGCTGAATTTCGAGCAATATGAGGGCATGTGGCTCAACAGCTTACTGTCCAAATTGAAGATTCTGATTGATAGACCTGTAACTTCACTCATTTAACCAAGATGCTTGCAACATAGGAAAAGGTCCTATGAATCGCAATAGATGACCAATATCTGTTATAGAGAAAGTATACAACAAGATGCACTGCTTGAACTCCAACAATTGAGCATCTCTTCGCTTAATTAACTTTTGAGGAACTGGATCGAAGTTGGGAATGTTGAACATCTAGAATCCAGCTTAAGGGCCGGAATCTGTTGTTCTCTAAATGTTGTGTACAATTGTAATTTTGGGATGCTGATTGTAAACTTGTTTGCTAATACTTAAATGGGTGCCCCAAGGTACTTGATAAGAGAGAAGAAGATGTGTTTACTTTCTTGCTTAGAAGTATTTCAGCAATAATCACATGAGATTTATTTAATTAAGTTTTTCTAAGCCAACAAATAGTCATGCTTTATTTTGTTCTTATCAAGTCACTTGTTTTAAAACTGGTTTTAAATCAGGAAAGATACTGGTCATTTGCTATTTGATAAGTTTACTTTTTCAGTTTCCTTGTTTAGGACAAGAAAAATCCTTTGCTAATCCCACTATATGTGAACTGGGATTGGATCAGTTAGTCCTTGGAAGGCCTGTTTAATAATGCATAATCTCTCTTTTTTATATGGTGGAAATGTTCTATTTCCTTGGTTTCAATCTTTAGCAAAATATGCTTGCTGTTTCCTGGAATTTTAGAATCCAATCCTTCTTATTATGGTTTGTGCATATTTAATTCAAAAGATATGATTCTTAATGGTATGTGTTTTTTTGGATAGATTGAACCGGCCACTCTTGTTCCACTGTCCAATGGATGCAAACAAGTTTTTCTGGTATGTACTTCCTCTCTAGTTCTTCAACAATGTATTATGAAGTATCTTACAACATATGCTTGTAATTTCATGCCGACTTATGTCATACCAGCACTCAGCCATTAGTACTAAGAAAAGGTTGTATTTGTCTTGAATGTTCTATGGGAATTTCACACACCAATTTGTCATAATAAATCATGCTTATGCATATTTTCAGGTCGGCGATCCAGTGCAACTCCCAGCCACTGTTATTTCTCCAGTAGCCAACAAATTTGGGTATGAAACTTCTTTCATAAAATTTTCACACATCTGGTTTGTTGTTTGGATGTGCACTTCTGCTCAAAAGAAAGGAGCAAATATATATGAATTATCTTGTTGTTCTTTATCTATAGTTCTTTCCCCGAATTATTAGGTATGGAATGAGCATGTTTCAGAGATTCCAAAAGGCTGGTTATCCTGTTCTGATGCTCAAGGAACAATATCGGATGCATCCAAAGGTTTGGCCAGATTGACTTATATTAAATAGTTGCATGATTGAACAATTAGTTCGCTGTGGATGAGAGCTTATATAACTGCTTGCTGGGCAACTCAATACCGACATATTTTCATGCCATTAAAATCATGTAATTATTCTAGGGGAAAAATTCACTGCAACATAAACTAATTTGTTGGCCAATCAACTCTGTTCATGCTGCTTTTTGTGCTTCCGCAATCTAAATGGATGGTGTTTTTGAATGGTGTTCTTATGATTGAAGGATTATGTTCCAGTACTTTATCCAAATAATCAAATTTTTAATCTGTAAAACATGTAAACTTTACTCTGAATTAATTGTGATGTGCACCATAAGTATTGAAAGGTTTTGGAAACGTTGGAGTGATTTGAAAGCAGTAGGACTAACAATAACGAAAGTGACAATTTGATAACCGAACAGATAAGAAGCTTTCCGTCAAGGGAGTTTTACAATGAGGAATTGGAAGATGGACCTGACGTACAATCCCAGACAACGCGTGCCTGGCATAGTTTTCGTTGCTTTGGACCATTTTGCTTTTTCGATATTCATGAAGGACAGGAGTCACAGCCCTCTGGTAGTGGATCTCGTATAAACGTCGATGAAGTTGAGTTTATTATTGTACTCCATCAAGAGTTGGTGACCAGATATCCACAGCTGAAGTCTAGCTCACGGTTTGCGATAGTCTCTCCATACAATTACCAGGTGAAGCTCCTCAAAGAACGTTTTAAAGCAATATTCAAAGAGGAGTCCAGTAAAGTAGTTGATGTTATCACTGTTGATGGCTGCCAGGTTTGTTTCCTGTTGCTTCAAATCATATATGCACTTTCTTCTAAAATCCTTTTGATAATTCATATCATTTTCTAGTTGATCTAAAAGTTTAATTGTTTTTGGCTCTCCTCCTTATGGGTGGACTTGATATTGACTATGCAAGTAGTTGGACTCGAAATTTTAACATCAGCTCTATTGTCATTGTAAATGTAAATCTACAACCAAGTGATTTAAAAGCTCAAACTTCTAGATATTCAATAGTTCCTTTCGTGATTAGAAAGTAGTCGGAAGTGCCCATTTCAGTGCTCAGTAACAGAATAACTTAATGTGAAACAAAGCCAAAGAATGCATGTCTCATATTAATGACCCCATGAACTATAAATTTATATAGCACATTCATTTAGTTACTTGAACTCTGAACTTTGGAAGGAGGGAGGTAAAGGGCAGCCTATAATTTGTGTAGAAATGATCAAGATTTTCATGCATTTTATTCATTCATGTAGAGCCTATATACATACACAGAATGAAAGTACAAGCACAAGCATCAAGCCTATCTTGTTACACCAAATGCAAAATAGATAAATTACATTCCTAATTTCTAGCTCAACAACGAACTTACTATTAGTTACATCCCTCAATCTATGCATTCTGATGCATCCGCAAAGCTGGCTTATGGATATCCTACATAAAGCTTGCCTATCAACACTAAAACCTTTTGTCAAAATATTTTTTCCTTGTTCACCAACATGAACATAATTCACACATATTGATCAATCATCAGTTTTCTCCTTGATAAAGTGCTTGTCTATTTTGATGTGCTTAGTTGTATCGTGTAGCACAGGATCATGCGCAATAGTAATTATTACTTTGTTATCATAATGAATTAAGCTTGGCTTCCTCTCTGGCATCTGCAGTTATCCTAACACCGATTAATCCACAAAACTTCATAGATTACTTCAGTAATCTATGAAGTCACCAGATTCCTCCAACATACGTATAAAAACCTGATGTTGATCTTTACCTTTTACATTGCTAGCTCAACACATCAGCAAATGCTTTAACGTGTAAATGCCTCTATCTTCTGTAGAAGAAATCTGTACTAGGACAACACTTGAGATACCTTAAAATTCTATACTCAGCATGAAAATGTTCTTTTGCTTATGCATACATGAATTGACTAGCTTGGCTAATTGCAAATGCAGTGGGTGCCATTGTATGTGCTAGGTAAATTAGTCAACCTACGAGACTTTGATCTCTATCCGCATCTAGTTTAGCTGGTTGAAGCTTCATATTTGGCTCAAACAAATTTACATGCTGACCTGCATCACTACTTACAGGTTTTCTTCCATATATCAAGAGTTGCCTTGCGTCCAAAAAATTCTATCTTGGGTTCTCACAAACTCTGCCTAAGCAGTACCTCAAATTCCCTAGAGCTTTGATGTCATAATTCCTTCTACGTCCCTTTTTAGCCCTTTTAATTCTTGATTGTCATCTCCATATGTATTATATCATTAACATAAACAATGAATATAGCCATCTTACCATTAGTAGCTCTTTATTTATTAATTTTTTGGGTAATGTATAAATAGGAAAGAAACAGAACAAAAAAAGAAGCACTCTAGAAACCTCTTGCATTAAACTGAACATCAAAAATATACTAAAAGATGCCTAGGTTGATACTATGGCCTTCGGAATGCGAAGATGCTTCCAAAGAAAACAAGAAGTCACAAAAGACAAGATAGGACAGATCTAAACAACCCTTAAACATGACTACTATGGTTTCCCACCCAATAAGCATTTCTTTCTCTCCAAATATAGTAATGCTCCACTGCGACTGCCTTCTAGTATACCGCTCAAATTCCCTAAAGTAGCTTAGCATATTCAATGAGGAACTCAAGACAGATGGATGTCCTGTTATCTAACCCAGATTACACTCCGCCTTTCTCCATAGTTTCTAGGAATAATCACACCTAAAGAACAGATGATAATAGGATTCAGTGTCGCTGCCACATAAGAAGCAACAATTGGAATTAATGAACCCCCATTCCATAAGCTTTTCCATAGTGAATAAACTTTCATGGGCAATAAGCCAGAGGATAAATGCATGATGTGGATGAGTAGATTTATTCCAAACTCAGTTGCACCAGCAGACCCTGGGGGATCTCTCCCTTGCAAGATGATAAGCTGATCTAATCAACAATGGCTCTGATGGCTCATCTTTCCAAATCAATTTGTCATCTGCTGCTTTGTTGGGAAAAAAGGGCCCTAAACTATCACTGATCCTCCTCCAAATTTTCCCATCAGGCCATTCCCATCTATTACACTTAAAAAAGAGCAAACTCTCGTCTCATTTGGCCAATTAACACTCAGTGTAATTCTCTTGCCAAGCCAATCTACTAAGGGAGCTATAGGATGCCGAGGATCATACCGAAATGATATGGAGTTACCATCTTGAACCTGCCATCTCAAGAGTTGAAGAGCCACAATTCTTGATTGCAAAATGTTTCTAAATGCCCATGAGGCATCATTTGGAATCTTAATACACCAAAAGTTTCGACCTTTAAGAATTTCCAACCTAACTCAACTAGGCCACAAAGAATCCTCAAAATCCAAAGCAAGGGTCCAAATGTGTTTCAGCTAGGCTTCCTTGTTCCATAAATGTAAATCCGAAACCCCAAGCTGCCTTCATTTTCCTTCCAGCTAATCTTTGCTTTGGCTTTCTCTTCATCATTTCCATTCCACAAACTTTTTCATTTTGGACTCGAAGGCATTAAGAATACCCCTAGGAATGGAAAAAATGGACGACCATTATACTTGGAGCGAAAATAATATACTTTTGATCAGCTGAACTCTTCTGCATAAGATAACAACTTACTTGTCCAAAGGTATATGCTAGCAGCGAGCTTGTTTACCAAATCCACATAGTGCTGCTGGAAATCTTTGTGGAAGAAAGGGGAACCCCTAGATAATGGACAGGGAACAAGCCATCTAAAATTTCAAAGATCTCGAATTTTATCTTGTAAGGCTGCACCAACCCTGCTGCAAAAGACATAGACTCTTGGAGGGATTAACTTTTAGGCTGAATAGGGAGAAGAATTCATCCAACTCTTCTTTAATCAGGCCAACTGAAGTCATATCACCTTTTACAAAAATAAGGACATCATCCGCAAAGTACAAATGTGTAATTTTTTTTTTATTTTTATTTTTTGCAATGGCAATGAAACTTGAACCATCCTTGGTACTTTTCTGCAAAGCTAGAAAGAAAGGTTATAACCAATACAAAAATATATGGAGATAGTGGGTCTCCTTGGCATAATCCCCTAGATGAAGCAAAATAACTAGCAAGCTCTCCATTTAGATTTATTGAGATTGATACAAGCTAGGGTTTAGTAACAGTAATGCTACTAGAATTGATTAGCTTAGTTCACTTATAAGAATTGCAGTAAATATCTTGTGAAGCAAATCACCGTACAAGTTCTCCATAAGCCAGACTTGCAGTAGAAACAGAGGTCCTCCTGTTACTGCTCAAGTCTTCTACTTCTAGGCACTAACTAACAACTTCTCTAACTTACTTCTGATTTCCCACCACATTCTATTTATAGTGTCCACGTCAACCACAATTATTAGACTGCCCTTCTGACATTTACTAACTCTTGCACACACTACTACACTTATACAATTACCGTAACCTTCACAATACCAGCTATACAACACAATATCACACACGTATATTCATACAGCACACACACACTTATCACACTACAACTACTACAATACAGCACAACACACTGCACTGAACACACAAATTTTTATCAACTCCACTTCCAGGATTGTATCAGAGAACTTAGGAGAAAACACAAGTCATGATCTAATTGATAAACTGTGGTGGAAATCCAAAATTTTCCAAGATAGTTCGAATGAAGTTCCATCTCAGATGATCATAAGCCTTCATTAGATAAACCCAACATCTTGCTCCCTCATCACACCCTTGAGTAATTGTTGGGCCACAAGGATGTTACCCACTGTATGACGTTCCTTGATGATGGTTGTTTGCTCCTTCCCACTGAGAAAGGAATAATATTCTTCAATCGATCAGCAAGAATTTTTGAAATACACTTACAAGTATATTGCAACAGGCTATATGGTGGTAGTCAGCAAAAGATGAAGGATTTTCAACCTTTGGAATGAAGGAAATATATGTAGAGCTCACCTCTCTAAGAAGGTAGCCTATGGAAAAAAAATATTTTATGGCCAAGGTGGTTTCCTCCCCAATAATCGTCCGGGCTTGGGGCAATATCTTTTGCTAAAGACCAGAAGGCCAACTTAATCTTTTCATTTGTGATAGATTTAATCAGATTTTCACAATCTTGGTCACTTGCTCTTTTATTTAAGAGGTCCCTAACATGTTGACTCCAAGGGGAACATTCAGCAGGCTCTGTGAGTAGCTCCTGGAAGTGCAAATTGCCAGAGCTTTGACATCTTCAGCCAAACTAACTGGATTCCCATGGTCATTTTTAAGAGTGCACAGACCATTCCTATAATATCTTTGCTTGTGGGAGCTGAAAAAGTATTGAGTATTGCGGTCCCTAGATTAAGCCATATTGCTCTTGACTTTTGTCCATAAAATGATTCTTCAACTGCACTTAAAAGATACAATTCTTGATAACTCTCTTTCTCATTGTCCCAATCAGCCACGGAAAAGTCAGGTCTCTTACTCTCCCAAATCTGCATTAGAGCATCTCTTGCACCCTTCACTTTCACTGAAATATCAGAGTAGTGTTCTTTGTTCAAACTACAAAGTGCCCCTTTTAGAAACAACATGGAACATAGGAGTACTGTTAACTGGGATGGCCCATAGTTCCCTGAATTTTGGATGGTTCATCCAAAAATCGAAGAATTTAAAGAAATTCTTTCGAATCCGTTGATTGAAGGAAAGATTCACAACCAAGGGGCTGTGGCTTGAAAGGCACAAGCTGAGAACACAAACTTCTGAATTTTGCAAAGATTCCATCCAAGAGCTGTTGACTAAGACTCTATCATGATGTTGAAGGATGGAATTTGTTGAGATACAAGTGGACCAAGTGTACAACAAACCGCTATGTCTAGCATCATCCACTTCAAGTTCAGAGCAAACTTCATTAAAATACTCAATCCTCCTTATAACAATTTCATTTCCTCCAAGATGTTCCTCAAGGCATCTGCTCTTGTTGAAGCCACCAAGTATAATCGGAGGACCAGAAGTAATCTGTTTTATCTCCAATAGATATCTCCACAATTATTCTCTGCTACTCACAATGCTCTCCAGATGCACAAAAGTAATCTACAAGGGTTTGTCTTCATTTCTTAGAATGTAAGAACATTGCATAAGTTGATTAGCGCTTTGCAAAAGATGGGCATCCCATGAATCTTGTTGCCAACAAGTCCATAAGTGACCAGAAGGGTGGGCTTCTAGCTGCCATGTGGAAAGAGTATGAGATCTAACAATGTCAAAGTTATGATCCTTGAATTTTGTTTCTAAGATTCCAATAAGTGAATATTATTATTCTGATGAAAATTATTAACTTCTGTACTTTTGCAGAGGTTGTTAAGAACCTAATATTCCATGAAGCTAGCATAATTATTTACAAGAGAAGGAGACAGCCCCTAAGTGATCAAAACTAAAGGGAGCTCCAAGAAGCCCCCCTCTTTTCCCTTTCTTTCTTTTCCCTCACCCCCCCTTTCCCCAGATTTCCTCTTCTTCTGAGGGGAGATGCTGGTTCCTCCTGATTATGGTCAGTTGACAAAGAGAGTTGAGTTCCCTTGGCCATAGAAGGGGAGGATAAAGAAGCAGCATTTGGACCCACATCCAACAGACCTATCAGCCAGATATTTGAGAGATTGGGTGAAGAAGGGTCCTGATCATGGTCAAAACAGAATGGGGAAGCTTTGGCAGCAGCAAAAACAGGCACATCATTTGAGCTACTTAAGTCGCAATATTTTCTGTAGCTACTACCTTTCCTTTTCCAGGCATAGCTAGGGCCACTGACTTGATTGCTCAGTCTTCCTTTTCTTTTATCACTATGCTTTTGCTTACAATAGGGAAACAGTGAGCTTCAACCTCCATAATCGAAACTCTTAAATTAACCCTTATTATCAGCAACTTCAGAAATTGGTGCCTGTGTTAGCATTGAGTCAGCTACAGCCTGATCATCATATGTAGATGCCTCAATATCTTGGGATACTGGAACTTCCCAGTTATTATTAGTCTCTTGTGAGTGATTTGATATGGTCTCGCTTTTTGTAAAGCTCTTCTGGGGGTAATCCCCCTTTTCCACATAGCAGTTGTACATCCTTTTTTATAAATGAAATTATTCACTTACCAAAAAAAATATCTTGGGGTACCAGGCAGTGAGCTTCATTATGCTGAAAAACTCTACGTTTCAAACATCTTGGTGGGAGGATATGCTATTCTAATCAACTCTATGAACTAGACCATTGTCACATTCCATCTTAAAATCTTTCAAAAACTCACCATTAGCCTCCACCTCAACCAAAGCCCCTTCATAGCAAACTCTTTCATTTTTGGCCGTAACTATGTCCACTGGGTCTTCCTAAGGCACTAACTACATATCCCACACCTTTATTGTGAAGCAACTCCATGGGAACATCTCCACAACCTTACCCAAATAGGCATTTTCCTCGATTGTACTCTTGTAAGATACATGCCTATGCACCATCTCTTCAAGACCAAAAACTTATTGGCAAAAGCAAGGGTTGCTTAAGGATTTTTGGAAGGTTGTCTTTATTCGAAAATTTTTAAAAGTAGAAGATGCACCCATTTGTATAGACCTCAAGAAGTCCCCTGTCTCTCCAAGCTGAATTGGCTATTTTCTGGACCACTGGGAAGGCAAGGTTTCTTCCCAAAAAATAACCAATAAGATGTTAGGCCAGATTCTTTCTCTGATCTCCAAAACTGCTTTGGGTGGTTTCACCCTAGCTTTATCTTTCACACAAGTAGGACGGTAATAGTTCAAAGAGAAATTCACTTTAGGGGCCGTTGGATCCAAAGAAGAACCTGAAACTGCCTGAGCAAAGGTTAAGCAGTTTTGGATTTCCCTGGTTTGTTGAAAGAGGTTTGCCAACTGAGTTGGCATTGTTCTCCAAATCTTCTTCCACCCTGTACATCTCTTTTAAGGTTTAATCACTAATAGAATTTTGACTTTCACCAGGAATAGGAGACAGAGATGCCGGCTTTTCCATCTTGGAAGGCTGGCCTTTGCTAGAAGAAGAAAACAAGTTTTGTCCAGCAGATAAGGACCTGCCCTTTTGTATACAGGCTTGAAAAGGTGTACCAGGCAAACTCCCATCACAACCCAACTTTTCTTTAGCAGAGGACCCCATCATGCCAATAGAATCACTAGAAACAGGAGCAGAAAACTCCCCAAAAACCTCATTAGAAGTGGTTTTCATGGAGGAAGTTGTAGATGCTGGTTTTTTCTTCCCTTAACAGGAAGGCATCTTCAAAGCAAAACCAGAAGAGGATGTCCTCTTGGATGTTTGAAAGGTCTTGAACACCACAGCAGTGGAAACTATAAAACTTAAAGCTGAGAGAAAACTAAGCAGAAGAGATAAATAGAACTTAAGAAAAATTAGATAGATAAAGGAAGTATGAAGAACCAAGGACAAATGGATAGAGGGTCTGAGTGTTAAGCTGTAACTCAAGAGAAGTAGTCTCTTTTTGTGGGGCGAGGAGATAGAGCAGGTTATTATGGAGGAAGTCTAGAGAGAAGACAAAGATTTTCTCTATGTAGACATTTTTTAATATGAAAAGAGAATGTCACATTATGATTCTTAGTAGCTCTTTTCCAGAAACAAGTGTGATCAGACTTTCAGTATATCTGAGTCAGTTCACAATTTTGCCAAATTTCTTGAGCTTTACACTTGGAGATTACTTCAGTCCACATGAAGACTTTTTAAGATGGCTTACATTATTGCACTCATCTTCACTTCAAATCCTAGTGAAGGACACATATGTACACTTCCTCACTCAAGTTCCCATTTGAAAAAGCATTATTCACATCCAATTATGTAAATCCCATCCAATTATTCACATCCAATATTTTATTCAATTTAATTCCCATCCAATGTTTATTCCAAGCTCATTTTGTATTGAATTTCCTAAATCTCTAAGAGCACTTCAGTGTTTTATGGCCATATATTTAAACTAATTACGCTTTTGTTTTAGATACCTAGTTCAATTGTATAGATATCTTAGTTTGCTCTTTGATGTACATTGCCCATGTATGTTTTTTTGAAAGAAATATACCTCATCTTACCCAAAAAAAGTGACAGTGAGATTTAAATGGAGTTACAATTTTGCCATTGGTGCAAATGTGTCTTGATAATTAATTCCATTAGTTTGTTTAAATCCCTTTGCCAACTATCTTGCTTCATATCTCTCCACAGTGCTAGCAGCTCTACATTCAATGTTGAAAACCCTCTTGCATCCAACTAATTTTTAGGAAGTTACACAACCTTTAATCTGTCATTTTTCATTAACGCACTCATATGGTCCATTATTGCTAATTTCCATTCTGGATCATCTAATGCTTCCTTGATAGTTCTAGGTGCAAATATGATAGAAGTCTTTGAAACAAATGCTCTATGGTGACTCGACAAATTGTTATAGAATAAGAAATGAGCAATAGGACGATTAGTGCAGGAGTGAACTCTTTTCCTAAGTGCAATAGGAAGATCTGAGTTTGTAGATTTGTGGTAAGATATTAAGAGAGCTGGGGAAATCAGTAGAAAATTGGACTTACCTTTAAATCCAGCTTCAGGGGAACACAGGGGAGTGCTCTATCCTTTAGAAAACATCTCCTGCGATAGTCCAATACTATAATCGTTTAAATTTAACTTCTTCAGTAGACTTTGAACTATATTACATTATCATTCACACCGTTTGCGCAAATGGCTTTTCTTCAAGTAGTTTCAGTATTTAGGCCTTGCTAAAAGGCATCTAAAGTCTTTTTTTGGGTTTCAACTCTCCTTGAGTGTGAGTCCTAAGGTAATAAAGTTATTTGTTCTCTAGCCTTAGTGTAGATAGTACTACTCATCCTACCTTGAAATATAGTCTTCATGCTCAGTATTTCATCCAAGAAGTAGAGACCATAAAGTATCCTTACACTTCAATCATCTTCCTGGAGCCGGAAATAAAAATGAGCAATAAAGAAGACAACACAGCAATTAGGGGTATTCAATTAATTTGCTCGCAGATGAGAGATTGCAAGAGAGATTTCGAACATGAAGGAAAGACTTTAACTGAAGAGAAGCAAAAATGTTAATTTGGCCTTTCCTTGCCACTGGAGATAAACTCCCATCTGTTATCTTAAGTTTTATATCGTTCAAACAAGTAGTGTAACTAGAGAAAAGAGATTTAGAAGAGGTCATATGACCATAAGCTCCTAAGCTAGAGAATTTATGCAACTTAGAGCATAAGCATAAGATTCAGTAACTGTCTATGCAAAGGAACTACTAGGAGTAGTAGATACAATATTAGATTTCGGCAGCTTTAGGAGTTGATCAATTTGATCATCCATTTGTAAATTTCAATGAAATCATTAAGCAAATCAAGATCTTGCTAGATTCATTTCAATGAATTGAAGTACTTGGAAGCTTTCTCCTCTTGTAGGTGCAATTCACCATTTTGATCATCCAATTGTAAATTTGGGATCGATTTCCTAAATCTTAGGTCACATTGACCCAGAATTCATAGGCAGTGCCATAACAAATGTAGTTGGGGCTAATCTCTTCATCCATTAAATTCATTAATCATGTCACCACCATTGAGTTTTTCATGCCCCATATAGTGAAGCTTGGGTCTCTTTCACTTGGATCCTTTATGTCATCGGTGATGTACCCATTCTTCCCTCTTTTTTGAAGATACATCCTCATCAATTGGAGCCACCTCAGAAAATCTTCCACATTTCATTTGATGTTCATGATTTGAAAGGAGTGAGATTCAGAGGTGGTTGTAGATTTGAGCAAGGAGCAAATGGAATTATTGGTGATTTAGAACATTTTAATCTCATGGATAAGATCATATCATTTCTGATCTGATACCGTGTAGAAATTGTGTAAACTTTCACACATTCTATTGATTCATGTAGAGTGCATATACATACATGGATGAAAGTACGAGGACAAGCATCACTTCTTGGAGATAAATCATATTTTGTTACACCAAATCCAAAATAGATCTGTTATATGCCTAATTTATAGCTACTATTGGCTACATCGCTAAATCTATGTGTTCCAACATTTTACTTGACATGAGATTCTATTCTTACTTTTCAGGGACGAGAAAAGGATGTCGTCATCTTTTCATGTGTTAGAGCTAGCAAAGGCAAAAGCATTGGATTTCTCTCTGATTACAGACGAATGAATGTGGCAATTACAAGAGCAAGATCTTCTGTTCTTGTACGAGACATGTCAAGAAGATAAATAATGAATTCTCATTTTATCATTTACTCCCCAAAAAATTGTCGTTTTATATTCTAAATTTCTTTGGTGTCCTTACCTCAAACTATGATCTCCTTTGGTTTTTAATTCAGGTAGTAGGATCTGCATCAACTTTGAAAAACGATGAGCATTGGAATAACCTGGTGGAAGCTGCAAAGAAAGAAGATTCCTTTTTCAAGGTTAGGACCACTCTGAAAATTATTTGTACTCTGTATCCATTTTGATCCCAGAATAGTGATGGTTGTCAAATTAGCACTTGCATCTGTTCCATGTTTGGGGCCCTACACATTTGCTTGAAGCATCTGAAAGTTTATGGCTGCATGGTCTCTTGCTTTGTAGAGGCTCTGCAGACATTCACCTTTGAAAATATTATGATTGTGTTTGAGATTTTTCCTGGACCCTACAAAGGAAAAAAGAATTCCCTCAAGATAATATATAAAATTGGTGGCTTAGGTTCTCATTTTCTCCTCAAAAATAAAAATAAATAAATAAAATAAAAAATAAAAAAGCTGCTGTCAAGTTGAAGACAAGTTTTTGCTCAATATGGCATAATTCATTATTTGAAAGTTCTGGATCAAAGTTGCTCCTAGCTGATAGGCATGTTTGTTGTTGCAGGTTTCCAAGCCTTATTCCTCATTTTTCTCTAAAGAGAATTTAGACAACCTTAGGGTAAAGAAAGAAGAAGCTAAACCAGAGGAAACTGAGACGACTGTTGAGGTGGAAAATTATGCACCACCCCCATCTGCTGGAGATGCCGAGCCACCAGCAGATGATAATGATTTTGGCTATGGGGATGGGGACATGGAAGATGGTTATGGAGAAGACTAATATCCACTGCTGGCTCATTATGTGCATGGTGGATGGCGTCAAATATGCATGCAAATATGTACAGCCTGAGCTTCACCTGTCGTTTGGTGGTAAGCAACCGGGGATTATTTGTTATTTGTATTTGGCAATAGCTCGGGATTGAATCCCATAGAGATGGTGAATCTTTCCATAGTTACAGCTGTGTATTTCAATCTCAGGAATCCATTCCCAACGAGCTTTGGTTGGTTCGGCCTTCCAGCAAATGGAAAGAATTGCTTGGGAATTATTTATATTGATGAAGTTAATAATCAAATATTCAACGGAGTGAAGAAGCTTTTCCCGCTGTGAAGAATTGTGGAACCTCAATGGGAGGTACAAATTTTGAAGTCCTAAAACGATTCTGAAAATATAGTCTAATTGGTTAGGCCAGGATTAGTACATCATCATGATCTCATAATTTTTCTTTTATTTTTAATATAAACTTAGAAATGTTATTTATTTCGCATTGCTGGTCTTGCACTTTTTGTATAGTGCCCTGAGTTTCAGTTGCAAGCAAGCTACATTGTCCTGTAAAATGAGATCACATATTCGTGCATTATGTGGAAAACCCTGGCAGTGGTTTTATTACATAATTAAGTGTTTACTTATATTAATTTAATGTTTTGTGATTCGTATAAATTAATGGTTGTTTTATCCACGGCGGTCTTTTCTATTACAATCTCCTCCGAGAGGGTCGTCTCAAAAGAAACATGGGGACATGAAGGGAGAATTATGATAAAGCAACATAAGAGATTCCTTACGGCGGCATCCAAACGACAGTAATTTGTATTCGAACCACACTACATGACACAAGTTGAGAGGATGAGATAAAGAGGGGAGAGAGAGCGGTAAGAAAATGGCCAAGTGGTTCAATAGACGGGGAAAAAAAGATGAAAATGCTGCCAATTCAAGGGGGGAAAAATATACTGTATTTGTTACAAAATTGAAATTCAGGAGTGTCTTAAATGGAGACATGATTTGAAGTCACCCCTAAGTACAAAACTTACCTTGATTTATGGCTTATAATCTTTCTGGACAGCTGCTTTTTCAGTTCCAAAAATCTATATCATCTGTTAAAATGATTTGCAAGTCAAAACAACAATTCATAAATTATATTTATGCTCTTTCTACTATCTATTCATCTATATTCACGTCCACTCCATAACCCAAATTTTTCTCAATGCAAATGACATAAGCGTACATAAAGCTCTGGGTGAAAGATATCCCTCAGTAGTCACATGGGTAAGGGGCGTGCTCAGCGTGCTCATTCAATACATATTTGCTGTTAAACGGAAGGCTCATACAAACCTTGCGCTGTAGGCTATCCCTGCGCCTTCCAATCCACTGTAGAAACCCCCAATTTTGCAAATCCCCTTCCTTTTTCACCCTTATGCTTTCTCTAAACTCTCTCAAACGCTTGCAATTGGTTCACGACTTGTGTCAACACTTTGTCGAACCAACTCTCGCTACATACTATTTTTTTTTTATTAAATTCTTAATTTCTTACTAATTTGCCAAAAAAATTAGAGTTTTATTGTAGGTTGTCGATTTCTCTTTTTTTATTGGTTAAATTAGTCCATACTACATATTCGTGTAATCAACGTGGGAGAAATAGAAATGTCATTCGTGATACAATATTTGCATATTGGTTAAGGCAATGTACATATAAAGTATTCGATGAAATGCTCCGCCAAGAAAACAAAATGTGTGGGTGCTAGGATTCATATGAAACTATTATTGTATCGGTTGATTTTGATAGAGAAGTTTGGTCCTGCAAAAGTATAAACGAAAAGCTATCCGATGCCTAGGAAAGTGTTTAAGCAAAAAAAAAATAAGAAAATAATTAGGTAGAGTATTAAAGAGCCTGAGAGGTCTATTACAATGCTTTATTTCCCTTATTTATAGGTGAATCTTAAATGTTTGCAATAGCAGATAATCATTAGTTATGAACATGTGACTACTTCATTAAGCACATGCTTGAAAAATAGAAGAAGTGGGTGATTATGCAATGAAATCATGCAAGGCCATGACTAGTCGCGCCACTTTTCAAATTCAAACTAAATATATAAGTAAGCCGAGCCTTAAGGCTCATTAGTTGAGTTGAGTTATTAGGGTCCTTTATTGAAAATAGTCTTGGTCGGCAATTCAACAATCAAGATGACGAGCAACATGTTAGGCCAAAATTATGCTATCAACATTTGCCCTCCAACTCCATTGATAAAAAATTCAATTATGGGAGTTGATAATAAGGATTAATATTTAATCTAATCAATGAAATGGCAAAGACCTAAACATATGTTCTCCAAATAGTTGTAAGATATCTTCTGAGCTGACTTGTAGATATTATTGTTGGCATTCTTCAGTGTGATGTTCCGAACGAGTCGTATCAAGTTCTAAATAAAAGGTCACAACCTTTTAATTTTCTCACTCCTTCGCTTTCTACAGAAGTACGTAGGACAGTTGTCAGGATAGCCATTATTATATCTTAGGGTCTATTAACTACTAGTGGTATGATGTCCCTCAGGTGTTAGCCCTTGATATACATCAACCATCCATGCTTGACCATCAAATTAGCACCTACATCCCCATCAGCCATGAATTTTGAGAGGGGAGATTATCAATCACACATGTATAAAAAGCTTTTTTCATTTTGATTAGCATTTTCTACTCCTCTCTTTACATTCCCCTTTCAAAATTTTCTTCTATGAACTCTTGTCTAGATTTTAAGCCACTTTCTATTGAAGTCATCAAAGGTAGGGTTGTGGGGGTCATGCTTGTATAACTAATCATCAATCAATGTATAGTTTGCGGCTTGATATATCAACTACCGAGCTTCTTTCTTATCGTCAGGTAGAACACTATGCTTTAGATAGTCAATAATCGGGTCCATCCAAGACCTCTCTCTTAGGTAAAGAGTTAATTCATAACTCTACCTAACAGCTTCTAGACTTTTACTAAGGAGATAATTAATAAAAAGCTTGTCATTCTGGTTAAATAGCGCTGTATTGGCCAATTTAGAAAACTTGTTAGCAACAATGTTTCTGACACTCGGTATCTTCTCAATTATAAAATATTGGAATTCCTTTATGAGCATTCACACTAGTGGCAGGTAGTTGCTCATCATATTTTCTTTCACTACATAGTTCCTTTTGACTTGATTCACAATTAATTATGAATCGAAAAAAACTTTGACTTTCTCAGCTCCAACTTTCTTTGTTAGCTTAAGCCTAGCAATCAAGGCTTTATATTCGACTTCATTATTGTTGGCTAGAAATCTAAATTGTAATGCATACTGAATTTTTACATTGTGGGGCCTTAGCAAAATAAGCTCGCTCCACATCCTTTCTTGGTAGAAGAGCCATCAACATATAAATTCCTTATGAGTTTCTTCATCTTCTTAATGTTGTCTTCTTCTCCAATGAACTCTACAACAAAACCTATCAATATTTGAGCTTCTAATGTCATTTTGAGATTATATTGCATGCCATAGGTACTTAGCTCCAAAGCATACTTCATCATCGTCACCCAGGAATCCAATTGTTGCAAGGCTTATCGTAGAAGCTAATATGTAAGAACAATTATTTGATGTGCCTCAAAGTACGACTTTAATTTTCTTATTAAGAGAACCATTACCAAAACAAGCTTCTTAATCTTTGCATATTGCTATTCTGGGCCCTACAAGACATGACTTACATAATAATTGGTTGATGGTCCCTACCTTCTAATTGAACCACACCAGATGAAAGAGCTCAGTTGTTGATTGACAGATATAAAAATAATTCTTCTTCAAGGATAGGTGTCGAGAGTACTGGTGGTGATGTTAGAAATTCTTTCAACTTGTTAAACACTACTTCGCACTGATTAGTCCACTAAAATTCCTTTGGTTTGTTCAACACTTTGAAAAATTCAATACACCTATTTGCACCTGTTGACACAAATCTATTTAGAGTGGCAATCCATCCAATCAATTCTTGAATTTGATTAACTATGCTAGGGAACTTCATGTTCCGAATGGTATCAATATTCCTAGGATTTGCCTTAATGTCACGCTAAGTGATCATATACTACAAAAATTCACTTGAGACCAAAAACACACTTTTGTGAGTTAAGCTTCATGTTGTATTTCCTTAAGGTGTCAAACGTCTCGTTAAGCTAAGTGACATGCGAGCCTTCTATTTTACTCTTCACTATCATATCGTCAACATGAACTTCGACGTTTTGATGGATTTGGGGCTTAAATATCTTGGTTACAAGCCTCTGACAGGCCATGCCAGTATTTTTAAATCCGAAGGACATCACTGTATAATAATACATCTCAAAATTTATGACAAGACGTGTGTAATTTATCATCCTTCTTTATTTTAATCTAATTATAATTAGAATATACATCTATAAAAGAGAGTAAGGTATGTCCAACAATTAAGTCAACCATCTAATCTATTCTATGCAAGGGAAAACAATCTTTGAGATAGGCCTTATTCAGATTTATGAAGTCTATATACTTATGCTACTTACCGTTCGACTTTTTAATTAGTATACAATTAGCTAGTCAAGTCGAATAAGGCTCTTCCTTTATGAGTTCTACCTTTAGTAGCTTCTGAACCTCCTCTTCAATGGTTGCCTATCATTCAGGGGAAAAATGTCTCTTGTTTTGCCGAATTATCTTCACACTCGAATCAATTTGAAGCTTATGTGTTATCACTTCTCTAAAGATGCTTAGCATATCTAAAGGGACCAAGTAACGTCGTCGGCGTTATCTTAAAGAAAACTAATTAAACTTTAATGGATACTTGCCTACAATGGTCTCCCTATCTTTGTTGTTTTTCTAGGATCGCTCCTTAATATAACTTCCTTTACTTTTTCTTTGATACCCTTAATCCTATTGGAATTCTTTTTCGAATCAATCTTTACTTGAAAAACTTTTTTGCGCCGTAGTGCTCTCAAATATAAGGATCTAACTAATTGCTGGCCCCTCTTGCATACTTCGACTCTAGTGGGAGTAAGGAATTTTGTTTTGAGATGTACAATTGAGGAACTATGCTGAACAAATGTTGGCATGGTTGGGCTGATGATATTATAGGGGGACCAACACTTAACAACAAAGAAGTCTACCTTATCTACTATAACATACTCGTCGTCTCCGATTTGAATATGAAGAGAAATAACTCCAGTAACCTGTACAAGTTGATCATTAAAAGCATATGGATCATAATTGTACGATCTTAACTGAGCCTTGATCTTTTGCTTCATTTGATTTAAAGCATATTAAAAAATAATGTCTACAGAACTCTCAGTGTCAACAAAAATCTTTTCGACCTCAAAGTTGGCAATTCTCGTGCTGATTACCAGTGCATCATCATAGGGCCTTTATACATCTTTGAAGTCTTCTTCTGTAAAATAAATGGAATTGGCAACCTTGACCTTCTTACCTTGGACATTACAAATATACTATATGGCGTTAGTCGACCTTAATCGGCTTAAGGATGAAGATCTACTGACAATAGTGTTTATCATATTATTCAGTGCTCTGTTATTACCTTGTCTCATACATCTCTTTCGGCTTAAGGAGGTCATGAGTGTTTTCTTGCTCATTACGTTGTCTTTGAGTTGATCGTTCAATATTCTCGACATCATGGGCAAGGAACTTGCTCAAGTACCCTCATTAGATTGTATCATCAATTATGTTTTTGAGTTGAATACATTTGTTAATATTGTGACCTCTATCACGATGAAAATCACAATATTTATTAGAATTCTTACATGATGCATTTCCTCTTATTCTTTCTGGCCATTATAATACCCCCCTTTCATTAAGTACTTCCATCAATATATCTACAATCAGACGATTGAGTGGGGTATGAATAGAATGAGCTAGGATGCATAGCCTTGTCCTCTAGCCACTACTCCCTTCTAAAAATTGATCATTGTGTGCACTAAGTTGATCTTTTGCATTCGTCTTCTTGTTATTTTTTCTAACTCCTTTACTCTAATCGACCTCCTGCTAAACTTTGATGTTATCCTCTTATCTAATATAAGATGTGAGCTTAGCCTTGAACTCGGCAAAAGTCTTCAGCTTATTTTTGGCTAAACACTTAAAGAAGTCTTTATGTGGTTTGACTTTGTCAATCATCGTAATGAGAGCAATGCTCATATTTAATTTTGGGATTTGGACCATCTCGACCATAAACTGAGCCTAATAGTCTCTAATGGATTTTATGGTATCAAACGATTGAGTGGGGTATGAATAGAATCAGCTAGGATGCATAGCCTTATCCTCTAGCCGCTACTCCCTTCCAAAAATTGATCATTGTATGCACTAAGTTGATCTTTTGCATTCGTCTTCTTGTTATTTTTTCTAACTCCTTTACTCTAATCGACCTCATGCTGAACTTTGATGTTATCCTCTTATCTAATATAAGATGTGAGCTTAGCCTTGAACTCGGCAAAAGTCTTCATCTTATTTTTGGCTAAACACTTGAAGAAGTCTTTATGTGGTTTGACTTCGTCAATCATCGCAATGAGAGCAATGCTCATATCTAATTTTGGGATTTTGACCATCTCAACCATAAACTGAGCCAAATAGTCTCTAATGGACTTGTCTGGCCTTTGTTTTATGGTCTTAAGGACAAATGAATCCTTAATTGGAAGCTACTTGTAAAGAAGTGCTGTAAGAACACTTTTGCTAGATTCTCGAAACATGAAATTGTGTTTAGCTTCAAAATTTTAAACCATCTACTCGCTTCACTCCTCAAGATTAAAGGGAATGCCTGACAAGCCACAACATTACTCAAGCCGTATTGCTTAGCAAAGGTACAATAGTAATCAAGATGGTCTTATAGGTCCTTTCTTCCATCTTATGTCTCAAATTGTGGCAATTTGGTATATCGTGGCATTTCCAATATTTCAGGAATAAAAGGACTCCTTTTTATCTAAAATTGTTTACTAGTTGAAGTAAGTGTGCTGACATGTGATAGTCTTGCATAGTGCACTTGTTGTAGTTGTTTTCCTTTATCAACCTTTCCAAGAGCAAGGGTTGAAGGTCTAAGTGTGACCCTAACCTGCTTCTTGAGCAATTCAAGAGAATATATCGAATCATAAAAAATCTCGAGATTGTTGTTGTTGTGCCCTTAGTTCTGGTTTGGCTAAACATCCTTATGCAGAAACCTAAGGATCTTGTCATTCTTCTTATTGAGTTCTTGATTCTCTTTGCTAAATCAATGTAAAGTTGCTCCAATCTAGCCAAACACTGCTTGTTAGTATATCTACTATGCCTTTGGAGGTGTTAGGGAGAAGAATAAGCACTTGCACTTTTGGTCATCCTTGTTTTTACCATGGAGGTGGATTGTTTTGGAAACAGATAATGCTAAATGTTGTCAATTGATTTTGGTATGGAATTTTGGTCCTGCAAAAATACAAATGAAAGGCTAATGTGGTGCCAAGGCTAGTCCAGCATAGCATTTCGACACCTAAGTAAGTAAGTGTTTGAGTAGAAAAATAAGTGAAGAAGTAAGCAGAGTGTTAAAGCATGTAAAAGGGTTCTTATAATACTTTCTTTTCCTTATTTATAAGTGAATATTAGATGTCTATAATAATAGGTGATCATTGGTTATTCAAAACGTGGCTACTCCTTAAATGCACATATCTAAAGAACAAGAGTAATGGCGGTTATGTAATGAGATTATGCAAGGCCACAGCTGTCTGCACTACTTTTCAAATTCAAAACAAATATATAAGCAAGTCAGGCCTTAAGGCCCATTAGATGAGTCGAGTCATCGAGCGCCTTTACTAAAATATTCTTAGTCGGCAATTCGGCAGCCAAGATGTCAAGTAACATGTTAAGGCTAAATTCTGCTATCAACATATTGCTTGGTATTCGATGAAATGCCCTACCAAGAAGAAAAAATGTGTGGGTACCATCGTTTATATGAAACTATTATTGTATAAATGTCATAGTATAGTGTCAAGTATTCTTGACACTAACTTATCCCTCAACTATTGAATTGTTAGGTTGAAGACGGTTAAATATGCGAAAATTATTATATATGCAAATGGCAACATTGTGAGTGGCAATATCGATCTGTAGTATGATAGGGAGTCAATAAAAAATTTGAAGATGAGAAAGGATACCAACTATAATCATTTTCTCGAAAGGATATGTGTGAGTATTAGAATTAAACCCATAGGCATTGAGATTGTCTATTGGCATCCACATTATTATTTGTGGTAGGGGAAAGGGAGGGTGTTCATGTACTTCGATGGCACTAAAGGATGATGATGATGATGTTGAAAATTTGATTGAGATGATTGAAGCATTTAGAGAAGATTGCTTCTACGAGATATATGTCAGAAGTTGTTGATAATCAAGTTTGCAATCTGAGTAGATCACATATTAGGGAAATACATAAAACTATGCAATACCTCAAGCCCAATATTGATTATCCAATGTACGAAGCAAATGATATAGTTACGGCAGTTGAGACCATCCCCATCATAGGAGATGTAAACATAAAAATTAATGAAGAACTTGATGCAAAAGTTGGACCAATTTTACAAGATATCACATGATATATTGAAATAATATAGCATGTTACCAAATCAATGATATATTTCTAACTTATATTGCATATGTTAATTAAATAATGTAACATGTATTACTATTATTTATAAGTATATTAAAATATTAATAATTAATCATGAATAATAGTCTGAATGTACATATATTATACAAACAATATATATACCATTTGATTCGACAAACTGGTATATATATTGGGAAAATATTTTCCTTATATTTCATTAAATATGCTGGAAGCATGAAAAGAAGTCGTTTCTCAGAAAAGGTACTTTGAGTAAAATGTTTTCCAGCTATTCAAGATTTTCTATGAAGTGAACGGAGTGTTAAATAAGAAGATGATTATCACTATTCGCAACTTGTGTAAATTTTGAGGTTTGCTTTGATGTCTTAGCTATCTTTTTAAGTTATTGAGTAAAATTAATGGGTCGACGTCACCAGTAAGAAGCATATGAGACAACCCCAAGCCTCAACTTACTCTATCCAAGTCCCAATAGAATATTTATTTGATTAAATTTCAAAGGGAATGTAATCAAACTAAAATATTATAAGAGTTATTTATTAACTTATAGTTCTTAGATATCGCTTAAAAACGATGCCGACATTTGATTTTCCTATTCCATTCCATCCAATTTCTTGATAATTGGATTTACGATTACAGGTATGGAAATCCAAAGAAGAGAGAGAAATAGATAGGTGTATAAGCTTTTGTTAAATGGAAAGAATTATTATTGATGATACCTATTAATAAACAAGTGAGGTCACGCCCTACTTGATATTAAAATTTTACAAATTTGTGTAATTAGTTATTTGAAGTTAAAAAATATCAATATACTACCTATTTATATTTTCAAGAATCATTTATAGTATCTAAACTAAATAATTAATTGCAAAATTTGTTAAAGTTTAGTAGTCAATTACAAACACAGAAAAGTTCAAATAGTCAAATGTAAAAATGGAATAAATGTTTTAAGCTTCAATGGAAAATGTATAAAAAAATCGTTAGTATCTCTCTTTTCTATTTTAGTCTTTAATCTTTCAAAATTTTTTATTTGAGTTCTTAACATTTGCAAAAGTTTGCAAGATAATCCTTTTTAACTGAGGGTATTAAATTATCACTAGAAAAAATACAAAAAAGTTATCAACATTTGCCTTTTATTCCTACTTCAATCCTTATATTTTTATTTTTTATATTTCGATCCTCAACAATTGCGACTTTTATCAAATGAGTTCTTCCGCTACTTTCATTCATAAGTACATGTGGTAGGGTATGATTGGTCTATGTATAATTATTAAATAAATAAAATATTAAAAATAACAAGAATTAAAAAAATAAGAAAAATTCATTCCAACCACCCTTACCATTGGTGAACTTTGGTTTTGAGGTGAAGTGGGTCGCAGCCCACTTTAGAAATTTTTTTTATTTTTCTAGTTTTTTTCTTTTATTTTCTGAATTTTGAGTATTTCTTAATATTTTGTTACTTTATTTATTTACTAATTACAATTCACATGTACCCATTACACATTGCCATATGTCCTTACTATGAAAGTAATGGAAGGACTTATTTGATAAAAATTGAAAACGTGAGGTACTAAAATAAAAAAATAAAACGACAATGATCAAAATAAAAAATAAGATAAATGTTAAGAACTTTTTTTGTACTTTTTTCAAAATTTATAAAGTTCAAATAATAAATACAACATTTACCCTAACAGTTGAGATGCTTCAAACCGTTGACATTTGTATTAAACACAACATTTTAGTATGTTATGATATGAAACTATGTCTAGTGAGTGCAAAATAATCTGTCGCATTTTTACTAATATATTTCATGTTAGTCTAACACTCTCGGTTAAAAAGATTAATTTGTAATTTTTTGTAAATATTAAGAACTTAAATAAAATTTTTCAAACGTTAGATGAAAATAAAAAGAGAGAAAAACATTAGGAACTCTTTTCTTTTCCATTAAACTTGCGAAATATTTCCTTATGCAATAAAAATTTCTCGCTCAGACATGATTTGGATTAATCCAATTCCTACAAAAAGTGTGGTGTTGACTTTGAATTATGGGTGGAATGTAATCGAATTTTATGCACTTGAGAAGTAAGTCGATCACTTCTTCATTGCACCATGCTTTCCTCATGATATGATATTGCATGCACTGTTCTCTTATTAAGATAGAATCAATATACCTCTACTAAGAAATATAAAGTTGGTGGAGAATAGAAAATATATATATATATCCCGCTTACTTGCAAGAATGAAAATCGGCTTTTGTAGAATGTCGGCTCACGAAATCAACCAGTACAATCTTAGTTTTGTATATCTGTCAGGATAGCCCCTCATTCTTAGGTCCCTAATATAGCACATAAAGTAATTATGACTCTTGTAATAGATATTTATTTATGTCCTTTTGGTTCATCTTTTTCCTAATAACATTAATTCAAAACTTACATTTGACAAAAATAAGATACCAAAATAATAAAACATAATTATATATATATATATATATACCTATTTTAAAAAAAAAATAACTACCAAATCCCTATAAATATGAAGTTATCCATTCTTTACTTTATTCATTTTATACAAATACCATTTCAATCATGTTTTTCTAATGCATAAAATATTATTTTTTTAAAATATGTAAATTTTCATAACCTAATTTTTATACTCTAACCACTACCTATAAAATATAGATAAGATTGTTTTTTAAACGTCAAATTTCAAATAGACACGAATCAAATATAAAACAAATACAAATAAAATATAAGTATAATACTAAAAAAAAAAAAAAGGGGGGGAGGGGGGGGACAATCCATATTTGACTTATAACTTTTAACTAGACATAAAAATACAAAACATAAACCCTAAATATAAATGGCTATCCAAAATAAACGACACTCGACTTAAAAAGCATTAAGTTTTTTTCATAATGATTTGATAAATACATAAGATTTGATCTGCAATCTATAAAATGTCAAATTGCACGCTGTGCATTAAAATGAGAAGACAAACTAGAGTGAAGTGATCAAAGCTACGTTTCCATCGTGTATATTAGATTAAAAATTAGAAGGTATGTGCGTCTGTGTGTGTGTGTATATGGAGAGAGAGTTTGATTCGACCATTAGAGCCTGGACTAAATCCAACGTGAACAATGTATACTGCCATGCTCCTAGTCATGCATTGCTAGTAAACATGGTTTGTAAGATCATGAGCACTCACTACAGCTCAATGAACTCAATTATCTTCAGGTTTAGGCAAGAACGAACTCAACAATATAAGGCAAAATTCAAAAGTTCAAAACACAAACTGACCTTCTGGATCCTTTCCAAAGTTTTTCTTTTATGGTAAAAGAAGTTTTCTCAAGTCTCTGCTTAAGCACGAGGAAATGAAGAAATCAGAAAACCATCTCGTCTCTGTAACCAAACAGACCCTCATCACATATCATGTAGTGACTCACAACACATTGCCCAAGCTAAATGACTGGTGGAGAAACATGCTCTATTGATCTCCAAACAAGTCACTTGAGCTAAATCAGACAGTAAGAACAACACAGCACCAGAAACCTTAAATAAACTAGGAACAATTGCAATAACAAGATAACTTCAACCAACACAACCAGTAGAAATGCCATAAGATCTGGAATTATGCGAAATCCTGTCTCCAAAAAAGCCTCATAATTGCCAGGATGTTCAGGAAAAATCATCACATGAGGCAAAATATTATATACACCGTCAAACCTGAAGTCCAGACACCAGGAAACCATCATGTGAGGACTATTTTTTTTAAATTTATGCAATGGGTATAATCAGAAGGGAACCAAAATCTTATTCTACTGAATCTTTATCTTCTTCAACCTGTACATCAAAGAATCTATTGTTTTTTGTATTCGGCTACTATCTGCCCGAATCACTTCCTCAGATGCCTGGTGCAAACTTTGAATCCCACGACCTAAACTAGCTATTGAAGGAGCTGCAGGAAGTGACTCAGCGACACATTCAATGCCATCTCCATACACTAGTAAACCAGTGCATGTAGCCACACTACAACCAATTGTTGCCCAAGGCAGGAAACCAACTGGCTGTACCACTTGCCGTTTCCTCATGATTTGATAGAATGCTGTTCTCATTGCAGAAAGGCTTGTTTTTTCAGCTGAAGTAATAACTCCATGCACTAATGCCCGAATTTTTTCAGCAGAAGCAGTCACCTTGAACGTTGAGGACTTGGCAGCTGTCTTCGCTAGTCCAGGGGCTACCAACTTTGAGGGACCAAGAGACTTGCTGATCGAAACTGCTATTATCTTCTGGGTTTGGGAAAACATGATTTTAAACGGAGCTGGAATGTTGAATGTAATGAGTTTGATGAAGGTGGATGCAGGAACAGCTTTGGAAATTGAAGAAGCTCCAAGCACTGCTGTTGCCCCTGCACCAACTGCTGCCACTGATTTTCCGGTTAATAATCTTTTCTTCTCTCCATGATTGGAGGATTCCCCAACAACGTCAGAACCTATAATGAACTGTCCAATCATATCACTGACATCCCGAGGGACAGGCGTATTCCAATGTTTCCTAAGCCCAGCTAAGGCACTTGCATCTACTACAGCAACAACAGTCTTAAACTTCTTAGCCTGATTTTGAAGGGTCTGAGCAAAGAGAACCTGTGCTTTATCTACGAGAGGAAGCTCTGCAAACTCGACTTCTCTAGGATCTGCACTCCTTATCTTATCAACTGGTAGCCGAGCAGCATTGTTGAGGGCAATTCTCAACCCCTCAATGGCAATCCGGAAAGAATAAACCTCAGAGACTATTTGACTATCTACAACATTCCCCCTACTTACATCAACTAGCATCTTCTGTGCATGGGCTAGAGCCCGTCCTATCAATGGTATTTCGTTAAATATGTTATGCAGATCCAAGAGTAATGCATAAACCGACTGTGCAAAATGTGGAGCCTCATAACTGGAACTTGAAAGTGTATCCTCTGAGCCCACTTTCTCAACAGGATGCATCGGCATTGCCATCTGTGCTGATGCATCTAAATTTGTAGATACAATTTTCACCATTTGAGACTGAATGTCACTTGTAAGAGAAAACTTCCTTGAACTACTAGCGATGATCGAACCCGTCCTCTGTGGAACCAAGCTATTGACCAAACCGGGGAAATGGGTCTTTTGATTGACATCACTTGATGATGAGTCTTGATCAGTATAATCCCCAAACTGAGACTCTAATATCAAGAACGACGAACCAACCTCTTCAGCTGCTTTCCTAGCAGCAAAAAAATTCCCATGAAAACTACTCCCAAAAATATTACTCAGCACCAACTTCCCAGCAACATTCTCATATTTCTCCTTATTGATCTTATCAAAAAAACAACGTTTCAAGACCCCAAAAGACGAAGTAGGAACCGGGTGATCAACTCCACCACCCAATTCACACTCCTCGGAAAGAACATCACTTAGACCCCCATGACCAATCTGTGCAATGACCGCATCCGGCCTAACTGCCTTAATCAAACACTCTGAATCCAAAGCCGACCGTTCTGATAAATTCTGTGCACATAGAACATATATAATGCATTTACTCTCGGGTTCACACACCGCATAAACAAACTGTTTTGTCTGATCAGGTATTGCCAATTTCCGCACCAGCCTGTCAGATACTCTCAAGTCATCTAATTTCCAGTTCGAAAACGGCCATAGGTTTTGCAATTTCCAATTCCATAATGATGCGATAGCCATCTATAATGACATCGAAAAACCCTACGATTTTGTTGCAGAAATCAAAACAAAAAAACTCAATCCAAATCCAATTAAACCGAAAGATATAGTGAAAATAACCACAAATTCAAGCTTAAACGACGGATCTTTCTTAAAACCCTACCCCTTATTTGAACTTTCTAGAGCAAAATCAACGATCTAGGTAAAAAAACTGCAGTAAAAAGGACTCAAGAGTGATTAATAGTTGATTACCTTTTAGTTGGATCGTTGAGGTTGGGGGTTTGAAAAGTTGAGATTTTAGGGTTTGCAGTAATAGAAATTGAGATTTTCCCAGGAGAGTGAAGGAAAATGGATGGAAAATTGAGAGGACTTTCATATCCTGGACTACTTAATTTTATTAAATGATTATTATTTGCAATGGGATTTTTGTTTAAATGCACGAAAAGTACGGGGCACATTTTTCTATTTTACAGTAACTGTAGAGGAAAAGGAAAAAAGAAAAAAGAAAACAAAAACCAGAAATATTGCCGAAAAATAATTTCAAAAATATTTATATTATTAAAGTCTTTAGGGTTTAAATAACTATTGACTTTAAAGCTATTTATTTAACTTTTATTTAGTATTATTTAACAAAAAAAAATTTAATATTAAAATTATAGGTAATGAATAAATATATCACTTTCCTTTTTCTTTTCTCTTTCCTCCCAGTTATCCTTTCTCTATCTCTCTTCTATTGATCTCTCTCAATCCTAAAATTATGCTATGTGTGCCATCCCTAGCATCCACTTTCTTCTCTTTCTCTCCTCTCCATACTTCTTAATAATACCATAATTCCAATTTTTCGACCTCTCTATCTTACAAATTGTAAATAGTTTCATACATATCAAGATCTTCATATTTCCTTTTTATTTGATTTAAATTTTATATATTATTGAAATCTTAGCATAAGTTTTCACAAAAAACATATAAATTTTTTTTAATATATTTTTTCAAATTATTAACTTTTAGTTTCATAACTATTTTGTTTTTTCTATAGACATATTTTATAAGTATAATATGTTTTAATCATTTTTATTAATGCTTTTCAAATATAATTATTGATACACCCATAATACAGGTGCATAATCTGTTAGTAATAATTAAAATCACTACTTAAAAGGGTTAATTATAAATATAAAGTTTGATTTTAACTTAAGAGGCGATTTTGTTGAAAGTTATATTAAATTGTGCCTCTTTTTCTCCGGTTTAAATATGAAAAAACTCTCTCCAACTCACAAATTTCTCTATTCAAATATCTTAAAAGAAGCATTTTTTAAGTTTTTTCTCTTAAATCAACTTCAGATTTGAGATCTCAACAACACATATATCATTTCCCATCTCCAATTTTGTAGAAACAACAAGAAATATGCGTGAATCCCGTACTTTCTCTCTCTATACTCAAAAGTAAAAAAGTATGTTAATTTTTTTTACTATTTTTTTCACTTATCCTTACATATAGTTGTTAAAATAGTGTCCTATCTGCACATATGATACTATATTGGTGAAATTATTGATTAAGTTAGGTGTTTTAGTTTAATAAGTATTTAGTAAGTTTAATTTGGATAATTCAATAATTCTCTATGATTGTTTTTCTATAAATTTTAGATAATTCAATAATTATGTAATGAGATTAAATAATGTGTATAAAGAACATGCCATTGAAGTTTATTTTCTTAAAAATTTAAAGATTGTGCCGATTGTGATTCATATGTTTTAGGTGTAATTAGTGAATTTATTGATAGCTTTTTTTTTTTTTTTTTGAAGTAAAATAGTTGGCTATTTTTTTTTTTTTTTTTTTTGCCTTGTGAATTTTCTAGAGTTGTTATGACGAACGGGTTAGGAATAGATAATGTAAGAGTAGTTTGCTATACTAGAAGAAATATTATGGAAATGAAGGACAAGGTGCGCTACGATAGATGCTTCACAACAGTAATCCGGGTTCCAATTGGAGCAAGTTATGATAAGTTGTTGGGCTTGATATGTAATTGTCTTCGGGTTGATATGATGACACACGAAGTTAAGTTGATTCAGAGATATCCCCTTATAGGAGGAAGTAGCGACTTATTCTATGTTGTCCTATAAATGATAACTATGATGTCCAACAACTATTGACATCCTCTCAAAGACATCATAGAGTTAGCGGTTCTGTAGAAATATATGTTGAAATCCATGAAATTAACATCCCTTAAACAGTTGAGTACAATTTTTAGAGGATATGATGGTAATATTGCGGTTCAAGTTGAAATCCAAGTGCTTGAATCTCAGTAGATTCCATCCAATGACATATCAAGTAATAGTTACATGCCCCCATAAGCTACCATATTGGTGACAAGTAAATCGAACAATGATATAGATGTGGAAAATGAATTAGCTTATGGGGACATTGTTGAAGACTTTGATGACACCGAGTCAAATGCTGGTATTGCTGCCAACGAAGGGTAGCTTCAATCTATAGATAAAGCTCAAGGGCTAAGTAAAAGAAACGATTAGAGGGATAAGTTGACTACAGATGTAGATGTGGTTGGACACTTGGACATTCAAAACCCATGCCATTTTACATAAGTGTTGGTGATGGATTCGTACAATCCGATGAGAGCACGAACAATGGTGAATGGAGTTTCAACAATGAATTTAAGGTGGGCATATGCTTTGAAAAGAAAGAACATTTACAGCTATAAAAATGCATCATATTTTGAACCATCATGACTTTATAGTAAAGGAGTTCGACTTGACAATCCATTCAATCAAATGCACTGATTGGGAAAAGAGTTGCAAATGGAGTCTACGAGCATGGCGGAAGAAGCATGCTAGTTGTTTTGTGATAACTAGGTTTACTAGCCTACACACGTGCTTGAATCCTATTGTTAGTTAGGACTACACTCAATTGGATGCAACCACCATATCTTGCTTTGGTATTAAGGAAGTACATTGATCACCGAGTATTAAAGTGAAACATTTTCAAGCAAACATTTGCAAGTAGTATCGATATACTGTATACATAAAAAGAGTCTGAAAGCTAAGTGCAAAGCAATTAAATAGGTTTATGGAAAGTGAGAGGAATCATATGCAGCACTTCCACATCTATTATGTGCTATATGTGATGCGAATCGAGTCTAAGGACTAACAAGGCCTATCGTAAGATGGGTCTAAACTTGTAGAAAGCTTGAAAAGGTGGTGGAAATGTATGCAAACAACAAAGGAAGTAAAATAAGTAAACCCTCAAACAACTCTAAAAATATGACGCACTAGGGAATTTCTGAAGACTCATAACACAACTTGATATGATGTACGAGATTGTTTAGTAAAGGTAATCACCACCTAGCCTTGCTTAAGGGTTAGAATAAGAATGAAGTTCACAAAGGGTATATTTAATATTCTGAGATAAGATGATTATGTAGCTATATGTAAGTAGGTATCTATACCCGAAAAACTAGGGCAACCTACTTAAAATGGAACAAACAAAAAGCGTAGTATTTAAAAGAAGTAATGTATAAGAAATAATAATGGGTATAATTGAAAATATAACAAAAATGAGTATTTTGTATGGGGGGTTCTGTCACATGGTTGCTTGGACATGTAGCTCCTTATGGATGGATAGCTTTCTAGTAGAAAAGATAATTCTATATGATTAGTTTGGTATCTATTGAATAGAGGTGGTATGTCAACTGTGTCCAGCCAAGTAAATAATTCTTCTGAGGTGAATTCACCTTGGACACATTCAATACGGCATGGATTCAAGTCGACTGGGTAGGTGGTTGGATTTGCTAAGCTATTGCTCGAATGTAGCTTTAGTCAGCAGCTGGAGACAGTCAATAAGTATGAGTGGGTTCGACTTAGCCAAGGCATCAAGTCGGTAGATTACAGTAGCTCGAACTCCTCAATGGTAGGTTGTAAGGAAAGAAGTTGCTTAGCTAGACTTTCTAGTCCTTGGGCTCAAGTTTGGGTTAAGTGTTTGATGGTTTAATTCTTATTAATGTGAGTGGCTAATCCAAGTACCATGGTTGAGTGGAATGTCAAGATACCGACATTATTGGTCATGTGTTCTTTGATAGAGTATTCTGAGAGTTCGGACCATGTATCTGTAAACCCTAAAGCCAAGCCAAGCCAAGTAACTATAGGTTTGAGCTTAAAACCCAAGGTTTAAGGCGATCGGCTAAAAGATCCGATCAAACCCAAATTATAAACTATTTAACCAAATACCAGTAAAAATGACCCTATAAACTTAAATTTAAGAAAGTAAGTAGTAAAATAGGAGACTATAAAATTTTCAAATTTTAAGCATAATAACTGCTAATTACCAAAAATGCAAAAAGTATAATATAATAACTAATAAATTAGCAGAGATAGATTATATGTATACTAAAAATTTTAGAATGACCAAAATAATATTTAGGAATGTTCACGTGTACCCTACATGTATTTACGTGTAGATAAAAATACGCGTAATTGCTAAAATAGGCCAAAAACTAAGTAAATAATTAAAGAAAAATACAAAATAATTATAAAAAAATCAGAAAAAATTCAGAAGAAGATATCTACAACTAGATCAGGTCGTGACTGAAAAGAAAAAAAATTAGCCAATAAGAATTTGCCAAACTAAAAGCCTAAAATCAAGGAAATGGGCAAAATCCCATCAAATTAATGCACATTAATTACTATGTTTGTTTATAAATAAGGAAAAAATTTTCAGAAGACATTTGGACAGTTTGTAATCTGAGAAAAATCGAAAAACAAGAAAAATCGAGAGAAATTTCAGAAAATAAAAAAAAAAAAGGAAAACTGTGCAGATTAGCAAGGTGAACTAAAACCACCACCCACCACCACCACCCTACACTAGGACCAGCGTCTGGACCGGCCGACAGCCTTGGACCGGGTTTGGACGGCCAGAAAGCTTTGAACCGGTTAGTCATTTATTTACCCCGATTTTTGTATAATTTTGTAAAATTAGTTATTTTGCCCAGAAAATTATGAAACTTGTTATTCTGAGGTTTTATTGTATGTAAATTTAGGAAAAAATATTGATTTAGTTTAATTATGTCTGGAAATATAGGGTTCTTAAGAAATTGATCAAAACCGAGCATGATTAAACCGGAAATTAAATAAGCTTAGGGATGTAGTTTGGGGCTCAAAATTTTTCTGTAGGATTCTCATATGATTTAGAACAGTGCTATGAAGCCCTTTTTTTTAAATTAATTTTCAAAAATTTTAAGTTAATTTTTAGCCCTAAAATGATGGTAAAATTGGGTGATTTGGGATTAATTAGGTAATTAGGATGTTAATTACCGATTTGGATCTTGATTAGATGATTAAGGAAGTTAATCTCTGCAGTGGAACCCTAATCCTAGCTTTTAGGTACTAATTATGGTTAATTAGGGAAATTAGGTAAAGAATATGAGAAATTAGGAATATGTGAAAATATAAATTACTAAATTTAAAAAAATAAAGTTATTTAGATAATATTATAATTGAAATCAGAAAAATAATAAATCGGAATTAATATTTAATTTTAAGTAAATATCTTAAAATGTAAGATTTTTACACATCGGGAATAAATCCGATATCCCAATTAGGGTTAGAGTGTACCGAATAGTTAGAATACCAAAATTACGACCCAATAGGATATTTGAATACCCGAGCATAAGGTGATTAATGTCACATTGGGATTCGAGCCTAATTACGACTTAGGAATTAAAACTAGAATCTAGTTTTGGAGCTGAACCCCGAAATAAAATACAACGAATTATTAATACGTTGTAGGTATACATGAGGAAAATGAGTTACATTATAAATTAGAATAAGAATCCATAAAAATAAGTACTAAAAAGACCTCTTTGCATTATAGGACACCCAGAAACAAATCAACTCGCAATTTGAGGATCGAGCGATCGAGCAAATTCAAGTAAGTTGGGTTATTGCTTATTGTAATAGAGTACTAGTTTTGTAGTGTTCGGAGACTTAGGCTTGTATATGCTTGTGATTGTAAGTAGTTTGCGCATGTGTTTGATGTATCTGAATTCGTGCTGGAATTTGTGCTGTGAGTGATTTTGTGACTGATTTAATTGGTATGAACTTGTTTGAAAACCTTAACCGGAATTTAATCTTAGTCGACCATAAATACCGAAAACGTCATGCATTGCAACCCGTTAGGGGATCATAGGACTCTCCAACCAAATACCGACCCCTTCGAAAGGGATAGCGCAGGATTGCAAAATGGTCCCTTCTTCATCCTCAGTCGAACTAAGTGACAGGAGAGGAGGTCGCGGCGGGGGTGAAGTCAATGGTTCGAAGGTAGTCGCGGGAGGAGCGAGGTCTCCATTGCACAAGCCTAGGTTTGGTTGTGAGCTGCTGCATAACATGGAACTCCTCAACCCGGATCGGAGCGGGTGAAATTTCTCTGATTTCACAATAGACCGGACTACGTTGTGCGATGACACTTGATTGTTGCATTGCATGAAAATAATTGTTTGATAACCCTGTTTGTGCTTGTATGCATTCATGAGTCTCCAATTCAACTTACTGAGCTGAAGTTGCTCATACCCTTATAAATCCTTTTGCAGGTTCTAATTTGTAATCTCTTCAAGTACCATGCCGCCCTACAATTATCCAGAGGTTAGTCTTTTTGAAATCAGGGGTGTGAGGATCAAGTTATTTAGCTTAATGTGTAACTAGACTGACCTTGTAGTTAAAGGATGAAGACTGTTATTTATTCTGTAAATTAGTAAACTGTTGTTATTATGTAAATCTTCCTGGGAAGCTCTGTGGACTTATTTATATGATTATCTACGTTTAATAGTAATTTGAGTTACTTATCATATTTGTAGTATAATCATTAATCGAACTGTTTACTTCAAAGCGAATGGTCGTCGACGCCTTGTGTAGATTATCTCTATGGTAGGAACTGTGAGGCCAGTTTCTATCATAGAATGGTTTACACGGCGGGACTGTTGCAACTTCGCGACTTCGCGGCGTAACAGTATCAAAGTCATTGTACATTTTAGGTACAATACCACCGCCCATTATTATGGTCTTAATTCATTAGTTGCTTGTCTCTTGTCTAAATAGTCGAACTAAATATTTAGCTATTTTCAGGCCTATGATTACAATTGATGGTATATTTCTATATGGGAAGTATAAGCATAAGCTTCTTATAGTAGTTAGAGTTGATCGTGAAAATCATATCATCTTATTGGGATTTGCTTTGGTTGACTAGAAATGTCTGGATAGGTGGGGTTGGTTCTTGAAGTGTACTATCATGTATGTAACAAAAGACCATATAGACATATGTTTGATCTTCGATTATCATGCTAGAATATGGTTCACAATTGAGGGATAAAATGCAATGTAGCCAAATGGTTGGCCTATTATATTTACTACGTCACTAGTAACTTTTATTCCTGAGCCAAGAACAAAGAATGTAAAGAACTAAGAAAAAAGTGGCATACCAATTGCAATCCTACAAATTCCATACGTAGTACGATAAGCCTTCACTTTAGGACATACTTCAAAGAGTTGCATCTAAGGATATAGACCCTAGCATATAATGATGGAGCTCACTTTGGTCATGAGACTATAAATATTGTTGAGAGTTATAATAGTACATTAAAGGACACTAAAAACTTACCCCTTACGACATTAGTGAAGAAGACCTTTTACAATTGCAATGACTACTTCAATCAACAAATAATCGAGATAGCAAATCAAATGGGCATAAGCAAGGTGTTGACTAAATATGGTGAGACAAAGTTTGATAGGTGGTGTAAAGTAGCAAGTGGCCATTGTGTTGTCATTTTCGACTATAATGAGTAGATATTCGAGGTTATAACCGTATTGCGCCTTATTGTACATGGGCAAAAGTAGGAAGGGGAAAACAATCACATTGTTGCACTTAAAACTCATCGATGCACTTGTAATAAGTGGTAAATGTATAGGATTTCATGCTCTCATGCAATAGCAATTATAATGAGTATAGATTATGTACCACATAATGGTCATCAGTATACGTAGCAGAATTAGCTATAAGTGTATGTACGTTCTTTCATGCCTTGTTCCAACAAGGCTAATTGGCCTTCACTTGACATTCTTGTTTAGCATCTACTTAAAACTGTAGATAAGGCTAGGAAACATGGGAGGCCTTAGGAGAAATAGTTCTAGAATGAGATGGGTATTTGGAAGGGGGCTTTACATTACTTTTGTAGGCTATGTGGAAAGGAAAGACATAATAGGAAAAGATGTCTATAACGAGGCTACCAGTCTATATTTAGTCAATCTATTGGTACATTTTATAGTTTTTACGAATGACCATATAGATATAGTTATCTCTTGTTTGCAATTTTTTTACTTCCTTACATGTTATTTATAGTTCTCATCTATCTTTAAACATGTTGATGCAAATGGATCTAGGACTAGCTGATAGGTTACTGTTTCAGTTGCAAACATCCCATAGGTCAAAGCTAATGGATTAGTTAGGTGAAGACTCATAAGTTGCTATTCAATTGCAACTTAATTTCCTATATTCGAAATAAGATTTGTTTCCATTCATTGTAACTCATAAGAGAATTACCGGCTTAAATGTTGTAGATGAGAAGCAATAGTCAGATGCAAAGATGGACTGGAGATATCGATAGATCCATGGATGATACCTTACTTCAAGCAGGCTAGTTTTCTCAATGCGAGGTAGTTATTATTCATACAGCTTAACTAACACCTAATCACTTCCTTGGTGAAGCAGTGGAGAGAGGAGACGTATACATTCTACTTCTAACCAACAAGATGATAGTTACACTACAAGACATCTTTGCGCTCATTGGTCTTCTAGTTGATGGCAAGGTTATAGTAAGCGAAATTGTCCTGGTTAAAGTACAATTTTGGTGACTTGCCCGAAGATATAGATAGGATTACCATCCGGCCAAACACTTAAGCTCATATTATGCAAATGATTAGATGGATGCTCTTTTCGGACAAATCAAATAATTAGGTATATCTAATGTTCCTTCCCCTCTTCTTAGATCTTAGTATAGTTGGACGATATGCTTGGGGTGCTACATACCTGGTGTAGCTCTATTGTCAGTGCCTTACCTCATAGATGGATGCCGATGAGATCAACAAGCCACTTATCATACTTTAGGTGTGGGTATGGAAGTACCTCCCATACATAGCCCCTTTACATCGTCAGATTATAGTAGTAGTAGAGGATTGACTACTGATGAGTTGATGGGAGCCAACTTTGATGTTACTAAGCTTCTCATGCGTATTCTTAGTCAGTATAAGGATGCATCCGACCGCCAATGTGTAAGCCTTGCATTCAGAAGTTCAAAGTTGATACGTAAAATTTAAGGCGATCGAGTAAGTTATCTGATTGAGCAAGTTATCTGATCGAGCCTAAATTATACAACGAAGCTAAGAGTATTAGTAAAAGTGACGCTGTAAGTTTGAATTTAGGAAAATAAGTAATAAAATAATTAAATATTGTAATATTGAATTATAAGCGTATTACCTATTATTTATTGAAAATACGTAAAACAAATTTTAATAATTAATGAATCGATAGAAATAAATCATACATACATTAAAAAAACATAAATAATATTTAAGAGTACTTGCTTGTACTATATGTGTATTTACGTATAAGTAAAAATACTTCAAATTACTTAAAATTCTTGAAATATGCTAAAATAATACTAATTAATTAAAGAAAATTATAAAAAAATAAAACAAAAATCAGGAAAAATAAGAAAAAGTGTGAAAATATTTAGATTTAGGTTGTGACAAGCTAGGATCAAATAGAAAAAATTATCCCATCAAATTTACCTAACTAAAAAGCTAAAAAGGAAGAGGATAAGGGACATTTGGCCTTCTAAAAATCAAAAGCAAGCCTTAAACCCCTCTACAAAATCAGAAATCATACTCCACGATTCATTTTGGTCAATTGGTCATCTAAGAAAATTAGAGAGAGACTAGAAAGAGTGATTTAGATAATTTTAGGAAAAATAGTAAAAATTGAGTGCAATTAGGACATGTAAGGGTATCCTAAACCCGATGACCACCTGGAATTGAATGACCACCACACTGTACCCTACCACCACCACCCTTCTCTATTGTCACACTTGGAGCCACCTCCGATGTTACACCCTAAAGTCACAAAGTCGTAACAGTCTCGCCGTATAAACCAACTTATGATAGTAACAGGCCTTACAGTGCCTATCATAAATATGATCTACACAACGCATGAACGACTCCTCGCTTTGAAGTAAACAGTTCAATTAAGAATTTAGCTAAAATTTATAGTAACGATTAATACTTGAAGTCAATATATATAATTACATGTATATTACTATAGAATTCCCATGAGATTTTACATCATAACATAACAGTCAGCTAATTTACATATCATATGTCAATTCTTCATCCTAAAGATACTAGTAAGACCTTTAATAAAACTTGATCATTGACTGGTTGATTCTCACTCCCCAGAGCTTCAAAAGAGAACTAACCTCTGGATAATTATAACATAGTATAATAGTCAAAATAATCAAAAGTCAAGACCTGCAAAAGAATCTATGCGACTATGAACGACTATAGTTCAATAAGTTAAATTGGAAACTTATAAATGTATACAAGTATAAACAAGATTATGAACCAAATTATTTTCATGCAATGCAACAAGTAAGTGTCATCACATAACGTAGTCAGATCCGTTGCGAAATCAGAATAATTTTACTCGCTCCAATCCGGGTTGAGTTTTCATGTTATGTAGTAGCTCGTAACCAAACCTAGGTTTATGCAATAGAAATACTACTCCTCTTAAGATCATCATTCGAACTAATGCTCTCATCCTCATTACGATATCCTCTCCTATTATTTAGTTCAACTAAGGATAAGGAAAATACCAATTTGCTATCTAACGCTATTTTTTTCGAAGGTATCGGTGTTTGATTAGAGAATCCTAATAATCTCGTATAAGGTTGCAATACCTGTCTTTTTAGGATATTTAGGTTGATTAAGATTAAGTTTGGTTCAAGATGACTAGACAATTTCACACCACTTTAATCACAATAGTCATTAAACATAACACAGATTTCAGTACGAAATTATATACACAGACACATGCATAAGACTACTTACAATTATAATCATATACAAACTTAAGTCTCCGAGTACTCTAAAATAGTATTCTAAAATACAATGAAGTATTAAACTCAACTTACTTGAAATTCTCAGTCGCTTAGTCGCTTAGTCACTCAGTCACTCAATTGTAGGTTGGCTTGTCTCCGTGTATCCTATAATATAAATACGCTTTTTCTTTAGTATTTATACTTTAACGATACATATTCTAGGTTATGATTTAACTAAATTCTCCTCATATACCTATTTTTTACTAACGATTAATTCTATTTCAGTTTGGGGTTCGGTTTACAAATCAGATTCCAGTTCAGGCTCTAATTCAATTTTAACTACGAGTAATCCTAAAATATGTTTCGAATCCTAATGTGAAATTAATCACACCAAGCTCAAGTATTTTAATATTATACTAGGTCTTAAATCAATATTCTAACCCACTTGGTATACTCTAATCTTGATTAGTGTATTGGACTTACTCCTAATGTGGGAAAATTTTATATTTTTGGTCTAATTACCTAAATTTAATTTTTGTGCCAAATTTAATATGTACTGATATTATTATTATATTATCCAATTAACCTATTGTTTTATATTTATTAAAATTCTAACTTCACATATTACTAAATTACTCATATTTACTACATAATTCTCATATTAATTTCAATTAATACTCCAAATGCTATAATCATGTTACCTCATTAGAGATTAACATCCTTAAATATCTAATTATCTTTTAAATCAGTAATTAGTCCCAAATTACTCATTTTTCTCATCATTTTAGAGAAAAAAAATTACTTAAAATTTGCAAAAATATTTTTGAAAATTTTAAGTAATTTTTTATCCCATTTTTGAAAAAAGGTTTTATAGTACTATTCAATATCACTACAGTAATCTATAGAAAAAAAAATTGAGGTCAAAACTACACTTCTAAGTCTATTTATTTCTAATCTTAAATATATTCAGTTTTGCTTAATTTCTTAAACACTTTATATTTACAGGCATAATTAAACTTAATGACTATTTTTCCTTAAATCTAAATACAATAAAATATCAGAATAACAAAATTTATAATTTTCTGGGTAAAATTAATAATTTTAATAAATTCTGTAAAATCGGATAAAATTTTAGACTTACCTGATTCTTAGACTTCCAGCCACCAATAACAACCTAAGGGTGGTAAGCCAGTCCAGATGCTCGGTTTGGAGTGAGGTAGTAGTGGTTTGATTCTAAATGGTGGTGATAAGTGAGTTCAGCCTAATTGCTCTAATTATACAGTTTTGTGTAAATTTTTGAAACCCTAGTTTTTCCTCTCAATTTTATTCAACTCCCGACAGACCAAATGAGCTCCTATAATTTTCTTGCTGTTTATAGAGTTATAAAGCAATTTTAGTATATTAATTAGATAAGACAATGACTTATCCTCTTCCATTTTGCCTTTTTTGTTGTGTTAATTTAATTGGTCTAAATTTTCTTCTCTTTGCCATAGTTGCTACGACCCAATTCTAGGTTGATCTCAACTTTTTTTATTTTTCTTTTATTTTTTTATAATTTTATTTAATTATTTAGTAATTTTCTAGCAAATTTAGAGCAATTTAGGTAATTTCGTGTATTTTTACCTACACGTAAATACATATAGAGTATAAGTAAATATTCTTAAATATTATTTAGGTCATTCTATGATTTTTAATATGTATATAATTTATCTCTAGCAATTCGTTAGTTATTAAAATGCATTTTACACACTTCCGATAATTAATGAATAATATACTTAAAATTTGAAAATTTTATATTCTCTTATTTTATTATTTATTTTCTTAAATTCAAACTTATGAGGTTACTTTTACTAATATTTATAGCTTTATCTTATAATTTAGACTCGATTGGATCCTTTAATCGATTGCCTTAAACTTTATATACTAAGTTCGATTCTACAGTTACATGGTTTATATTTAGGGCTTACACCTGGTGGCCGAAAGTTATTCGGACATGTGAGTCTGATTTCCAATCGATTTTGTTTAATTTATTTACAAAATTATAAAATTTAGTATTCTAAGATTTTTATGTATGTAGATTTAAGGAATAAAATTAGTTTGATGAATTTAAATCTATAAATATATGGTACTTAAGAAATCTTGAAACCTAAGTTTATTTTCGATTTAAAAATAAATAGCCTTAATAGTGTAGTTTTGAGCTTAAAATTTTTGTATAAGCTATTTAGAGTATATAAAACAATGTCATGAAAAGAGTTTTTATAAATTAATTTTGAAGTTTTTAAGCCTTTAAATCATATATATAAATAATTATTTTAGGCTAAAATTAGTGATTAAATATATAATTACTGACTTAGCATGTAATTAGGTGTTTTAGGATATTAATATCTGATGTAGTATGACATTTGTAATATTTAAAGTATTAGATATGATTATTATGTGTATTACATATAGAATATATGTAAATTAATAATATGTGAAATTGGAAATGTAATAAATAGAAAATATTAGATTGAAATTGATAATATAATAATAATAGTAAAATACAATAAAATTGATATAGAACTTAAATTTAGGTAATTATATGAGAAATGTAAATTTTTCTCACATCGAGAGTAAATTCAATAGTTTAATTAGAATTAGAGTATACCATAGAACTATAATACTAGTTAGGGGTTAAATATGATATTTAGGACATCCGAAAATAATATGATTAATTTCATATTATGGTTTGAAATGAGTTCTTAGGGTTCCGGTATAACACTATAATTGAAAACTAAATTAGAACCTAAATCGGAAACGGATTTATAAATCAATTTAGAAACTAACTTAGAATAGATTGATAATAAGTATATATATGTTTGGAAAGTTGATTCAAATCATTTAAAGCTTGTATATGTCATAAGGATATAAATACTAAAAAAGTATTTATATTATAGGACATGTAAAGATGGATTGACTTGCAGTTAGTCGAGTGAATGAATTGAGGATTTCAGTTAAGTTGGGTTCAATTCATCACTGTATTTTGGAGTATTATATTAAAGTACTTAAAGATTTAGGATTGTATATGATTATGCTTGTAAATAGTCATATATACATGTACTTGTATATCTTTAATTACTTATTGAAAATTGATGTTATATTTTGATGGTTTGTTGTGAATTAAATGATGTGAGATTATTTAGTCACTCTAATCAAACTTAATTATAAGTGACCTAAATACCTCAATTAAATATGCATTACAATCTTTTAAAGGGCTAGTAGGATTTTCTAATAAAATACCAACATTTTTGAAAAAGATAGCATAAGATAGCATGATAGTTTTTTCTTCATTCTTAATCAAACTAAATGACAAGAGAGAAGGTTGCCGTAAAGATGAGGGCAATGGTTTGAAAGAGAGTCATGGAGAGAGCAGTGTTTCTATTGCACAAACCTAGATTTGGTTGTGAGCTATTGCATAAACATTAAAACTCCTCAATTTAGATTAGAGCAGGTGAAATTACTCTGATTTCATAACGGATTGGATAATGTTGTGTGATGGCATTTGTGTGTTGTATTGTATATAATTAATTGTTTGGAAACCCTATTTGTGTTTATTATGCATTCTTAAGTCTTCATCCTAACTTATTGAGTTGTTGGTTGCTCATACCCTTATAGATTTTCTTGCAGATACTGACTAAGATGCCGCATTATAATTATCTTGAGGTTAGTTTCTTTTTTAAGCGCGTTAGGGGAGTGAGAATCAACTGATTGAACATTCGAGTCCCTCAGTGTTTTGTTATTAACTCTTAGGTTATGTATTAGTCATATAATACTTTACTTATCAGACTACTATGGTATGTAAATATTTCCTAGGATTGTAAGACATTATAAGTATTTTTATGTAAATATGACTTAAATTTTTTAGTTATATTTATAAATTTTATTTGTAATTATAAATGAACTTTTTACTTCAAATTAAGGAGTCATTGACGCATTATGTAAACTGTATTAATGATAGGAACTGTAATGTTAGTTACAATCATAGGTTGTTTTATACAGTGGGATTATCGTAACTTTGTCACTTTAGGGCATAGCACAACATTAGGAATAGGTACACACATTACTAACTCGAGTTTTTTTAGCTTTTCAAGGTTTTATGGCTACATATTCTATAATATTAATTTTGCAGGTTGTATGGATCCCCTACTCTTACAACAGCTTAGCTAAGCTCCTTACTTCTCGTTAAGCTAGCAGTGATATCTAAATAGTACAGGTACCATTGACCTGCTTTCACATTGTGGAGTTATATTTCTTAGATTATGTAACATGATAGTTTAGCAGGATCTAGAGGATTCTTGATTATACAGATACCTCCCGAGTTTTACACCATGTCAACTTTTAGGGTCAAACAAAAACAAGCTAGACCACTACTCATAGGGCCTAGCTGGAGTAGTGGGCGGACCGATGTGATAAGATAGTTGCCATATTACCACCACTCAATGTAGCTCTAGACTATAATGCCTAGTACCTTTAAGTCACTTACTGATATATCGGCCAATCAAGAGCCTCTTAGGTATTACATTTTTAGCTTTACTATTCTTACTAATTAGTTACTTATGCCTTTATATGTTTACCACACTATTATTTAATATGCAAGTGAATTTTATACATAGGTTGCCTGAGATATCATATGAGGATATCATAGTAGAGCAACCAAAGGTGAATGCTACCATTTTATAACTTAGGAGTATCCACCTGATAACTTTGATTTTAAACATATTTCACATGGTGATTTTATAGTATTTCCCTTACATTTTTTGTTTTCTTTAAAGAAATTGATACTTAATTGAGTAAAATTTTGATTTCAAGGTTTGAACGTATTTTAGGATCGAAAACGAATAAAAGGAATCAAGTTTTACTCAATTCGGAGTTCAAATGAAGAAGTTATGAAGTTTTGAAGTTACATAGTCTGGGACATGGCCATGTCCCCAGGCTGTGTCCATACAGGAAAATTTAACAGGGTCAGAAAGTTATACGACCTGGGGACACGGCCATGTCCTAGGCCGTGTCTGGTGACGAAAACAGAATCCCTATAATACATATATAAAAGGACATATGAGGGTTTCAAGAAGAGAGAGACATTAGAGAAGAGAAAAGAGACACGAGAGAAGAGAAGAGACTTAAAGAGAAGGAGAGCAAAAAGGCGAAAGCAACACCAACTTCAAGATTGGAGAGATTTTTCATCAATCAAAGGGGTTTTTCATGTTTTATTTTATATTTTTGATGGAACTCGTTTTTAGTTTCATTATGATAGCTTAGAATTCGTGTATTTAGGATTATGGAACCTAGGATTTCATGTGACTCTTGGGTTGATTTATAATTTTCAATAAAGTTTCTATCTTTTCTTGATTTGATTATATTGTTTAATTGTTAATTGATAATTCTAGAGTATCAATCTATGATATTATGCATGTTGATTGAGAAATTACATGTGTAATAAGATCTAAGCATAATTGGAGAGAATTACATGTATACTTAGAGATAAGATACATGTTTCTTCCGGAAAGTTAATTATTTGTGTGGGAATTTATTATACATTAATGCGATTCTAAATTATATTACTAAGTGAAGAGATTCCGGTAAATAATTTAGGATTAGGGTTAATATGCTTGAGAAAGGTATTAACTTCAATTGTGAATCCCTCCGATTAAGAATAATAGAAATTGAATTGAATATATTTTAAGCGGTCACATGTTAAACACTAAGGGAAATAATTCCTAAATATGTTATTGCATTCTTAAAGTCGTTCTTAGTTTTATTGCTTTCTAAATTGCTTAATCAAGTCTCATAATTAAGTTAGTTTGTTAATTTTAGTATTTTTAATTCATTCAACTCAACACGATTTTCCGGTTAGATAATAAAGCTAAGGTTAATATTAGTACTCAAAATCTCTGAGGGATCGACTCGGACTCACATCCGCTATATTAAAATTGATAGCTGCACTTGCCTGATATCACCACCTAAATGATGCACTTAGATTGGGACCAAATATTGAGTAGGAGGACTCATTATTGCACGAGCCACAACATAAAGGGCATCGTTGAGGACGGGGATGGGGTAAGGGTAAGGGGTGAGAATGTCAACAGGTCGACTTAGGCATTAGGGAAGATTCTTCTCTTAAGCACCACTCGTCGGTATCATCTCCTATAACGCTTGTATTTCGGTTTTAGATACCCTTCGCCAGATAAAGCTCCAGTAATTAGGTGTGTCAAACATCCTTTGTTGAAGGGAGCTTTAGCAATCAAATCTCTACTCCTCCTACTTCATTAAAGAAGCTAACTAGAGATTGTAACAATGACATAGCTATAGGACTAATGCAAGTTGAGCCTACTATGGTCCTAATGCATACGTCATACTCTTGTATGTATACTGAGGATGAGGCATAGATCACATAGTTGGTTGCAAACCAAATGGTGCAACCCCGCCCTGATAGATACTCGAGATGTACAAGCATATACACGTCGATGACACAGACAACATTACATTGTTACTAGTTATAACTTTTTGAAAATTTTTATTGTAGTTGATGTACAATTTGTGAATATTTTGTGTATATTTAAAAGGAGTAATGTAACTTTTTTATTGCTTAATTATGATTGTCGGGCTTTAGATTTTCGGTTTTTCATTTTTCTTAATCTGGTTTATATCGAACCTTATACCTATTCGATATAAACCCTTAACTAAGAATTAAGAAAAATTCCGGTTTCCTTTTTAAATTGAAAAGTTGGAGTCATCACCTAACTAGAGTCGGAAAAAAGAGGAAAAAAAAAAAGTTATAACTCATTTGGTGAATCGGTTATAATTTAGCTATTAGGCCGCCTAAAAACTAATTCCTTTTTTTAAAATGATTTTGAAAATAAGCTATTTTGAATTCGGAGGCTAACATATCAAACCTTAAACGGGTATCACTTTAATCTTTCGAGATTAACTTTATTTTTCAAAATAACTCCTTTTAATATTAAAAATGAACTCTAATTTACAAGTAAAGAAAATTAATTCTATGTACAAAAATAAGAAGTAAATAAGAAAATAAATTTATTTACAAAAGGAAAAATAAAAAAATTTCCCTATTTTAAATCACTTAGTAAGTGTCTATAGATGCTTATATACCCAGTATTCGGAATCAGACTTTTCGTAATTCGTTTAGAGAACTTAAGTATGTTGGTCTTTTTTAATTCTAAAAACAATTAGCTTTATGTTTTTATTAATTTATTTTCAATTATGAAAAATTTGAAAAAAGGGTCCTTATTGTTTTAAGTGTTTATTGATTTGAAAAATTTTAAGAAAATGTTATTTTTAGAGAGGGAATAATTTTCCTAAGTGATAAAACATACATTTTATTTATTATTTTTTTTTATTTTTGCCCAAAGAATAAATATAAAAATAATTTCCCTTCTTCTTTTTTTCTTTTTTTGTATTTTTTATTATTATTGTTTTTTTTTTTTTTACAATAGAACAAATAAATAAATATAAATAAAATGAAAATAAATATAAGACAAAGGAAGGGGGACTGAACTTGATGCGCATGGGTTAGGGGTAATGTAGATTCAGGCTACGAATGGGTCAAACTTGGGTCGATAACTCGGTTAGATTCAGTTTTACAAGTTAAATCTAGGTCGTACATGACTTATACATGCTTGGAGCAAAGAAGAAGAGCCAGGGCAGCGTGATTTACATTGGGCAATTTTAGGTGACAAATCAAAGGGGGTGACTTTAGATTCATGTGAATTGGATTGGACAAAATGGTTGTAGTGACAACTCTATGGCCAACAACAGTCATTTAGGTGGTTCTTAAGTTTTTGCCAATGGTGATATGTATTGTGCGAGAGCTTCGTGGTAACGGTTGAGAGTGAGGGGATGGTCAAGGTAAGGGTTTTAGGGTGCGGCGAAGTTTGCAGTGGAGTTGGTTTTGGTCGAAAAAGGGTAGAGCTAGCACTTTTGGGTGGTGGCTAATGAGTTTGAAACCCTAAGGTGGTGGAGCTTGACTTAAGGAGCATGGTAGACTTCATGAGTAGAAGCTTACGAACTTAGAGTTCAAGGAGCATAGTTGTGCTTTTAGTTTCTTTTGAATAACAAAGAAATCAGAGGAAATCTAGAGGAAAGGAGAGAAAGTTGATGCCTAGAGAGAGAGAGCTCGTGTATGTGAGTTGTTTGTGTGTTTCGATGATGATTGATGCCAAAGAAGCTTTCTTGAACTCCCATTTATACTACTCTAGCTTGGATAGAAGAAGGAAGGCCATGAATGGTCTTAAATGCATGGATGGATTTCGACTCACCTTAATTTGTGATTTGAAATGAAACTCCTATAAATTTTTAGTCAAACTATGTTTTAAGTGCTTGATCTTGCCAAACACCTTCAATAGAAGCTTTGAAAACCATCAATGCAGATTCGACTTTCACATTTGACCATGGATGAAAAGCTTAGCATTAAAATTTTTTCAAACTTTAACCTCGGATTTGACCCATTAAATGAATAAATTAAGACAAGACATTGGGTTCGACTTGAAGTAGGCCATGTAGACTTTGTAATTACATCGTTAATTTGGTTAGATTACAAAGGAAAAGGCATTAAAACAGAGCTATCCAATAAGGAAATGGTGAGAAAATTGGAGAAAGTAAGAGAAAGAGATGGAAAAGGATTGCTTAGGTGGCACCACATCAGCCAAAGGAGCCAATAGAAGTTAGCCATGTGTCATAAAGGACACATGGACTAGTCGCAAGACAACACGTAGCATGGTAGGGGCACAAGATAAAAGAATGTGCACTACGCATGTAGTGAGGATTAAACCCAAGTGCTTCAAGTTGGATAATTATAAAGTCTAAGTACTTAACCAATTAGGTTATTGGCTAGTACCTTGTTTTATTTTGCAATCAAAATTTACTCAAGGAAAGATTCTAGGCCTAGTTAAAAGAACACAACTTAACTTAACTTAAATAAACTTCTAAAAATAAATAAATAACCACTAAAATATTATTAATACTAAAAAAAATACCATTTATATGCTATGTATTTCTATTTTTTTATTTCTAATATTTCCTCTTTTCTTTTCTTTTTTCCAAAATTTTTTGTCTTTTTTCTTATTTATCTACTTTTTTGTATTTTTTTTTTCTATTAGGACCCTCTTATTACCTAAGAAAAAATAAAAATAATAAAAATACATGGGACAAAAATGAGATGCTTACAGCGATTCTCCAACTTTCATCCATCGTTTGCTCTACTGTGGCCGCTATTGACATTAATGTATACGAAATATAGAATTTGTATGGTATTTTGTTTTATAGGTATAGTTAAGTTTCAAGAATAGCACAAGATGTTCGAGTCTTGTTGTATGGTCAATCGTGACTATGAATGTTGGTTGAAGTATTATTTTATTGTTGCAATTGTGGTGTTTAGAGACTTTATTGTAAAATAGAGTGTACTGCATGTGCTATAGGCTAAGGGTTAGTACTAATAAAATTGCTTAGCAATTTTGTATGAGAAGAGGTGATTTTATACTGGATCACAATAGTCACCTCTTCAAGATGCGATTTTAATTACCATATTTCTAGGATTACTTTCCCAAATACAATATTTTTGATATTTTTTTTTGTGCATTTTTTCCCTTTTCCATAATAGCAAATGTATATATATAAAAACTAAGGAAAAATTGTAAATAACCCCCTAAATTTTGATTTAAGTGTGAATTGACCTCTTAAACTTTGAAAGTATAGTTTTTTTACTTCCTAAACTTTGATAAATTGATAATACAAAGGATATTTCCTTTTTCAATTAAAAAAAGTTACATTATGGTGAAAATTTAGGGAGTCTTAATGCACATTTTGAGTATTTACACACAAAAATCAAAATTTAAGGAGGTTATTCCCAAACTATGAGGTTGATTGCCAATTTATCAAAGTTTAGGAAGTCGAAAACCACACTTTGAAAATTAAGAGAGCTATTTACATTTTTCTCAAAAAATTAAATATTTATATAAAAATTAGATATCTATAACATTAAAATTTAATACAAGTACTTAAAAAATATATCCCCCTTTAATAAGTAATATAAATGTAATTTATCCTTAATTTTTTTATCTAACAAAAATAAGAATGTGTAGCCATATAGTAAAAAAAATAAATATAACATTGTAAGTACTAAACATTGTCCGCTTCTTGAAAAGAATAATCTTAAAATTTGACACTTACATAAACCAAAAATTATGCAATGCATGCTTAGAAAGGGTAAATAATAAAAATTATTAAGCTTAAAGAACATTCAAGATTTTTTTTTTTTAAATTCCCTTCCAATATCCTTTTCCCCACCAAGACAAGATAAAAGTATGAAAGTCATATCATATATGTGTCACATAAGTAAACTATGGAATTATGATTCTTGTAGTAGGTTATCTGACCATTAGGTAGTAATTTGATTTTGGATTTGAAGGAATAAAAACACAATTCAATTCCCTATTATTAAATTAAAAGTGTTATTATTTCAAACATAAAGATATATTTAAACAAGAAAATAACAAGACAAGCATATTTCTCAATGCAACAACTATGGTTGTAAATGAATTGCTTTGCTTGCAAGCTATTTAACCTTAGTTTACTTTGAACTTACCTTGATTTAAGTTTGATTTGTAAATAAATCAAATTTGAGATAAAAAAAAATGCTTCTTTATTTAAAGAATTAAGCTCTAGCTCCTGTTTAAAGTCGCAACAACTTATTTATATTGTCAATGAGTCGACTCGCGACTTGTTATCTAAACATACTCTTAGCTTGCGAACCAATATATTATATTAAAAGTTGTATTATATCAAAATATAATATAAAAATAAGAATATAATAATGTGAAAAACAAACACTACATATTAAAGAAATAATCATTAAAAGTCATTAATATATCTAAAAGTCATAAAATTTTGAATTAATTTCGAACTTTCATTCAAGCTTAAGTTCAAGCATGAACTAATTTCAAATTTAGAATCAATTCACGACTTTGATTTGTTTTTAATTGAATTTGATAATTTTTAAATAAATAGGACCTAAACCTTTAAAAGCTCAACTCAAATTAGCTTATCTATAGCCTTAGCAATAGCATTCTCCTTTTAGATGTGTATATATATATATATTCTTATGTGCGTGCACATGTACATACATAAACCTATATATTGCTGGCCAAATATATATATAAATATATACACCCACATATATATAAATACATACATATATTATATATAATATAATATAGCAATTATCCTACTTTTTTTGTTTTGGTCTTTAAGGAACTGAAAATCACCGTTGGGTTTCTTCTTAATTATTTGAAACATAAAGACATATTTAAACAAGAAGATAATTAGATAGACATATCTCTAGGCACAATAACATTCTCTATTTCAAGTATATATTGTTATGTACGCACGTACCCACATGTATGTGAGCAGATGTGCACATATATATGTATAAATATATTATATACTATATGGTATTATAATATTACATATATAAGTGCATATATATAAATATCTATATACCTTATAGATATTATAATAACTACATGAGATTATAAACATTATAATTATAAATTACATATAATTACCAAGGAATCACATTTGCATTAAATCATAAGAGAGGAATCAAATGATACAAAGGATGTAAAGAAAGGCTCATCTTGTCTTTCTATCTCTGAAGTAATTTGACCAGCGAGATGAGCCCTACAATTTATAAATACATGCTTTATTCCTCTCATTTAATACAGCATGAAAATTAAGACAGATACGTTGTGTTGCAATAATCAATAATTAATAATCTTTCCCTAAAATATCAAACCATCAATCAGATAAAGAAGGATGAATGCACTAGCAAACAATTCAAATTACATGCTCATCCTCTAATGCTTCTCCCTAATCGTATTACTTTACATATTTTCGGATTAACACTTCTCCAAAGTCATTTAAAGCATGGCGTCACGTGATATACACGTCATCAACAACTAATTGCATTACCACACATACAAGATAATTACAACACAATGCTCTATATTCTAGTTAAAACTAAAATAAACATATGATATTATGAAAATAGTTTTGAAAGAGTTTTGAAAGAGTTTTAAGGTGGTCAAACAAGCTCTAAATATTTGAGAAAATGTTTAATATGCCTCATTTCTAGCTGCCACATAAATATTGAGGACTAAATTAATTGATTAAAAATCTACTGGCATGTTTCATTTATGAAATCAAATAAACTAGGAACAAAACTGAAAATTTTTAAGAATGGAAATGGAATAAAGAAATACAAACTATTTGTTATGGTTATTTTGAGGTATCATGAATATATATAAAAATATACTATATAAAATTAAAAAAAAAATATCCCTTATACATGTAAAGATATTGTAATTCCTTATTTTTCAGTAATAAAGATTTCATAAAACAGTCTTTTTGTCAACAAAATGTATGGATGGGTTTACAAATGAAGAATAATAATTTTATTTTTCTCTTATGAAACCAACTACTGGAAAAGTTTATTTAAATTTTATTGTAAAAGATGGGACTTTGTTATTGATTATGGGTTCGTTCGGCTTATTTTTTTGGTGTCTTATTAACATTTATTTGAATGTTCTGCTCGCTAAGTATAAGATGCAAAAAGATAGAAACATAATTATACATATATATATTTCTTTTGTAAAAATTAAATAACTAATAAATCCTTATATATTTGAATTTATCTACCCTTTACTATATTTATTTTATACAAATACCAATTCAAATATCCTTTTTTTAATACATTAAATATGCCTTTTTAAATATTTTCTCTTAAAAGTAAGTAAATTTTAACTTTCCAATTTTATACTCCAATTACCACTTTTGTCATAATTATAAAACATAAACAAATAAGATATAAGATAAGATAGCTTTCCATATGTAGATTTTAAATAGATATAAATAAGATATGAACTAAAAAAAAAAAAACTAAACATGACCTACATCAATAATGAAATAACTATGTAAGCTTAATTACCGTCCTTTTATATAAACAATTAAAATTAAACAAAAAAAAAGGGTTACAATGTACACTTCTTATGTAATCAACAATCCAAATATCCATATCTATCATTATCTTCCTAACAAAAACGAGGCTATCAACAACTCCTTTTATTGTTAATTGGGATTATTTTATTGTAGATTGGAGAAGGGGAGCGGAGGGTAGGGGGAAAGGAAAAAAAGGGTTATGAGAAAATAATCATAGGAATATAACGCTTGAAATCGCCTCTTGAAGAGATCATTTCAAATTGATTTGAAATAGCTATAATGAAATCGCCTCTTAAAAATGCGACTTTAGTTGAAACTTTTCTCTAATTGTCTCTTTCATCAACCCTTTCGGTATTGAAAATGAATCAATATCAATCTTGAAACCATATTTCTTATTGTAATCATGGAATTGTAGAATTTCCTTGATTTTATCATCATAACTAGGAGTAGAAGACTCCGAAGTTGAAGGATTACCTTAATTGATATGTTTTGGTTTAATTCCTATATTAGCACAAACCCCAAAAAAAAAAAAAAACCTCCTTTTCTATGAAGAGGTTTTAGGCAATGAAAGCTTGAAATTTTGGAGTTTTTAGGTTGACATAGATGAGAATTTAGTGAAATGTGAAATGTATTGTGGAGTAAAATGTGAAACATCATCTTAAAAGAGACGATTTTAGTTTAATTAAAAATCTCTTTTCAAGTGCTATATTTCTAGGTTTATTTTCTTAAGACTTTTATTTTTTGGATTTTTTCTACAATTTTTCCCCTTTTCCCTAGATTGGGGTGATTTATTAAATTCAATATGATTACTTGTAGAATTTCCTAAAAAAAAGAAAAAAAAGGCGAAAGGGACAAATTCAAATTGCAATTAAAAGACACCACACATATTGAAAAAGTTTTTATCTACCATTTGTTGTCATCTACTAACCATATATGATAAGAAAAGTTGGAAAATTTACCTAATGTCTCTCTACTTTGATAACTTCCCCCTGTACTCCGTAGCCTTGCTTACAAAGAAAAAACAAAGATTAAAACCTAATGACCTGCATGATTATATAGAAAATACTCTTGATACGTAAACAAATTATGTGAATGAGTTAGCACAAACATCGATGAAACCAACTTTGCAAACAAATCCATAGCTTAGTCCCCAAATGGCAAATGGTCAGCAAGTTCATCCTATTCTGGGAAAGTCCTATAAGGACTTTGTAGCAACTAGTATCTCGAATGCATATGAATTGAGTTTCTCATTGTTTGATGTAAGTGATGATATGGAGGACGACAATACTAACTACTCTATACACTCAACTATTCATAACATGAATGAGAACAATAAAAATAAAAAGGGATAATGTCATATTTGATATCCGAACTTTACTCAAATATGCAATTTAGTACTTAAAGTTTAGAAAGATCAATTTAATACTTAACTGAAGTTTTTGTGGATATTTATACTACCTTGCCTAACAGAGTTATTGTTCGTTTGTTAAAATGGCATCAAGTGACACATGGCAATTGCATTGATTGTCACGTTGGCAAGGGACTTGCTGATGTAGCATCAACTGACACATAGTAAGTGACATGGCATCCATGTGGCATGATGTATTAAAAAATCGATTGGGGTTGACCTTAGATGCAAGCTTTGATGATGTACTCACACTTTGGTCTTCTCCATATATTTGAACTCAATCTACCATCAACCTAAGTTTAATATATTAAGGGAGGTTTCTTGTGGGTTAGTAATGTGGGACTTATAGATAAAGAGTTTGAATAACTGCTACTTTACAATTATTTATGTGACTTTGTTCCACTTTTTTTATTTTGTTTCTCTTTAAAAATAAAAAACAAACTCTTAATATTCAATCTATGCCATGAGATCTTTCATATCATATAAAATTTTTTTCAAAACCCTTCCAAAATAGGCTACAATTAGTGGATCAAAATAGGCATACTAGGTTGATTTTTAAGAAAATTGTAGCAGCTAAATGTATGTTTTTTGCGACTTGTATTTTCGATTTTTATCTTTTTAATGTATTTTCTTTCATTAAATTTGCTTGAAATACATTCTACTTCATATGTACTTTTAGATCATTCAAAGATTTCTCTAAAAACTTGTTTAAAACACATTTAAAACTTAGATCAAAGTTGTGGTCAAATATATATATACTTGTTGCAATTTTTTTAAAACAATTAAAAGGCTCACTTTGATTGGGTTTTAAGCAAGTTTTGAATGTGCTTTCTTGAAATTTTTTTATATAATCTAAGTGTACTCACATAATAGATTTAAGATATGATGATTTTATGGAAATTGAAAGTAAAATGGAGTATGAAAAATTGAGTTAAAGTTGGCTTCTCATGCGTATAAACCGCAATATGTAACATGGTTACTACAACTTATCCTACATGGTTAGGTTACTAATTTTTGTCTTCTATATAATAAAGCATCTTTTGTTTTATTGTTGAAAAATTATATACCATGGACATAAGTTGAAGGATAGTTGTTCATATATGAATATATATTATCTTAGAATATAATATGCTTTTCCAAAAATTATTTCTCTATATATGTCAAATGCCACGTGTCAGTTTATGGTTCATTCATGAATCCACGTCAGCAAACGGACTTCAATGGAGTTAAGTTAGGTACTATAAATGATAAAGAAAACTTCAATTAAGTAGTAAATTGAACTTTTCAAAGTTTAGATAATAAGTTGAATAATTTGGTAAAATTCAAGTACCAAATACAACAATAACTCAAATAAAAAACCCCCTATGTAAGGGAATGGTTGAAGTACCCTTCATATTTGTTGCAAACCGTGACCAATAAATGGGTTTAAGCTTACCGAAAGCTTGAAAAGGGCGATGGGGAATGCACGAAAGAACGATAAAGTGAATGAAAAGTAAGCACTCACGAGCAACTCCAAATGATATGACGCACTAATGGAACTTTCAAAGATTTATGGTATAACTCGATATGACGCACAAATTGGTTTGATGAGGTTACTTATCACCTAGCCTTGCTTAAGAGTTAGGATAAGAGTAAAATGAAAGTAAACAATTAATGTTTATGAGAGGAAGAATATTCAATGTATTGATGATTCAGCTCGTTCCGGCTACAAGTACAAGGGGTATCTATTATGAGACCCCATGGTTAAGTGTTTCACATAGGTTGTGATACTAGTTTATAAGGTCATGGTTGTGAATACCTTATCAATACCTTATCAATACAAGCTTGAAACTTTTGGGCCAAATAGTTAAAATAGGCCCATTAGTATTTATTGGTTTGGTTATTTACTACTTATGGCCTAGGGTATTACATCTATACTAGAGAATTTAGGGCAACTTGCCTAAAAGGGAAAAGACAAAAAAGGTATTACCTCAAAGAAGTAATATACGAGAATACAAAAGAGTAAAAATGAATATTCAAGAAAAATAATGATTAGTGTAGCAAATTCTTCATACAGTCCGGTACACGTGGTAGAGATGCATTGGTGATGCTGTTGGAGATTACAAACAAAAGAGTACGATCAAATTACTTATTCAAGTAGGGGTGACTAAGGATTAGTTCAAGGTCTCTCTCTTAGCTTCTCGACAAGGGTGATGCCGAGCAAGTGGTCAGTTTGGAAATGAGTAAGTGCGCGAGGTTTGGCAGATGCCTTGGCATTCTTCAATTTGACACACAATCTTTGAGAGATGAGCAGTCATTCAGCTTAGTATGCAGAGTGGCTTGTCAAATACATACTCGGCTTCAATAAAAGTTGGCTAAAATAGGAGGATTCGCACTACTAGCTCTTCTAGTCCTTAGGCTTGATTGCGGGTCAAAGGCCCTATAGCCTGATTCTTATCATTCCCTCTAGGTTGATTTAGATTTGGGATCAAATCTAAATGGTCTTCGATCAATTCTTTGTTAAGGTGATATGGACTGAGGTTGGCAATGTTGAAGGTGTTAAAAACCCCATAATCTTTAGGTTGCTCCAACCTATAAGCGTTGTCATTGATCTTTTAGAGGATTCTTAAAGGTCCTTTAGCTTTAGTAGATAGCTTGTTCCTCCTCTTGTTCAGAAACCTTTCCTTACTAAGGTGCAGCTATACTAAGTCTCCTGGCTGGAATTGTTTAGTTGCCCTTCCCTTGGCCTTCTCTTGCATTTTTTTGGCGGCTTAGTCGATCTGTTGAATAACTTTATCGTAAACGTGTTGAAGGGATTGTGCTCAAGCTCTTGTGTTAAGGTCTTCTTGCTCAGCTACAGGTACAAGGGTGTGATTGAGGGGAAACTTGGGATTAAAACTATAGACAACTTCGAAGGGGGTCTGCTTAGTGGTGTCATGTACCGTTTGGTTGTAAGCAAATTTGATTACTGGCAAGTAAACGTCCCAATTAGGTAAGTTATTGCCTACTACAGCTCGGAGTAATGGTCCCAAAGTAAGATTAACTACTTCTGTTTGGTCGTCAGTTTAGAGGTGATAGGAAGTACTGAATAATAGTTTAGTCCCCATCCGACGCCATAAGGTCCTCCAAAAATGGCTTAAGAATTTTGGGATCTCTGTTGAATACTATACTTCTCGAGATACCATGTAACTGTACAATCTCCTGTAAGAAAAGATAAGCAATAGCCTAAGCATCGTTAGTCTTGGAGCAGAGCAAAAAGCGTGCCATCTTATAGAATCTATCCACAACGACTATTACAAAATCTTTGCTTTGGGCAGTACAAGGTAGTCCAAGAACAAAGTCCATGTTTAACTCAATCCAAGGTTTCGTCAGAATAGGTAAAGGCATAGCTTTCCTTTGTTCAACTAGGCATTAAGCCTTCTTGTACATGGCACAGCCTTCAACAACTCGATGCACATCTCGCCTCATTCTTGGCCAGAAAAGTAACCACTCAGCAGCTCATACGTCCTTCTCTCTCTAAAATGTCTAAACAGTCCTCCACTGTAGGCTTCTCTGATCAGTAGCTCTCGAAGTAAACAAGTTGGCACGTACAATTTCCCTCCTCAAAAGAAGTATCTCTCCTCCATATGATACTCATCCATTATCCTTCTAATGACATAACATACAAGTATGGACCCAAAGTGGAGATCCTCGGAATACTACTTTTTGATACTTATAAACCCAAACAGCCTGATTTGCAGTTCAATTAAAAACGCATGTCTTCTTGAAAGAGTATTTACAACTATATTGCTCTTTCCGTACTTGTATTTTATCACTAAATTGAATCCTTTAAAGAATTCGACCCATCTTACTTGTCACTTTGACAACTCTATTTGACTTTGGACGTACTTCAGGAACTCATGGTTAGTATAGATGACAAATTCTATCAGCAGTAGATAATGTTGCCATACTTGCAGTACTCGGATCAGCACCAAAAGTTTCTTATCATACACAGAGTAGTTTTGCTGAGGTCCTCTGAGCTTCTCACTAGGGTAGGTAATTGATTGGCTTTCCTGCATTAGGATAGTGCTTATTCCAATGCCTAGTGCGTTACATTCTAGCTCAAATACTTTCTTAAAGTCAGGCAAAGATAGCATAAGCACAGAAGTTAATCTTTCCTTCACTTCGACAAAGCTTCTTTCCTCCTTTTCTCCCCATCTAAAGTCGATATTCTTCTCCGTTAGTTCAGTAAAGGGTGCGATGAGGGTGTTGAAATTCTTTATGAATCTCTTATAGAAGGAAGCTAGTCCATGGAAACTTCTTACCTCAACACAAGTAGTTGGAGTCGGTCATTCGACGATTGCTCGGATCTTCTCGTCGTCTACTTGTAAACTTCCTCTACTTACTATATAGCTCAAGAATACTACTTGCTCCTGGCAAAAGCAATATTTCTTAAGGTTGCTGAATAATCTCTTGGGATGGAGGACGTTCAGTACAGTATGGAGATATTCACAGTAATTGGGCATGTTGGCACTATACACCAAGATATCGTTAAAGTACACCACGATATATTTCCCCATCATATTTCTTAGTACATGATTCATCAGTCGCATGAAACTGCTTGGGGCATTCAACAAGCCAAAGGGCATTACCATCCACTCGTAAAGTCCATGCCGAGTTTTGAATGCAGTCTTCTACTCATCTCCCAACCTCATGTGAATTTGAAGGTAACCGAATTTTAAATCAATCTTGCTGGAGATCTTAGCTCCACTCAGCTCATCCAGCATATTTTCTAACCTGGGAATAGGATACCTGTATTTGATCGTTATCTGGTTCACGACTCGGCTATCAACACACATCCGCCAGGTTTTATCCTTTTTTTTGGCACTAGGAATGTTGGAACAACGCAAGGGTTGAGACTTTCCCTAACATATCCTCTTTCTAGTAGCTCATTGACTTGTCGTTAGAGCTCAAAAGCGTATTCGAGACTCATCCAATAGGTTGGCTTATTCAACAGTGCGGCTTCGGGTATCAAGTCAATGCAATGTTCTATTCCTCTAAACGGTAGCAATCCTTCTGGCAATTGTTCTGGAAACAAATCAGCATATTCATCTAACAACCCTCTTAATTCTAGGGATAGTTCACCCTGCTCCTTTAATTCTAATAGACACCTGACCAACATGAAGGTCGGCACGTCAGCCTTAATGGCCTCTCAGAGCTTGGTCTTACTCATCATCAGGGTTTTCTTCGATTTGTGAGTAAGTTTTGTTTGTAGTTTGTTAACTTTACTCGGCGGCATCAGGTTTATTGTAATCTTCTTGCCATCTTTCTCGAACACATACGTATTCCTGTATCCGTCATAGATAACTCATTTATCAAATAACCATGGTCGGCCAAGTAATACGTATTAAGCACACATAGGTAACACATCGCAGAGAATCTCATTGGAGTAGTTTTCAATAGCAATTGGCAGTAGTACTTGCCAAGTGACATGTAGTGCTCCCTTCTCATTTAGCCAATGCAACTTGTATGGCCTCGGGTATGTGATAGTTGGCAACTTTAACATTGTGATCAGATTGGCTGATGCCACATCGGTACAACTTCTGCTATCCACAATTAACGTGCTTACTTGGTCATTCACCCTACAAGTGATATGAAACAAGTTTTCCCTCTACTCCTTCTCGTATGAGGCTTCTAAGTTCATTACGCGTCGAACAACTAGGATTAACTGATCTAAGTCCTCGGTAAACACATCCTCCTCAATCAATTCATTCTCCTTAGTGGCTTCTTTCTCGACAATGCTTTCCTCCTCCTCAGGTTCCTCATCAGTACTTTCCATTTCCAGTTTTGGAATGTCTCCCTTAATGACCATAGTCCTTCAATTCGAGAATTAGGTAGTCATATATCCAAACCCTTAGCATTTGAAGCACTTGATGTGGTTTGTCTTCCTACTAGATCCTTGCCCTTTCTCATAAGTTTGAGTTAGCACATCACCTTTTGTTCGATCTTTCTGGTCAGTCCAAATATCCCCTCGTTTGATTAAGTCAGCACCCAGCTAACCTCAATAATTTCCTTATACAGGTCAGCTTGACTGAACAGGTTGATTAGTTAGCATCCTTATCAGCATTTAGCTTCTTCCTTATCTTTCTACTAGCTGAGTTATTCGTATTGCCTCATCTAACGTGGCAAATTGTTAGGGTAATACAATGTCTCAAATATCACTCCTCAATCCAGTAAGGAATCTCAAGACAGTTTGTATTGAGAGCTCCTCCACTTCACAATGAATCATAAGCATTTGGAACTCTTGGATATACTCATCAACAGTTCAGCCTCCTTGTCTCAACTCTTGAAACTGAGTAAAAGTGTCTTGTAGATAAGTTTCCAATATAAATTTGTTTCTGAGTATTCTTTTCATTTCAGGCTAAGTATTGATCTCTTGATATCCTTCTCGCCTTCTGATGGCTTAGAAATTCTTTCACCATATGGTAGCATATCTAAAGAACTCAACAGCAATAGTTCTCACTTTGTCGTACTTGTCATAATGTTAATAATCAAAGACTTACTCCACCTGCTCTTCCCAATCTAAGTAGTCATCCGCATTCTTAGACCCATTGAAGCTCAGAATCTTAAGCTTAGTCGAACGCTCGAGGTGCTCGAGCTCTCTCTTCTTCTTCATATTCATCCTCTTCCTCCTTATCCAAGTCTCCCAACTCAATCTTTCTTCTCACTCATCCGTCTACTTCTCCACCTTGAACTTGTCGAGCTGGGTTTTGACCTCTAGCAATTTGGATAACTTGTAGAGTGTTATATGCGACTTTAGTAGATCTATAAGCTAGTGCATGAACAACTCAAGATATATCTACAAGGAAGTTAGCCACCTCATCAAGTCTCTTGTCAGTACTTCTGAGAGTGCCCTATGATTGTTGGTCATGGTAGACAGCACTACTGTTGTCATCCCTAACGCCAGCATTAACACTTGGGTTTGTCATTTGCTCTTAAAGATTCAAATCCCAACTCTTCGATTTGGTGCTTTAACTGACACTATCTCTTAAAATCATACTACACACTTCCTTCAAACGAGAAGCTCAGTAACCAGTAAACACGATAGCTAAATTAATACAAAAAACTTGCTCTGTTCCACACGTGTAAGATAGAATAAGGAAAGAACTTCAAGACAACTACTACTACCTAAATGAAACCTTCGCTCTGATACCAAGATGATGCAAACCGTAACCAAGAATAGATAAGGCTGGTCGTTGAATGGGTTCAAGTTTGCCAAAAGCTTGAAAGGGGTGATCGGGAATGCGCAAAAGAATGATAAAGTGAATGAAAATAAGCAAAACTGATGAACAGCTCCAAAAGATATGACGCACTAATGGAACTTTCGAGGACTCACAGCAAAACCCGATATGATGCACAAATTGGTTCAGTGAGGTTACTCACCACCTAGCATTGCTTAAGGGTTAGGATAAGAGTAAAATGAAAGTAAACATCCAATGTTTACGAAAGGAAGAATATTTAGTATATTGATGATCCAGCTTGTTCTGGCTACAAGTATAAGAGGTATTTATACTCGAGAATTTAAGGTAACTTGCCTAAAAGAGAAAAGATAAAAAGGGTATTGTTTCAAAGAAGTAACGTATAAGAATACAAAAGAGTAAAAATGAATATTCAAGAAAAACAATGATTAGTGTAGTAAATTCTTCACGTGCTCCTATACACATGGTAGAGATACATTAGTGATGTTGTTGGAGGATGTAGACAAAAGAGTACAATCAAATTGCTTGTCCAAGCAAGGGTAAATGAAGATTAGTCTAGGGTCTTTCTCTCAGCCTTTCGATAAGGGTGATGCTAAGTAAGTGGTTGGTTTAGACATGAGTAAGTGCATGAGGTTTGACAAATGTTTCGGCATTCTTCAATTCAGCACACAATCTCCGAGAGATGGGCAGTTGTTCAACTCGGCATGCAGAGTGGCTCATTAAAGAGATATTCGGCTTCAGTAGGAGTCGCCTGGAGTAGGAGGATTTGCCTTACCAACCCTCTTAGTCCTTAGGCTCGGTTGTAGGTCAAAGGCCTGGTAGCTTGATTCCTATGAATGTTGGAAGAGAAGGACCTAAGGAAACCGTGGAAAAATATATTGATTATTAAATTGTACCAGAGAATAATGGGTTACCTACAATTATACCTAAGACTCAAATCCTTACAAAAGCTAAAAAATAATTTCTGTATGATTAGCCTAGGAGGTAATTGTTACAGCATCTCTTTCCAAGATCCTAAAGATTTGTAACATATTAGTAAAAACAATCCCCTAGTTTATTCTTAGTCACTTTTTAACGATTAGAAGATTAGAACCAAATTTTCAAGCATCACAAGCCTCTTTCAATTTGGTAGCTGTTTGGATTCGTATCCCAGAGTTGCCACTTGAATATTATGAGCCCTTGGCATTACGAAAAATAGGAGAAGCTATTGATCCAATTCTAAGTTTTGATACATATAGGTTAGACATAAAAAGTAGACCATTTGTCAGTATATGTGTTTAGATAAATTTATCGGAATCGCTTTTGCGCATAACAATTATTGATGGCCTTTCTTATAAAATCTAGCACAAATTAATATAAATTTGTGCCAAAGATGTAGAAGAATTGGGCATGGCCTAGCACAATGCCTTTAGGTACAAGAGGACAAATATGACTCCTACTTGACAGTCATAAGCTTTAAAAGCCTCAAGATAATAATGAGGCATCATTGTAGTTGGCCTTACATGGCAACTCACCATATAAGGCATTAAATGTAACATTAAATGACGAGAAGGATTACATTTCTCATGCCTTACCATATAATAACCTCATTAATTGACCTTCTAAACCTAAGGATGTAAACCATGAACATTGCATTATATTGTAACCCTGATGATGTAATGCTAACCCATCAAGAAATTGAACCATGACCTGACCTACCCACACATCTGCTACAACTTCATGATAGTAACTACCTTGTATCTCCTAAACACATGCCACCTAAAACTTTACCTAATCCCAACTAGTTAGAACCTCCCAAACCCATGATCCCAACCCCCATTACTATACATCAAATAAATGAAAACCAAAAAAATCAAATTGCCCTTGCTTCAAGCTTAACACCAACATTACTTCAATTAAATGAGATTGTGATATGGATTCGTGGATGAACATACAGACTCAATATCACATGTAACCAAGGGGGTGGGTCTGGGCTTCGAGATGACTAGAAAAGTAAATGATAGTTGAAGGATAAGCAAGGATTCCCGTGCACCGATGTTGGATATGACTTACCGACACTTTAGATGAACTTAAGACACACTTGATATGACACATATGTGTGACCGGAGCTCACTTACCACTAGTCCATACTTAAAGGGCTAGATAAGAGTAGCTCAAGAGTAAGTAACATAACACTTAGCTTAAGAGAGTATGTTTAAGAAATTCAATTTGATAACTGTTATTCTAGCTATTACAAAGTACAAGTATTTATATGATTTGATTAGGGTAAATCCTAGGTAAGAGTAAATTATAAACAAGATTCCTACTAGTAAAGAAGAGGATAATTTTCAAGGGCATCAACGTAATTGTGTAAAAAGAATATCCACTGACAGTAAGGACAGTATGGATGTTGGGAAAGGATATTGTACATAATTTTGCTCCTTTTGTGGTCCCAATAACACTATAGGCCAAGTATGGGTGGGTCTCGATTAGGTCTGGTCAGCACTGGTAGTTCAACAGCTCTGGTTATTGGGATTAAACAAAGGTTAGCTTAGGGGTGACTCACATTCGGGTTGGCCTTAGATGGTTAGCTCCTGGCAACTGTCAGCTTAGCTTCAGTAGTAGTCAAGTTGACAATATCCTAATTTGATATTAGGAATGTCACGTGACAAAAAAGTCGGTTTGGTACGTCAGCTGGTCACCTTAGTAGCTTCGTAGATGATGTAGGAAGTGAAGTAGCTCGGTAGGTTAGACTGGGGTGAGCACTGCTCCTCGGCACTTAACTCACCTTAGACAACTCGACAAACCATTTGAGCAAGCCTTTGGGTTCGAAAGTGCGTGATTGGTTCTCAATCCCTATCAGATTGCTAACCCTACATCATTAAAAAGCACTGTAAAACAAAACCCTAATTAAGAATAAGTTTTTAAATCGGCTCCCTTTGCAAAACAAACCTTACACCAAAGCTCTGGTAAAAAGACTTCATCCTTGAAAAGATTAGCTAGATAAAAAGCTTAACATAGATAAGAGAGTATCTATCACAAGAAGTCTCAAAGTGCTCCATAGAGACTCCCAAGTGCCATGGATGGTTCCTTAAATCTGGATGTTGTATGTTCCCTATCTAGATAGCTAGAGAAGGTCTCTTATGGAGCTTCATCAATTGACGGTGGTGAACAACTGCATTTAGCCAGTGGCATAAACCCAAAAAATTAAACTCTTTGTTACCATGGCTAATGGACAAATAACGATAAGAGCAAAAGCAAGGATAATCTCAGTAAAGGAATTTTTCATCATAATACTGGGAATCATCCTAGATTATCTATTCCACCTGATTAGATCATGAATTGCTGGAAAGTCACATGCATCACGGCTCTCAGAATGATGTTTCAATACCTTAACATGGAACCTGTCCTAATAACAGTTCAGAAAACCCATTTAATAAGGAGGAGGCAAATTATCTCAATGATCTTCTACAACAAGGATAAAGTAGCTGCAATGATGATATGTGAATTCAAGCTCTCAAAGATTCACTTGGAAGCTAGAAAGATTTACCAAATAGCCCCAAATACTCTTTGGTATCAAGTTCTTACCACCACTTCATTCTCATTTTGATAAAGCCAGTAAAAATTATTGCTTAGAATATCAAAGGCACAAATTTACTATGCAAAACAATGTTGTTATAGAGATGGTTTTACAAGACCTTTAGCTAAATATGTTGTTACTTATTGAAACTTGTATAGATGTCATTTTTGTATATGAACTTGCTACCCAATTGCGTTTGATTTCATGATGTGTTTAGAAACAAATGGTGTACATGAAGGTTTTCTGCTACTTTGTCATGAAGCATCGTTAGTGGTCACTCATATGCACCAATCGCTAGAGGTACTTCATGTGCTAGTCCTCAACCTAACATTAGAGAGACCTAGTAGCAATCTATTTACTACTATCATACAAAAATTAAGGATAAGCCATGGTGCATTTGAGGTGTTTTTAATGATATTATGGATGTCAAGGACAAATGGGGTCTATTTGATGTTAATCCAAACAAAACGAAAGCATATTATACTTGTATGTCATTATGTGGACTTCTAGACCTAGGTTTCATGGCCCAAAGTTCACTTGGTTGAATTAGGCAAACATTACTAGACTTGTCTAAACCTATATCAATAAAGGCTAGGTAAATTATGCTTGGAAATCCCTTTTCCCAAATGCTTATGTTAAGCATTTTCCTAAATCAGCCTTAGACCATTGTTTGATAATGCTATAAATAAACTAAACACCATATTCCGTTATAAACCTATGACCTTTTTGTTTTCAACTCATGTAGTTATGACACCCAACCTTCCTCGCTTTAGTTAAGATGGTTTAGGATAAAAACCAACACCATGTTGTTGATGTTACAACTAATTTTCAACTAAAAGCCCAAAAATGGAACTAAGCCATCTTTGGCCACTTAACTAGTTGGAGAAAACAAATTCAAAAACAACTAAAACAAGTAGAATACCAAATACCTAAAAATCCTACTCCTCAGGTAGTACAATTAGAACATGCCCTTAAGCTAAAGTTAGAGGAAGTCCTTACTTAGGAAGAGTGCTTATGAAAATGGAAAATGAGATCTAAATGGATAAGGGATAGGGAGAGAAACAAATTACCACTCCCTAGTCTTGGCTTGAAGGTCCAAAAATCGCATTTAAGGGTGATAAGATTCAGTCCAAAACTGGATAACTAGATCAAGCACTCTTATATCCAACGTTAACAATTTCTTTAAAAATCTATGCAACCTCCAGAAGTGTTGTCCATCTCTATGTCCTACATGGCAGTCTTACTGAATCCCAACAAAAGTAACTAACAAATGCTCTTGCTCTTAATGAAATTATAACTACTTTAAAACAGCATTGGCTTCTCTAAAAGCACTAGGGAAGGATACCCTACATGCAAAATATTATAAAAAATGTGGGCCAATCATTGGAACATCTGTTATAACATTGATACAATCTAACTTTGAAACAGGTTATATACCAGTAGCTTTAAATGAGTTACTTATTGTCTTAATTCCTAAGAATTTAGGAGCAAACCAAATAACCTAATTTCAGCCTATTAGCTTATGTAACACCATATATAAGCATCTTAAAAAGATTTTGGCCCAAAGAACTTGTCCCCTATTGGACAATCTCATTCTCTTAACATAAGCTAGCTTTATACCTAAGTAAAATGTCTTAAATAATACCATCCTTCTTCATGAAATCTTATATAGCTTTTAAGGGAAAAAAAAAAGGCCATAAAAAGTATATGATCTTAAAAATTAACCTTGAAAAGGCCTTCGACAAGATTGAATGGGATTTTTTGTCCATCACCTTAGATGTGCTAAAATTTCTTAAATCCTAGATCACTTTAATCCAATCTTGTATCTCCATTGTAAGTACCTAAGAACTACTTAATGGATCGGCTCTCAAACTAATTACTCCATTAAGAGGCATCTGTCAAGGTAATCCAATATCCTTGTATCTTTTTATAACAAAATTAGAAACCCATAGTCCACTTATAAATTATCAAGTTCATCAAAAGATGTAGAAATCAATTTGACTAAGAAAATTAGACTTCAAATTGTCCCATTAATTCTTTACCAGGAAGAACATTAATTCTTTATGTAACAATCCTTCCTGAATAGATGGGATGTATGCTGGGGCAGAAAGACAAAATAGGCAGAAAAGAGCATCATATATATTACTCGAGCGAGAAGTTCACAGAAGGTGAACAGAAATACTTAGAGTTGGAAAACGTGTTGTGCCTTAATATAGGTGATGCAAAAACTCAGGTAGTATACTCTTTATTACTTAGTAGAGTTGCTGACAAAACATAACTTGTTGAAGTATTTAGTTGAAAAGCCAGCATTGATCGGGAGAATATCAAAGCACCAGATGTTGCTTTCTAAGTTTGACATCAAGTTTGTAAATTAGAGTTCAGTCAAGGGGCAGGTAATGGCTAATCAATTGGCAAAATACCCATTAAAAGATGAAGATGATGGTTCGGAAGCTCAATTTCTTGATGAAAATGTGACGGTGACAAATAAATTGAGTGGTGAAAAATCAGAATAGAGAATATATTTTGATGAGTAGCCAATGTGTTTGGATGTAGGATAGGAGCAGTACTGATATCACCCGAGGGTTAATCATTTCCCTATGGCAGCAAGGTTAGCATTTCCATATACGAACAATATAGCAGAATATGAAGCTTGCATTTTAAGGCTTAAAATGGCGTTAGACATGGGAATACAAAGGCTTGAAGTATATGGAGATTCCTCTCTTATAATTCTCTAGATCCTAAGAGAATATAAGACGAAAGACGAGAAGTTGATACCTTATCACGAGCATTTAAGCAAGCTGATTGAAAGATTCCAAGAAATTTCATTCACTTACATTCCAAGAACCTAAAATCAATTTGTCGATGCATTCGCTACGTTGGCATTAATGGTGAAAGTTATAGATGGGATAAAAATCCAACCCCTAAAGATTGAGATAGAGGAAATGCCAGCTTTTCATTTGATAGTTGAAGAGAAACAACAAAAGAAGCCTTGGTATAATGATATCAAAAAGTTATTTCAAAAGGGTGAATTCCTTGATAAAGCTAATAGAAAAGACAAAAAAGCCTTAAAGAGATTGGTTGCTCATTTCTTGTTAAATGGAACTACATTATACAAAAGATCATTAGATGAAACATTGCTAAGGTGTGTAGATGAAGAAGAAGCCAAGAAATTAATGAAGGAAGTGCATAAAGCAGTCTATAGTCCTCATATGAATGGGTACATATTAGCTAAGAAAATCATGAGGATGAGATATTTTTAGATGATAATGGAATCAAACTGTATCAGACATGTAAGGCATTGCCACTTATGTCAAGTATACGCTAATAAAATCAATGCTCCTCTCTAAGAATTATATGTGTTGATAGCTCCTTAGCCTTTCTTGATGTGGGGAATGGATATAATTGGTCTAATTTTTCTAATGACTTCAAACAAGCACAAATTTATTTTAGTCGCAATCGATTATTTTACCAAGTAGGTAGAAGCAGTGTCGTATGCTACAGTGGCCAAAGGAGCGGTGGTCAGGTTCCTAACAAGAGATATCATTGCAAGATATGGTGCAACCAAGTCTATTATTATGGATAACGGGTCAAATTTGAACAACAAGCTTATGGATGAAGTATGTAACCAATTCAAGATCAATCATAGAAACTCAACTCCATATCGACCTCAAATGAACGAGGTAGTTGAAGTTACTAATAAGAATATCAAGAGAATCATTGAGAAGATGGTAATCACTTATAGAGACTAGCATGAGATGCTTCCTTTTGCTCTAATGGCTTACAAAACCTCAGTTAAAACCTCTACAAGTGAAACACCTTATTCATTAGTATATGATGGAAGTAGAAATACCTTTACTCTAAGTATTGGCAAAATTCAACTCGATGAAGCAAAGTGGGTGAAGAAGCGAATGTCATTTGAACATTCTAGATGAGAGGAGGCTTACTATGATATGTCATGGTCAGTGTTACTAATAGAGGATGATCCGAGCCTTTAACAAGCAAGTATGCTCGAGGAACTTCAAGGAAGGAGATTTGGTGTTGAAGAAAGTATTACCGAATGCAAAAGACCCTAGGGGCAAGTTTACTTTGAATTATGAAGACCTTTATGTGGTGAAAAGGGTATTATCGAAGGTACATTATTATTGACAAAAATGGATGGCTCGGAATTAAGGAGACTTGTAAATTCAAATGTAGTCAAATTGTATTATCCATGAAAACTGAGTTCAATAAAGATTCCAATTTTTCTTAAGAATTATTTATGATTAATCACTCATCGTTTACAAGTAAAGTTGATATCCATGAATGTTCTCGAATTCGGATGGCCATCGACCGACAAACGCTTCACCAATAAATCCTTGTATACCATATTTCTTAGCCTCATACACTTAAACACTAAACACTTATCAATGGATTTGAATCACCAAATAAATTGAAATCGAATGTTCTTAATGATTTAATCTTGTTTCTTTCAAAAATAGATTTATTTTTCAAGAATCATAGAGTGGTGGAAATTGAGACCTTGTGATGACAAAAATAGAATCAAGGCATGAGCATGGTATTACTATAAGAATCATTAGTAAAAGGTTTCAATCACGAAAAAAGATCTTATTTCAAAACAAAAAGAAAAAAAGAAAAAAGGAGAAAAAAGGAAAAAAGAAAGAAAAGAAAAAAAGAGAGAAAAAGAAGAAGAAAAGAGCAAAAAAAGAAGAAAAAGCAAGCACAATCTTAAGGAAATGCCTTGGTGATATTTTACAATCTGAATCAGTGAATAGCGGGAGTTAATATGAGGTATGCTGATTGGTTGCCAGATATGCAATTCTCCATTCCCAAGTAAAATAATCCTAAAAGTCCTTGAAAAACATGTTTAGGAGAATTAAAAAGTTTTTTTGAAATCTCGAGAAAATCTATCCTCTTCGAATCATCTACTAAACCAAAATAAGTTAATTTGACCCCTAATGATTTTTGTCATATCCTTCCAAGTTAAGCACTTTAAATCTTTTGCCATATCCTTTCAAGATAGACACCCTTAATCCTTTTGCCCTATCCTTTCAGGATAGGCACTCAATTCCTTTGCTCTATCCTTCTAAGATAGGTACCCTTAATCCCTTTATCATATCTTTCTAAGATAGGCACCCTTAATCCTTTTGCCCTATCCTTTTAAGATAGGCACCCAATTCATTTACCCTATCTTTTCAAGACAGGCCTTTTAACCTTTTGTCCCGTTCTTTTAAGATAGGTTCCTTTTTGCCTCGTCCTTTCAAGACGAGCCTCTTAATGACCTTAAATCCTTAGCCCTATCCCTTTTAGATAGGCGCCCAATTCTTTAACTAAGTCCTTTCCAGATGGGTTTCCCATTCCTTTGCCCCCGTCCTTTCAAGAAGGGCAATTTATTCTTTACATCAACTTTTCAAGTCGATATCCTTCTTTAAGATAAAACATTGCTTAGTTGACCATTCAGTAATCTTCATTCTATCAGTTCAAAGTAGGGTTTGGCAAAAATGAGTATCTCTTTTATCTTTGTAGCGAAGTTATAATTGAACTTCACTATAAAGAGGAGATAGTTGTAGACACCTTATTTTTGCCATTTTATTTTAGTAGTTTTATTAAGCCAGAAATATAAAAATAAAAATTGAAAATTAAAAAAAAATAAAAAATAAAAAGTCCAGTCATATCGAGTCTAGTCACGTCGAGTTGTTTGGGGTCAAATCAGATAATGGTGGGTGCTTAATTTAATAAATTTTAAGTCGTTGAAGGATTGGGCTTCATTAAAATATTTTTTAGTCTAGTCCGATATAGAGATGATTTTTATCTAACTTATTTTGAGCTAAAATAAACTTAAGATTTATTAAGTAGGTTATTAGGCTAAATCAAGTTGGACTGAGTTGAGCTCAAAAGATAGAAAGCCCGAATCAAGATAAAGTTTCTAGAAATTAGGTTAAATCTTCAAAGAATCTAAATCGTATCTTCATATTTGGGATTCGTTATCGTATCTTTCGTATCTATATCTAAAAAGATACAAAAGATTTAGTCATGTAGCCTATAAATAGTGAATCGATGGTGAAGTTTAAAAACGTTTTTATAATTACATACCCCTTATAGTTACAAAGACACAAGTCTAAATCTACGTGTTACACAAAATCCACACATATCCATCAACAGCCCATAAGCCCTACCCTCCAATCACTCACTTGGACAACACTCACCACAATCCTAATAACCACTACTAGTACGCTTACCTGCATACAACTTTTTGTATACAGACCACGCGTAAACACACAACTCTCCGTATGCCACGATGCAAACACACAGCTCTTCGAACACTGACACAAACATACCAACCATGATATACAAACACTATACACTCTCTTACACTACACTCGACTGACACGTCTACTCCTTCACCGTACACACTCTTTCACACTACACTCACATGCTTACAGTACACACTCCCACGAAGATACACATACACTCGCTTGAACACACACGTTTATCCTACACTGCATGCTCATACTCTACTTACTGTACACAACATATGTTGATACACAACTGTGTGTATGCTTTACACGAAGCATGACATACGTTGACACATAGAATACACTATACGAGCTAACTACGTATAGTAATTCACGAACACGCCAATTATGCATGACTCGAAGTGTTTAGGTAAAAAATTTATTATTATTTTATTATTTAATTTAATTATTTTTACTAATTTATCTTTTTAGTGCAAGTTCTTATATATATTTTTTAATTATCATATTGTTAATTATTTTTTTAGATAATTTTTAGTTTTTTTATAAATTAGTTAGATTGCATATTTTGAAAATCATGTATCCTTTCTCCAAGATCTATATCTTTGAAGAAAATACATATCTAGAATGTATCTTAGTAGATCTTGCAGATAGGATTTAGGAAAGATTTTTTTTTTTTTTTACTTGTAATGATTTTTTTTTTAAATAAAAAATCTTAACCAGAGTTTTTCAAAAAAGATTTAGTTAGTTAGGGTTTTCTTAGATTTGTGAAATTAGATTTTTTAGATTTTTCTTAAAATAATAAATTGTTAAATAAACATAAATTTGGCTTAATTTTCAAAAATAAAAAATGTACCCACTAAATATTTTATAGAAAAAGAGCTGCGTTAATTTGATCTCAACTAATAGGTACGTAGATACTTTCAAGGCAACTGTATAAAAAAAAAAAAACTTTTTTCCTTTTTCTTGAAATATTCATAATAAAAAATAATAATAAATGCATTTTAATTATGTTTTTTATATCTATATATATCTTAGTATTCTTAAAAAAACTATAAAAATAAAGTTTATTAATTTTTTATTTTTTATATGATGACTTTTGTCTTAATAGGTTAGCCTTAAACTTAGTTTTTCTAGTTATTTTTCTAAAATTATTTTTTAAAAAATATGCGGATCAATAGCCAAATTAGGGTTTTCCTACACGAAAACTCTAATTTAATTTTTTACCAGTTAAACTGGTTGACAACTTTAATTTTTAAAGATATTTTTTTCGAAACATTTTTTTTCCTTAATTTAATGTCAAGTAATTCATATTAAACAAATTAGGCATAATATAAGTTAAATTAAAAAAAAACGAAAGAGGGTTCGATAAGCATTCCTACCAATTCCTTCAACTTAGGGTAGTCGAGCTAGGGCATTAACTCAACCAAACTGACCATTACCTTACTCTTGCTGCTCACGTTTCCTAATGGGGCTATTTCCAGCTCATTGCTTGTTTTGTTGGATAACTAATAGGGATCAAGGACCGATCACATGCTCCTAAGGTCGAGGGCTCTCTTAAATCATTCTCCAAGTTGTTCGAGGTGAGTTAAACACTGAGGAGCAATGTTTATCCCATTTCGAACCTTCGAGCTACTTTGCTCTCTACACCCTCCAAGAAGTTACTGAGGTAATCAACTAATACGTAGAGCCGATCCCTCCACAACACCTAGTCCAAGCACTAAATTGGGAAAACAGCCATCTCTACAGTATCAAGGCTGAGCTAAAAATTATCAAGAGCTAACCATCTGAGGCCGACCCGAATGTGAGTAGTCCCTAAGCTAACCCCTGTCCAACCTCAATAGTCAGAGTATTGAACTGCTGACGCCGAACAAACCTGATCAAAGGCCCACCCTTGCTCGACTAATAGAGTTATTAGGATCGTAAAATGAGTAAAACATGCGTACGCTATCTCTTCTGACATTCCTATTACATTTTTTATTGAGGATGTTCTTTACACATGATTTCATGCTTTCCTTGTAAATTATTCTTCTTTTGTTTAGCAAGTAAGGATTCATTTTTTGTAATTTTCTGTAACTTAAGACTTACCTTAATAAGGTATTATAAATATTAGCATAATGTAATAGCCGCTTAATCATACACGGAGAATACATTGAACTTTTTACTCTCATTGAGCTAAGTGTCCTTCTATTTACTCTTGAACTACTATTATCTAACTCATTCGAGTATAAATTAATGGCGAGTAACCTTTGGCCATACTTATACATCATATCAAGTGTGACTCAAGCTTATGTGAGGTGTTGGTGCATCATATCCATTATTGGTGCATAGGAACCCTTGCTCATCTCTCGACTATTATTTACTGTTCGACTCATCTCGTACCTTGGACCCATTCCTTTGGTTAAGCATGATATTAGGTTCGTATGTTCATCCACAAGTCCGTATCATCTTAATATCTAAGCTTGGCTACGCTTAAAGCTGGATTCTGCTATTGTGTTCTTTTGATAGTTTGTCACTACTCTTGTGTGATAGAGGTTCTATTGTCCACATTGGAGCTTAGTAGTTGAGAAGTATTCTGTACTCTATTTTCCCCTATTTCCGATATGCAAAACAGAGTGTGGTTGATTGTTTGTTTGTTGTGTGATTGTCAATTATTAATCTCCAAGTGGTATTAATAGACATCGATTTTGTGAAGTGACCATCAATGTTAGACTCAAGTGTTCAAGGAACTTTGGGAAACTAAGAAAGTGGTATTCGATAAGGGTAAGGGCAACAAGGAAGCTTCACGCCTTAGTCAATGGATAACCGCTTGGATAGGCTTACCAATTTGGTGGCTAGTTTGGTAATTGTTATCCAAGAAGACAAGCAATGAGCTAGAAATAGCACTGTTAGAGAACGCAAGTAGCAACAGCGAGTTAATGGTCAATTTGGCCAAGTTAATGCCCCAACCACCTCGAGTTGAAGGAGTTGGTAGGGATGCTAGACGAAGGCTAGTACTTGAAGAGATTGAGAAAGAAACGAAAAGAGATGATGACATTAAGGAGTACTATAAAGCTGAAGAAAGAAATGTATGAGCCCCTAGAGTCAAAGGATTAAGGATGTGTATTCTAAGTTTTTATAGAAGTGGCGATGCTAGGGACTACCTAGATTGGGTAGATAGGATTGAGAAGTAATTTAAATGCCATGACGTACCTGATAATGCAAAGGTTAGACTTGTGTTGGAGTTCACTAGTTATGTTGCCTTATGGTAGAAGAACTTGTAAGCCATTTAAAGTGGAGTGCAATGCGTTTGGACTAGGCATAAGTGTTGTGCTAATGCAAGAAGGCCAACTTATTGCTTACTTTAGTGAAAAACTTTGAGGAGCTACACTTAACTATTCTGCCTATGACAAGGAGTTCTACTCCTTAATTCGAGTCCTAACGGTGTGGCAATACTATCCGCTGCCCAAGGAATATTTTATCTACATCTATCATAAATTCTTGAGATATCTAAAGAGCCAATCAAAGTTGTCTCAGAGATAAGCCAAATGGGTCGAGTTCATGGAAGGGTTTTCTTACGTTGTAAAATACAAGAATGGAATGAACAATGTAGTAGCTAACACCCTATCGAGATGACATGCCTTCTTGACCAAGCTGCAAATAAGGCTACTTGGTTTTTCAACCATAAGGAATTTATATGTTGAGGACCTACACTTTGGTCTTATTTATGCCCAATGTGAGGAAGGACAAAAATTAGACAACTATCACAGGGAAGATGGATATCTATTTAGGAAGAGGAGGCTATGTATCCTAACCTATTCCACGAGAGAATTGCTAGTGCGCGAGGTGCATAGAAGAGGATTGTCAAGACATTTTGGCTAATGTCGAATCCATGAAGTGCTATTTACGAGATTCTTTTAGCTGAGAATGACGAGAGACGTACAATTCGTATTAGAAAAGTATGCAACTTAGAGGAAGGCAAAGAGCCAAGTTGAGTAAGGACATTATCTACCCTTGCCTGTCCCAACCAAACCATGGTTTAAGCTAAGTATAGACTTCATGTTAAGATTGCTAAAGACATCCTGAGGGAAGGACTCCATCATAGTGGTTGTGGATCGATTTAGTAAGATGGCACATTTCCTGCTTTGCTCTAAAATTAACAATGCTTTGGCTATCCTTTTTTTTTTTCTTGTACAAGGTGATCAAGCTTCACGATATGCCAAGAACCATTGTTTTAGACTAAGACCCTAAGTTCATGAGCTACTTTTAGAGGACACTTTGGAGGCGAATGGGAACTAAGCTATTGTACAACACATCCTGCCATCTATAGACCGATGGAAAGACCGAAGTTGTCAACAGAACTGTAGGAACTTTGCTATAGGTTACTGTCAGACAAAACATGGCCAATTGAGATCTGTGTCTGCCAATCATCGAATTCACCTACAATCAAACCACCTACAACGTAACAAACATGTCTCCATTCGAGGTCACTTATGGATTGAACCTTAAGCTCCCGATGGATTAAGCACTCTAGTTGAGGCTTAATGATGATCGGCCAGCCGTGGAAGGAGTTAAGGCCATCAGAGCTATGCACTAGAAGGTTGTAGAGCAATTGAGCTAAGTTAATACTAAGCTCGAAAAGCAGAGCCAAAGACGGAGGAAGAGAGAATCTCAACCAGGTGATTTAGTTTGGATACATCTTAGCAAGGAATGATTTCCAAACTTGAGGAAGAGCAAGTTATCTCCTAGAGCCAATGGGCCTTTCATAATGCTTAAAAAGATTTGATGTGGACCGTGACTAAGAACAAGCAAGGCTGGTCGTAGGTGTAAGCTTGTTGAAAGCTTGAAGAGAGTAATAAGGAATGGTGCGAAAGAACAAATGACGAATGAAAAGTAAGCAAAAACCTATGAACAGCTCTATAAGATATGATGCACCAAAGGAACTTCTGAGGACTCATGACACAATTTGCTATGATGCATGAGTTGGTCCAGTAAGGTTACTCACCACCCAGCCTTACTCAAGGAATAGGATAAGAGTGAAATGAGAGTAAACACGCAGAGTGTTCATGTAAGGAAGAATATCCAATATGTTAATGATAATCTAATTATTACAGCTACTGGTATTTATACTCAGGAATTTAGAGCAACATGCCTAAAAAGAAAAAGACAAAAAGGGGTATTACCCTAAAGAGGTAATTTATAAGAATATAAGAGGGTAAAAACAAATATTTAAGAAAAGCAATGATTAATGTAATGGTTTTACACATGATTCTGTATATGTGGTGATGCTGTATTAGTGAGGCTGTTGGAAGATGCAGACAAAAAGTACGATCAGCTGGCTTGTTTGAGTAGGGGTGGCCTAATTAGTTTAGAGTATCTCTTTCGGCATATCGGCAAGGGTGATGCCGAATAAGTAATTGGTCGGGTATGATTAAGGGTTGGCTGTTGTCTCGACCTTCTATTTCTCGACACTTTATCTACGAGAAATAGGGAGTTATTCAGCTCAGCATGCAAAATGGGTCGACAAGGAGATACTTAGCCTCGGTAGGAGTCGACTGGAGTAAGAGAATTCACCGTACCAGACCTTCCAGTCCTCGAGCTTGACTGCGAGTCAATGGTCCAGTAGTTTGATTCTCATGAAGATCAACCTTAATGCTTATAGGATTGAATTACCTGAAGGATATGGAGTCTTAGACTCCTTCAACATTGCCGATCTCCAACCTTACACTCCTGAGTATGAGTAACCTGAAGCTGAACCAGATTTGATCCTAAATCTCAAACAACCTGAAGGGGATGATAGGGATTAAGAATCAATCATACACTCCCAAGCCTGAAGGCTTTCTTAGATGGTTCGCTAAGTTGTTTAAAGAGAGTTAAACACTAAGGAGCAGTGTTTATCCTAGTCTAAACTGCCAAGCTACTTTTCTCTCCACACCCTCCAAGAAGTTGCCACGGTGATTAGCCAACACACAGTACTAACCCCTCTGCAATATTTCAGTCTAAGCACCAAATCAGGAAAACAACCATCTCCATAGTGGCGAAGCCAAGTTGACAATTGTCAAGAGCCGACCATCCAAAGCCGACTCGAAAGTGAGTCGTCCCCAAGCCAACCCCTGTGTAGCCCCAGTAGTTAGGGTATTGAATTGCCAAAGCCAAACAGACATGATCAAAGTCCCATCCCTGCTCAGCTCATAGTGTTGTCAGGATCACAGATTAAGTAAAACGCATGCGCATTGTCCTTTCTGACATCCGTATTGTCCTTTTTGAAAGAGAACGTTCTTTATGCACAATTTCATTCTTTCCTTATAAATTATTCTACTTTTATTTAGTAAGTAGGGATCCATTTTTGTAATTTTCTGTAACTTAGGACTTACCTTAACAGGGTACTATAAATATTTACACAATGTAATGACCGCATAATCATATACAGAGAGAATACATTGAACTTTTTACTCCTTCTTGAGCTAAGTGTCCTTTTACTTACTCTTGAGCTACTCTTATTTAGCTTATTCTAACGTGGACTAATGGCACCATATCCATCATTGGTGTATGAGAATCCCTGCTTATCTCTTGATTATTATTTACTTTTCGAGCCATCTTGCGGCTTGGACCCACTCCTTTGGTTATGCGTGATATTGGATTTGTGTGTTCATCCACGAGTCTGTATCAATAATAGTCACCAAATTAGCTACTAAGTCAATAAGCCTATCCAAGCGGTTATCCACTAACCGAGGTGTGAAGCTTCCTTCTTGCCCTTGGCCATGTCAAGTACCACTTTCTTGGTTTCCCAGAGTTCCTTGAACACTTGAATATGATATTGTTGGTTTAACTTGCAAAATTGATGTTTCAAAAATACCATTGAGTTCTTTTCGTGAATGGTGGCAGTAGAATAATAACTACCGCTCCCACTACAACAACTACACACAGTGAATAAACAAACAACCGTACTTTGTTTTATGTATGGGAAACAGGGGAAAAACAAGGCATAGAGTGATAGGAATCGATCCCTTAGACCAATCACAAGAAGCCAAGCTAGAGGACTTCAAGGGCTCGCACGGAAAATACTAGCTTTAAGCTATAGTCGAAATGGGGACTCCTATCCCAATCCGACCTCCTATCAACCTGTTTATCAAATCCTCACATGTGTCCAACATGCTCCTGCTCAACAACGAAGTCTTAATCTAGAAGACAGCTCAGAACTAGCCGAGCTGAGCTACCCATCTGACCCATTGGCATCTAACTTCAAGACAGTTGACCTTTTTGCCAGGCTGATTGGCTCCCGACCTGATCTAGATTAGGTCAACTCCTGACTCCCAACATTTCCTATTTCTGCCTGTGTATCATACTCCTGATGTACAGCCATCAAGTGACATGTGCCTTCTGTAAGCCCCATAACCAATCACTCAAGGTTTTGATCGGTTGAAAAATCCGATTAAGCCTAAATTATAAACTATTGAGAGAAATATTAGTAAAAATAATCCCGTAAACTTGAATTTAAGAAAATAAGTAATAAAATAGGAGACGATAAAATTTTCAAATTTTAAGCATAATAATTGCTAATTACTGAAAAGGCAAAAAGTGTAATCTAATAACTAATAAATTACTAGAGATAGATTACATGTATACTAAAAATTTTAGAATGACCAAAATAATAATTAGGAATGTTCATATGTACTCCACATGTATTTACGTATAGATAAAAATATGCGAAATTACCTAAATTGGCCAAAAACTTAGTAAATAATTAAAGAAAATTATAAATTAATTGTGGAAAAATCAAAAGAGTGTGGAATGATGCAAATTGGGTTATGGCAAGTTAGAACCTGAAAAAGAAAAATCAACCAATTAAATTAGAATAACACAAAAGCCAAAAATTAAGGGATAAAGAAATTGTCTTGTCCAATTTAATGCACAATAATTACACTAAAGCTCTATAAATAGCAAGAAAAATTCTGAAGCTCATTTGGATAGATACAAATCAGAGAAAATTAGGGAGAGGCAAAAATTGAGAGAAAAATTCGATTTAGAAAAAAATTAGAAAAAACTGTACAATTAGGGCTTTCAAAGGGAACTCACACCAGACGAGCAGCTGAGAGTGGACGGCCACCACCACCACATGGTGGTGGCAGCGCCCAGGCCGGCCGACAAGGCCACGGTGGCCGGCGATGAGCGAAGCCACCCAAATCGATAAGTTCAATTTCTAGCCCGATTCTTGTGTAATTTTGTAAAAATAGTAAATATTATTAGAAAATTATGAATTTTGTTATTCTGAAATATTTTTGTATGTAGTTTGTAGGAAAAATATTATTTTGATGAAAATATGTCTCATGATATAGGGTCCTTAAGAAATCATGCAAAACCGAGTATATATTGGTTTAGAAATAAATGACCTTAGGAGTATAGTTTTGAGCCCAAAATTTTTGTGTAGATTACTTAGATGATATAGAACAGTGCTATGAAACCCGTTTTCAAAAATTAATTTTCGAAATTTTTAGGCCCTAAAATGAGGCATAAAATGGGTAATTTAAGGTTAATTAAGTAATTAAATTATTAATTACTGACTTAGTGAATAAGTAAATGTTTTAGGATGTTGAAATCTGATGGAGTATGATACTTGTAGCAATTAGAGTGTTAGATGTAATTATTAGGTTAATTATGTAGTAAATAAGTAATATGGAAAAATAGTTAACTCTAAGTTAATTTTGTAAATTAAGGAAATTAGGAGTAAAATCTGATTTAGGATGAATTTAGATATTTTGAAATGAAAATTGATGTTTAGGGATGGTAATTAAAGTGATAGAAATATTAGAAGTGCATTATGTACATAATAGACAATAATGCATAATATGTAATTTTTAAAAATATAATAAATAGAAAATATTAGGATAAAAATCGATATTATATAAATAATAGGGATATATAATAAATCTGATAAGAAACTTGAACTTATGTAATTATATGAAAAATGTAGGAATTTCTCACATCGGGAGTAAATTTAGTACACTAATAAGGATATAAGTGTACTGGGTAAAATAAAATACTGACTAGGGGTAATAATATTTAGGAGATCGGGAAGTAATGTGATTAATTTCATATTATGGGTTGAAACGAATTTATAGGGTTGGAATCTAAAACATTACTTAGAAATCGAATTAAAACTTAATTTAGAAATCGATGCGAAAACCGAACCTGAACCTAACCCCAAACCTAGAATAATTGTAAAAGACTTCATACCTAGATAATTAGGCATATTAAACCTTAAACAAAACTTAACAATAAGCCTTATAGGATAAAACGAACCTATAATAGTTATATAAAAAGCTGAAACCACGTTTGTGTTATAGGGATGATCGGCGATGGCCTGAGCAAATCGGACCTCGAGTGAGTGAGCGAGGAGTTGAGGTAAGTTGGGATTAATACGATGTAGTATTTTGGAGGCTTAAGATTATGCTTGGTTGTGCTTGTTAGATAGTTGAATATGTGTATGTGCTTGATTATGGGTGGTGCTTGATTATGGGTGATGCTAAACTGGTTGTTGTTCTGGCATATATTGTATGATTTGTATGTAATGATTGATCACCCTAAACTGGACTTAATCAAATATACGACCAGTAATCATAATCGGACATGCATGGCAACCCGTTAGGGAAACTTAGGACTATCCGGCCAAATACCAACCCCTTCGAAAGGGATAGCGCAGGATTGCAAAATGGTCCCTTCTTCATCCTCAATCGAACTAAGTGACAGGAGAGGAGGTTGCGGCGAGGGTGAAGTTAGTGGTTCGAAGGTAGTCGCGGGAGGAGTAAGGTCTCCATTACACAAGCCTGGGTTTGGTCGTGAGCTGTTACATTAACGGCAACTCCTCAACCCGGATTAGAGTGGGCGTAATTTCTCTAATCTCACGACGGGCCGAATAACGTCGTGCGATGGCATTTGCTTGCACATGCATTGCACCTAATAAGTGATTGAAAATCTTGTTGTGTGTATGGTATAGTTTTAAGTTCTCCGTCCTAACTTACTGAGCTATGGTTGCTCACATCCCTATAGACGTCGTACAGGTGCTGGCTAAGAAGCGGCAATAACTACTCTGAAGCTAGCAACTGCTGGATCCTGGGGAGTGAGGAAAAATATTGAAGAACGAACATATATTCTTAACGTCTAAGTTTTGCTTTAATTAGAATTTCTCAATTTTAGAATAATGTAATAACTGAATTTATAGTATATGTATATAAATTTTCTCACGTTCTTAGGTAAATGCTTTATTTAAATTACAAACTGTTTAATTCAAAGCGGGTTAGTCGTGGACGCGTTGTGTAGATCAAGTCTAAGATAGCGGTTGTAAGGCCAACTTCTAGCTTTGAACATAGCTAAGCTCTAATACCAAGATAATATGGATTTGTGGATGAATACATAGACTTAATATCATGCGTAACTAAGGGGGTGAGTTCAAGCCATGAGATGGCTCGAAAAGTAAATGATAGTCAAAGGATGAGTAGAGATTCTCACGCACCGATGTTAGATATGACGCATCGATGCCTTATACAAGCTTAGAATACACTTGATATGGTGCACAAGTATGACCAGAGGTTACTCTCCACTAATTCACACTTAAAGGGTTAGATAAAAGTAGCTCGAAAGTAAGCAACAAAATACTTAGCTTAAGAGAGTATGTCTGAGAAATTCAATTTGATAACTGTTATTCCAACGATTACAATGTACAAGTATTTATATGACTCAATTAGGGTAATTACCCTATTTGGTTCTTATTACAATCAATTTAGGTAATTACCCTACATGATCCAACTTACTAGCATCCTTACTCTTGCTCTTTTTGTCTCTCTCTCTCTCTCTCTCTTCTAGTTCTTTTAGGTCATAAGTGGTGATTCATGCTTCCTTGCTAATAATACCTTTAAGTGATATGCCATTTCAAACCACTAGACCTTTGCAGAGTCTTAAGGAAACAAACAAGTCACTTTACATATCTTGCATGTTCCTGATGATAGTGGAGATTGCCTTGAAGATGGTGGGGAAGGTTATGAGTAATGGCATAATAATGGTAAGGCATGTGATGGTCGTATTTTTAATGATTTTTTGTTTTTATTTTTATTTTTTTCACTTTTTAATTTTAATTTTAATATAATGTATATGTTTAGCTAAGTCATTTGATGTATTATTACCATGTCAGATTCTTTTGCCATATGTTACTCTTGTAACTCAACCGATTGTCAAAATAGTTTACAATAAAAAGGAAAAAGAAAGATACACCTTATTTGAGACAAGATAACCTATTCCATAGGAGTAGTGTCTAAAAATGACTAAGAGAGAGAATGAAAGAATTATAAGGTCTTTTGATTTACTTTTTGTCGACGGTTGAATTATATAAGGATGGTATTAAACTTGTTAGGTTGTGGAGAACATGCACAAAATAGTAAATATAAGCTCAAAAGCGCACTGGAGGTGGTTCCGACGTGACCATTCTAATGCTCAAGTTAAAAAGATGCGAGAGACAGTACGTAAGTATGTAGAGAATAAGGATTCAAAATCCTTTACTGGGATGTTGATCTTATATATATAAAGGTATATGCTAAGCTATTTAAGGAGGAGATAATTCTCCTAATATCCTTTTTTTGACTTCGCATTTTGCGAAAGGCTTGTGCTAGGTATTAGCTTTCCTTATCTAGTCGAGCTACACCTAATCTTCGTTTAAACTCGTAGACTAAGTTTGATAGGCTTGAGCTTGAAAGCCCAAGCTCCACTAAGTAAGTTGGAGATAATAGCTTGTATAGCAGTTAAAGGAGCTTAAACAAGCCTTGGGGAGCTTGGCTTATGCTTTGAAAGGTTTCTTGAAGCTAGGGACTTGGCATATACTTAGATGAAGTTGGCTAAACTTCGTGGAGATCGACCCAAGCTCCAATAAGGTAAATCTAGGTTTTGAGGGCACAACGCATGCATAAAAGAGATAAGCTTAGATTAAGCAACTCATGTCTAAATAATTTATCAATACTTTTATGAGTGAATGGATTCATTTATATTTCACTTAATCGAATTCATTTTACTAATTGATAAATCTTACTAGTCTTTATCCTTTTTTTTTTTGTCCATTAGTCTTTATACTATCTAACGTACTAATATAATACAACTCAACTAATGACATACTAATTTTCCTAATACAAAATTTCATAATCGCAAGTATATAAGCAGATGTGTAGGTTTCATTTATTTCATGTAAGCCTTACAACCAATCACTAAAGGTTTCGATCGGCCGAAAGATCCAATCAAACCTAAATTATAAAGTAAAGCTAAAAACATTAGTAAAAATGATCCCGTAAGTTTAAATTTAAGAAAATAAGCAATAAAATAAAAGACTATAAAAATTTCAAATTTTAAATATATAACTCGTTATTTATCGAAAATGCGTAAAATGCATTCTGATAATTAACGAATCGTTAGAGATAAATTATATGTATACTAAAAATAATAGAATGAACTAAATAATATTTAAGAATATTTATTTGTACTATATATGAATTTACATGTAAGTATAAATACGCGTAATTACTTAAAATACGTGAAATGTGCTAAAATAATACTAAATCCTTAAAGAAAATTCATAATTAATTAAGGAAAAATCAAGAAAAATCAGGAAAAATAAGGAAGGATCCAAAATTGAGTAGTGGTAGCTAGGAAAAATAAGAAAAAATTTGGCCAATTAAATTAAGACAACACAAAAGCCAAAAATTAAGGGATAAGGCAATTGTCTTGTCCAATTTAATGCACAATAATTACACTAAAGCCTTATAAATAGCAAGAAAAATCCAGGAACTCATTTGGACAGTTAGAAATCAGAGAAAATTAGGGAGAGGCGAAAATTGAGAGAAAAATTCGAGTTAGAAAAAAAATAAGAAAAACTATGCAATTAAGGTCTTTAAAGGAAACCCCCACCAGACGAGTAGCTGGAAGTGGACGGCCACCACCACCACACGGTGGTGGTAGCGCCCAGGCTGGCCGACAAGACCACGACGGCCGGCGGTGGCCGGAGCCACCCAAATTGGTGAGTTCGATTTTCAGCCCGATTCTTGTGTAATTTTGTAAAAATAGTGAATATTGTTAGAAAATTATGAATTTTGTTATTATGGAATATTTTTGTATGTAGTTTGTAAGAAAAATATTATTTTGATGAACATATGTCCCGTAATATATGATCCTTAAGAAATCGTGCAAAATTAAGCATATTTCGGTTTAGAAATAAATGACCTTAGGAGTGTAGTTTCGAGCCCAAAATTTTTGTATAGATTACTTAGATGATATAAAATAGTGCTATGAAGCCCATTTTCAAAAATTAATTTTTGAAAATTTTAGATAATTTTTAGGCCTTAAAATGAGGCATAAAATGGGTAATTTAGGGGTAATTAAGTAATTAAATGGTTAATTACTGACTTAGTGAATAAGTATATGTTTTAGGATGTTGAAATTTGATGGAGTATGATACTTGTAGTATTTAAGGTGTTAGATGTAATTATTAGGTTAATTATGTAATAAATGAGTAATAGGGAAAAATAGTTAATTTTAATTAATTTTGTAAATTAGGGAAAATAGGAGTAAAATCTGATTCAGGATGAAGTTAAACATTTTGAAATGATAATTGATGTTTAGAGATGATAATTAGAGTGATAGAAATATTAGAAGTATATGATATACATAATAGATAATAATACATAATATATAATTATTGGAAATATAATAAATAGAAAATATTATAATAAAATTTATATTATGATAATAATAAAAATGTACAATAAACCTGATAGGAAACTTGAATTTATTGAATTAGATGAAAAATGTAAAAAATTTTCACATCAGGAATGAATTCGGTACACTAATGCGGCTTTAAGTGTACCGGTGAAATAAAATACTGACTAGGGGTAGTGATGATATTTAGGAGATCAGGAAGTAATGTAATTAATTTCACATTATGGGTTGAAACGAATTTCTAGGATTGAAGTATAAAACACTACTTAAAAATCAAACTAGAACTTAATTTAGAAATTGATGTGGAAACTGAACCCAAACCTAGCCCCAAACCTAGAATGATTGTAAAAGACTTAAGACCTATATAATTAGGTATATTAAACCCTCAACAAAACATAACAATAAGTGTTATAGGATAAAACGAACCTATAATAGTTATACGAAAAACTGAAATCACATTTGTGTTATAAGGATGATCGGCGATGGCCTGAGCAAGTCGAACCTCGAGTGAGTAAGCGAGGAGTCGAGGTAAGTTGGAGTTAATACGATGTTGTATTTTGGAGGCTTAAGATTATGCTTGGTTGTGCTTATTAGATAGTTGGATGTGTGCATGTGCTTGATTATGGGTGATGATATGATTCTGTTGTTGCTCTAGCATGTATTGTATGAAATGATTGATCACTCTAAACTGGACTTAATCAAATATACGACTAGTAATCATAATTGGACATGCATGACAATTCGTTAGGGGAACTTATGACTCTCCGGCCAAATGCCGACCCCTTCGAAAGGGATAGCGCAGGATTGCATAATGGTCCCTTCTTCATCCTTAGCCGAACTAAGTGACAGGAGAGGAGGTCGCGGTGAGGGTGAAGTCAATGGTTCGAAGGTAGTCGCGGGAGGAGCGAGGTCTCCATTGCACAAGCTTGGGTTTGGTCGTAAGCTGTTGCATTAATGACAACTCCTTAATCCGGATTAGAGCAGGTGCAATTTCTTTAATCTCACGACGGGTCGGACAACGTCGTGCGATAGCATTTGCTTGCACATGCATTACACCTAATAAGTTGATTGAAAACCTTGTTGTGTTTATGGTATAGTTTTAAGTCCTCCATCCTAACTTACTAAGCTGTGGTTGCTCACATCCCTATAGACGTTGTGTAGGTGCTGGATAAGAAGCGGCAAACAACTACTTTGAAGCTAGCAACTGCTGGATCCTGGGGAGTGAGGAAAAACATTGAAGAATAAACACATCTTTTTAAGGTTTAAGCTTTTATTTTGGAATTAGTTTTCATTTTTGAATAATGTAATAACTAGGAAATATATTACAGAGAAATATTGTAAACCTTAATTGCAATAACTGAATTATAATATATATATATTTTCTCACTTTCTTAGGTAAATGATTTCTGTAAATTACAAACTGTTTACTTCAAAGCGGGTTAGTTGTGGACGCCTTGTGTAGATCAGGTCTAAGATAGCGGTTGTAAGGCCAACTTCTATCTTAGAATGGTTTACACGGCGGGGTTGTTACGACTTTGCCGCTTCGGGGCGTAACATTTCAAATGGGAAAGTGCATGATTTTAAAAGGGTAAATTACATATACTATCCCTCAAATTTATTGTGATTGTATGGACACCTCTCATTTTTAAAATTTAGCACTTATCTTCCTAAAATAGATAATTAGATATGTTTTTTTTTTAAAATTATGTAGCAGCTTTTGTGTCAAATTAATTGCTATAAAATGAATAATTTGCTACATTATCTAAATTGTTGACATTGCAGACATGTAATGAAATCATGTAATTCCAAGGATAATCTACATAACATGTGATGCCCGACTAGAAACCAACTTGTAATGTAGATCTTAAAGGAGTTTAATACAAATCTAGGGTCTTTTCCGAAAAATAATATGGAAAGGGCTCTATATGAAAAATATTATCAATCCAGTATAATGAAAGCGCATGCAGGCATGCGCCTTTAGTATGCTAAAGGCGTAGCTACTAGCTATGCCTTCTGTATCCTACCTATATATACTCCATTCCATTCAGTCTGTCCTCATTTTCACTACTCTCAAAATCTAAAACTTCTAAAATGCAGAGGAAACAGGAGGAAAGATAAGGTTAAAGTTCCTGTCCATTTTTTTTTAATGTTGGTCTATATCTAAAATAGGTAATAATCCATAATTCACATTGGTGGTTTTTTTTTTTTTTTTGTAATAGTAATCCATACTGTACGCATTTTTTTAAGAAAAAAAAATGTTAATGTATTACGTATACTGAGTAGTCGTGGATGTATCTTAATTTGTCAAATTTATTGTTATTTCATGAAAATTTCTTATATTTTGTCTATATTAAGGCATGTTTTGTGGTTTGATAAATAAGTTATATGAATATGGGTATGGAAAATTTTATTGTGTAAATTGAAATTGTTTTTTTTTTTTAAGCTATCACAATGTGTTGGGTAGAATTAATGAGTTAAAGTTAGGTAATGTGTTATGCAGTTTAATGAGATGACATTATGTGTTTTGTTAAGTTGTCACTCTGTATGTAGATGGAGTGTCTTATGCCATCTTAATCTTCGGTTCATAGTGCATTACTAAGGTGGAAATGGCGGGTTACGTGAAAGTTATTATGTATGCCAATTGAAACATTGTAATGGGTAACTTGGGGTCGAAGTATGATAGGGAGCCTGTTAAGAAGCTGAAGATTATGAAGGATTTGAATTTCTCTTATTTCAATCGGAGAATTTATGGATGTGGTGGAGTTGACCTAAGTAGTGTTGAAATCATGTACAGGCATCCCTTCTTTCATAATGTTGGAGTTTCTTACAAGTTGATGGCCATTAGAGATGATGAGGTTATCGAGAATTTCATTGAGATGATCGAGTTTTTTGGGGAATGGAGTATTTAAAAAGTATACCTAAGGCACAACAAGGAATCGAGTGCTTGGCTCGAGCGTGAATCATATGAATTAGACAATTCGACCCTTCTGACTCCCCATATATAGTATACGATAACTGGTGTAGAGCAAACGGATGTGAATATGTCAAATGAACTATACATGGATTTCACCAAGTACGGACACATCAATATTACAGAAGAGTAGCTTGACAAAGCATTAAGTTTTATTATTGAATATAAAGAGTCTTATGATTTGTATGTGGAGAGAATACACATGGACATAAATGTTGACAATGAAGGTTAGGAGGAGGCAACTGGGGATGGTAATGAGGATAACGTTGGACTCGAAGATGATGATGGTAAGGGTTACGAGGATTTAGGAGAACCTCAGGTGAGATAAGATGTTGTTGGCAATAATGTATTGGTTCGGGTACCTCACAAAGATGGCCCAAGTAGGCCCTATCATCTTACTCGTGTAGCAATGTCTAATAATCAGTTTGCGGACTTTCTAATAATAAATGAACTGGTGGATATGCTTCTGAGAGATCCTATTTCATTTTACAGTAACCAGTATGACGGCAGTGGATACATGACGTTTGAGAGAGACATTAACAAAATGTGCAACAACATCAGTAGTTTCGATAACTTGAGCGTTGGTATGCATTTCAACACTAAGAAGGATCTCATAGACGTGGTTAAGTCATTTTACATAAGGAACCACTATAATTTCTATATCGAGATATCAAAACCAACTGTATACGAGGTTTATTGTAAGAAGAAAGAAGAGGATTGTAAGTGGAGGCTACAGGCTTGTCTAAAAAAGGTAAAGTATCTTTTCAAAATCACCATTCTAGAGGACTACACACTTATGTGAACCCCATGATGAACCAAGACCACCCTTAGATTGACATCAATATAATGGCTAGGTTATTCATCAATAATGTGTGGGAATAATCTCAATGTGAAGATTTCGAATCTTGTAGCTAATGTGCAAAATATGTACGGATACATAGTAAGTAATAGGAGGGTTTTTGAGGCCAAGAGGAAGGTAGTTGAGATGGTATATAGTAACTGGGAGAAGTTGTATAATGACCTGCCGAGACTATTGAATGCAATGATTGTAAGCAATATGGGGATACAAGTGGATTGGGGCTAAAGTAGTTTGCCAAAGCTAAGTGACTCTCAATTTAAATGGATTGTTTTCTAGACATTTGGGCTGTGTATGGAAGCCTTTAAATATTATCGACCTCTTGTACATATCAATGGTACTTTCTGATATGACAAATATAGACATAAGTTATTGGTAGCATGTAACATGGATGGGGACAATTCAATAGTTCCATTAGCCTTTGCTCCAATTGACACAGAATCGATAGAAACTTGGGGGTAGTTCTTACGGAAGCTTAAAGTCCATGTGGTTGGTCAGAAGGGGGAAGCCTCATGTCTTATCTTTGATAGAGCATCCGGCATCGATTCCGTATACAAGGACCCATCAGTAGGGTGGTAACCTCTGTTTGCTGTTTGGAGATACTTCTTGCGGTACGTAGCTAGTAACTTCAACATAGCCTACAAAAACCAATTGTGCAAGAAACTTGTTTGGTTTGTAGGTGTCCAGGCATAAGAAAGGAAATTTGAAAGCTTCATGGAGCAGTTGGGACGAGTCAAGGAGGACATTTTTACGTGGCTTTATAATTTAGATTTGGATAGGTGGACGCTTATATATAATGGATATTATCATTTTGGATACATGACATTGAACATTGTCGAGAGTTATAAGTTCGTTTTGAAATCGGCGCGTGAATTACTCATCACTACATTAGTCAAGAAGATATTTTATAATTGCATTGCTTATTAGAAGGAGAGACATAAGGATGTTAGAGAGGCAATAGAATATGGTAAGATCTATACTGACTATGCTTTGCGAATGTATGAAACGTAGAGAGAGCGAGCTAATACATATAAAGTCATATCATTTAGTTATCAAAACGGTATTTTTGAGATTTTGACTAACAATAGCATGACGAACATAGGTTTAAAGGGAGGAGGAAGGACACATACGATTGATTTCAAGAGTTGTACATGCACATGTCAAGAGTGGCAAATATATGTGATCCCTTGCTCTTACACATATGCTGTTGTAGTAAGTATGAGGGTAGACAACAAATCTGCAATAGGGCAAAGGTATAAGTGGGCAAACTAGATAAAGTGCTACTGATCTCATTTCTACCTGCTTAGGGATGAGTTGAACTGGCCATAAGTTAGCTTTCCTTATCTCTAACCAAACATAGACCTACTACATAAAAAAAATAAACCTAAGCATAAGCGTTATCACATGGAGATAAACATCAAGGAGCAATCAGATAGAACCAGATGCAGTGTATGTGGTCAAGAATGACATAATAGAAGGAGTTATCCAAAGTTTAATAGGGTTAGTAAATATTGCTTTTCCATATAAGCATTATATTACATAAACTGCATAAGCATAAATAGATGCACGACCTTATGTCTACTAACCATGTTCGTTTATGTTTGCAGGATATATGGAGTGGGGACCATCTATACATACTTAGGAGGCAGGCGAGCTACTGTTTACAAGTTGTTTAGGAGGGTAGGATCAGTAATAGCATTCTCATGTACTTTTAACTTTTTTCATAAAAGCTATTTTACTTGCTAATTTCATCAATCATTTGTGTAAGAGGCTGCCTATGCACTACAAGTGTAGCACAGCAAGATGTCATTATGTAAGGAGGAGTGGGACATTGCCATACATCTTCGTATAGAGCCTTACATACAAGAGATAGGTTTTTGGGGAGTTGCATAGCTTACATTTATCATAATGGATTGGTATTTGATCACAACTTTAGTGGAGAGATGGAGGCCTAAGACATATACGTTCCACCTACCTATCAAAAAGGCAACCATCATACTGCAAGATGTAAAGGTCCAACTCGGGCTTCCGATAGAGGGGTTTGCAGTGACAAGTCGGACTGAAATAGATAATGAGGAGAGCTAGGTTGATGTAAGGGAGAGGTTGTTGGCCATGAAGCATGCTCAGATGAGAAGAGCTCATATGTCTCTTGTATGACTACGATAGCACTTTCGAATACTTCCATGTGGGGTGGATGATGAGACAGATAGATAGTACATACGTGCGTACATACTCAGTTTGATGGGGGGATCTATCTTCGCAGTTAAATCTTTTAGTTTTATTTACCTCATGTTCTTATCATTTGATTAGAATTAAGCTATTAGACCATTGAATCGCAACTAAGCCTGAGGACTAGAGGGATTGGCAAGATAAATTCTCTTGCTCTAGCCAACTCCTACCAAGGTCGAGTATCTTCTTACCAACCCGTTTTGCATGATGAGCTGAGTAACTGCTTAGGACATAGCTGGAGAGACTTCGATGAAGATGTGCCACCACACAGGCATCATTCCATAAACCTCGGCCAAATTAGCGTGGGATACGATACACACCTCGGATCAGGAGTCGGCTACACCTTAGGAGCCGAATGCAACTCTAAGGTTAGATTTAGCTCTTATATGACTCTTAAGTTCCAACATCATCTAGATCTCGCGACTTCACCAACACCTTAAAAGCGATGTTCTACCTACACTCAATCCTCCATGGGTGAGGGCGTCACTTAGCTGCTCTAGACGACCCCACCCCTCTAGACGACCTAGTCCCTCATAGGGATCATGATGATCCACCGTCTTAGCTTACGTAGTCACAAGATGGCCAAAGGCGTTCACTTTTGTCTCGTGTCGTCAGGTTCACATGTTCTAGGCGATAATAGATATCTTTTGTCATTTTTTTATACCATTGTATTGACATTAATAAATTATAGTTTTTGTATATATACTTCTTATTTGAGTCGTAGTTTCGCTTTCATCAAATGTCATAGTTTGTGGCATTCTTTTCTTGTTATGGTATTATAATTTTCAATTATTTTAATTTACAATAGTTGACTCATATGATAAATGGATGATCATTTTGTGTACTGAGTTTTGTTGTGCCTATCATCTTCGTTGAGGCTTCCTATCTACTGTTATTTTATGTAATCTATTTCTATAGTAAACTTACAATTCGGTTTGTAACCTGCGGAATGAGGTTTAAATAGAGTTGGTACATTGAAGGCGTATATATTACACGTGCCTTTAATATAAAGATTTATAAAAAGTAAAGGTGCATGCGGTAATATTTTTCACATGAGGCCTTTTCTGTATTATTTTTCAAAAAAAACCCCATATTTATATAAAACTCAATCCTAAAGTCATAAATAAATAGTAACAAAAGAACTTACAAATATGAAACATATCCGTCCCCAAATTGAAGCACATTATGAAACCTAACTAGCCAATTGAAATATGTCTCTGTTGATGTAGTGGCTTATTGTCCATTTTAACATTTGATGTTATTATAAGATTGTCCTAATTCCAAACTTTTAATATGTCAAACTCCTCTTGTTCTTTATTTTCCACAATAGGTGTAATTGTTTTTATGTTGATGTTATGATAATTTATTTTTAATCATTTAGGTGGATTTAGTATATTTATATCAATTCGAACCTACTATAATTTGGTGGAATTAAGATTTATCCACTTACTCTCTACGAGAACTATGCAGACTTCCATGATGGTCATTTTGTTGATGATACTTGCTAAATGAATGAAATAAAATAAATGTGTGAATAATAATATTTACTCGAGGCTTTGAGAGTAATCTTGTTAAGCTGGAACCCTTTGAAACTTTTACCTTTATAAATAAAATCATTTTGTAAACAAAGATACGAATAATAATGGTCTAGTTAGGTCTAATAATGTGGTTCATTATGATATTTCCAACTCAGTGGAATTCGACAGATAATATGTCAGAAAATTAGAAAAATCCTCGTATTTATTTTTGAGTGTAGATACTCAATTGTAAAACAAGATGCATGTTCATGTAATTTCAATAGTTTTAAGGAATGGTTTGTGCAATTTACCTATTTTAAAATTATTCATATATTATGTAATTTTGAAACGTTATTACAAACTACAAAATTTTTTGTCACAAATGATTTAGTGCTTAAAATCGCACGTGAACAACCATCCTTATAAAGTATAGTTTCAGTAGATAATTAGAGCAAAAGAGATTAAGTGCTTAAGTATCTTCACAGGTATACTGACCAAAACAAATTAAATATGTCCCAATAAGTTCTTCGCATTTGAATATATTCTTTAAACGTGCAGCTAAATTAACCTCTCTTCTTAGGCCACATGGAAACAAATTAAATTCAAGTGACAGAAACAGCCCACCAAAAAATGGAAACCCCACTAGCAAGGGCAATATTAAAATCACCTACTAATTCTCATCCAAGACACATACGCGAAAAGTTACTGCTCCCAGACGAAGCTAAGAAGGTGACGCAGCACTTCATATGAGACGTGATTTGTCCGTCATAATTGGCTCTGTGCCTGTCGACATTCCTTTCCTCTTACGTAGTGCCATGTGCACAATGAGTCAATCCGGCGGCCCCGCGGAAAGAAATGTTGAGGTTAATAACATTTAGAAAATGTCAACATTGTTATAGTCCAATTACATTAGGGTTGGAGAAAAAATTAATAATGATGGATTAAATTGTAAATCAAACTAAACCAAATTGAAAAATTGGTTTTTTTACAAATTGTTTGGTTTATAGTTTAATTTAGTTATATATAAATAGTTTGTGGTTCAGTTTGTAAAAGTAAACTGAGTCTCAAATTGAATCATTTTAAATTAAACAAAATTGTTTGCTTAAATAAAAAAATTTATGCAATCATTTTGTATATTTTCTTAATTTTTTTTCGATCAATCTTCATGAATTTCATTAAACTTTTCATATCTTATTGCTCTTTATCTTATTTCTAAGTCAATTATTAAGATTAAATTGGGTTAGTTTTATATGAAATTTTATATTTAAAAATTTTTCTTTTCTTATATGTTTTTAAATCAAGTGTCTCATTTTGATATTTTTTACGTGTCTCTAATCTCTTTTCTAGTCTTTAGTACATCTCTTTTATCTTTTTCATATATTTTTAAAACGGTTACTTCTCTCTCTTAACTGTTGTTCATTAAAACAAAGTTTCTTATTCTTGTCTAATCAAATTGATTTTATTAAAATCTTATGCAACTTTTTGCTAAGTATCGTTACATATGATAAATGTATAAAAAATTAACTGAAAATATAAAAGTTTAATGGAAAAAAAATATGTTATTAGAGATAAAAATATTTAGTGAAAAATTGACATAAATACTTCGAATTATGGATTGAACCGGACTAAACCCATTTTAATTATATTTGAAAAATTTACAAACTGAATCGTATATTAATATTCTATTTAAAAAAATAACTGAATGGTTTATATCAAGCTTGATTCAAAAAAATGGGTAAATTATACGGAACTAAATTGCACTTACCTCTAAGTGATATCATCATTGATCTCTCATTAGGATGGATTAGCGTTCAAATCTCTTCCCTCCCAAAAATTGTAACAATTGAAAAGAAAAAAATAAATAACTACATCTATTTACATATCCTCTATTAAGCAAAAAACTTTCTTATTTCATTTCATATTATAAACACACACATATATATACATACATATTATTGGGCACCAAATTTGCATTATGGATGATAAAAGACAGTAATAATTTATATGGTATTGGTTAAAATGAAAATACATTTTTTTCCTTATAAAAAAATAGTGATTATCGCACTAACGTTATCACTCTTTATTTTATTTTTTTCCAATAACATTATATTAACCATTACGATGCATGTAAAAAAAATAAATAAAATATATCATATGCTAAATAATTGAATGAAACTGTAGGTTAGAAAAGAGTTGTCTAATAAAGTACTATTGGTTTAAAATACAATTTGATGATGATAGAAATAATGTTTTAATATAATAATAATGTATATGGGTTATGAAATTTGATGATGATAGAAATAATGTTTTAATATAATAATAATGTATATGGGTTATGAAAGAGAAGAGTTATAGGTTAGAAAAGAGGAATTGAATAAAAAATTATTACCTTAAGAATAATATACATATATATTATTACTTAGGAAGAAGATTTGAGTTTAATCATACCATTAGAAGATTAATATTTATACCACCTTCTAAGTAATTACTCTAATCTACAAAATATAGATATAAAACACCAAATCCATCCCAAAAGACTTTATCATTATCGATAATGCAACATTTGGGAGCTGACATACGAGGATATAAATGGTTAAAAAGTTAGTGACAATGGTAATAGTATGATCTCTTTACTTTGGCACAAATATTGCGGATATGAGCCATTTAATAAAGTATAAATGAAAAACCAAATAAAGAAAATTTTTTACTTTATCAATATGCGTTTCTTTTGATAGAGTGTGCAATTAATTTTGAAAAGGGTCCAAAACCAACCATTTTGCACCATCCACTATTTTTGACATGGGTCTTACTAATTTAAGGATAAAAATTGCATGATTTCATAAATTAGGTCTCCTTTTATACAAGGAAGGGAGAGGTACCTCTTTTAGGAATAAGATAAGTTTCATTTTCTTTTCCCACTTATTGGCTAATTTATTATATCCATATATATATATATATATATTACAATTTTTAAAATGGAATCAAGTCTAATTCATTTTATTAAAAAATCAGTAATTGGCCAAAAAAATAAAAAAAATAGTATTTATAATTTATTTTACTAATATGAAGAAAAAATTATTTTGTACTATTAAATTATGAAGATCTTAACTTGCATTGAATACTTCAAACCATTCGTTTAAGAGTCCTATCTCATGTTGCTGACTTCTTCCCCATTTCCGGCCGGCGCGGATTGCTACTTTTCTCAGTTCACTCTTTATGGAATTAATGGAATTGTTTGCTTATCCCAAATTGGTAAGCATATTATACCCATAGTTGGAAAATATTTATTATCGTTGGGGACCCATATAAGTAAGCTTGTTTGTGTAGGACCTTCAATGTTTTCATCAGAAAATTCACTAAAATCGTCATCTTAACATGCAACTATGTATAACTAATAATTGAAATTGAAGATAATTTAAAACTAAACAATTCTATAATGTGATTTGATTAATCGGTTTATAACATATGATAAGGATCACATAACATATCTCGAAGTTGATTCAATTTGCAATGAGAGTAAAATAAAACTAAATTTCTGATATTTAAATAATGTCATCATTCATACTTATTAATCATGATCTAATATATATGAAAATTATATAATGTTGACTTTATTTCATGGTTTTTGCTCACATATACTTATACATTAATGAAGTATATACAAATAGTTTTGACATTTGAATTGATGAAAACTTCGTATTCAAAATCTCAAGTACGCACAATGTAACTAATACCAAAGTAGCCTTTAAGGTCAAAGAAATTAGCATCATCATAAAATAAATTAAGTTGCTAAGATTTTTAATTGAGTTTTAAACTTCCACAGCCCACATGAATTGAAGTCAAATGAAGGGTAAAAAGTATTTTACACTTTTCCCAATTAGTGATATGTTATACGTATAATTTATTAGCAATAGAAATAAATAAGATTTTAGAATAATAATACGGATGATTACGACTTCTTATATGTTAAAATTTCATTTTAATTACTACTAGAAAATCACATAGAGCACCACTCTTTCATCCCTAGATAACTTTGAAAAGATGGCAAAAAAAAAAAAAAAAAGACCTAAGTATGAAATTAACCCTTATCTCTTAAAGAAAAAAAGAAAAAATTAATAAAAATTACGAATAACACCCTAAATTTTAACATTTTGAACTTTAATCTTAATATAAATATGTATTATTAAATTTTTATATATTATAAATAGCCACTTAAATCGTTAACTTAATGTAAAGAGATTGCTTAAACTTATCAAAGCATATATTAACATTCTAAACTTTGATCTAAATGTATTTATTTTACTTGAAGAAAGGTAAATACTTTTTATGTCAACAGTTTATTAAAGTTTATGATTATTTATAATATTTAAAAATTTAGAATATATTTATGGTAACATCGAGACTCTGAGATTTATTACAATATTTGAAAAGTTAAGGGTATACTTTTATTGGTAAAAATTCAGAGGTTACCTGCGATTTTCAAAAATTAAATTTATTTTAAATTCAAAATTACTTTATTAATTAAATTACAATATAATATTGAGCATAAGGAAGAAAGCAATTATAAATACAAATATAAATCTCGCCAAACTCCCCCTACCTCTCTCTGCATATTCTGAGCATCTGTGGAATTGTCTTCACTCCATCATACTTAAATCACAAAACACACCTCCTTCTCCTATTATCATAATATACATTACAATTGCACGAAAAACACGCGCGAGAAGAGAGAGAGAGAAGACGGAACGAAGAGAATTCGAATTTTCAAGAGATCAGATTCCACCGACGGAGACGACGACACGCGGCAGCACGAGATCACCGTTCATAAGTATTTTTCGAATTGATTGATTCGATCTGGATTTCGTATTTGGCATTGTGACCAATTCCGAATTTAGCTTGAATGTAGATTGTGATTGCGTTTCCTACACGCGGAAAAAAATTTTGAATTTTGGTGAATTTTAGTGTTTATTTCATGAGATCCGGTTGTATAATAGAGTTTTTAGTTGAATTAGCTATGTCGGCTCGTGTTTTGATTGTTTGTTGGAGTCGTTTGCACACAAAGATGGACCTTTTATGCTCTGCATATGAATTATTTTACCTAGACTGTTATGTCGATAGATATGCTGGTTTAATACCTATATAATCAGGTTTAAATTGTTCGGGATCTTGCCGGGCAGTTTATTAAATAATAGATGTGATAAAAGAGTGTGGTTTGATTAAGTATATATGGTGATCGTCTGATTTGTGCTAGAGAATGTAAAAATTGAGAAAGATCTTCCCCATTGTGGTTTTGATACCTAAGCTAAGCACGTGGTTGTGGTGGCTTATGCAATATTGACTTTAGTGGTTGCAGTTGCCTTATTAGGAAATATTGAGTGCTTGCTACCGTTTTGACATATGTTTTTGATGTTTGTCAGCTTAGTACTTATGGATTACTGGCCCCTAGGATATATCAGTTTTTAATACATTGTTGTGACTTTAATGGCAGTTTGTTTACTGCAGATACAGTTCATGAGGTTGTAAGCTGTGTGAAGTTCAGAGGGCAGACCAATGAACGGGGTCGTTGAATGTAGTGTCTGCCGCTCGAGGCTTTTGTCTCCAACAAGTAAAACAATTTCAAGGGCTTATGATCGGCATAAAAGCAATGTCTCATCAAAACAACGTGTCCTAAATACTCTTTTAGTTGTTGGTGACTGTATATTAGTTGGTTTACAGGTAATTGATCATATTGATTATTGCTTAAAGCTAGAGCTGACAGATTCTAATGCACTAAATGCATGAAAATACATATAATGTATTTATCCTCTTGAAACACAGTCTTATTTTAATTATTTATTTTATTTTTCCTTTTTTTGCAGCCTATTCTGGTATATATGTCAAAAGTAGATGGGAAGTTCAATTTCAGCCCTGTTAGTGTGAACTTTTTGACGGAGGCTGCCAAAGTTCTGTTTGCAGTTGTGATGTTGTTGTTCCAGGTGCATTTATTCTCTACATATAATACATTGGACAATGGATGTCATCTATCTCCTTTTTAGTGTGTGATTAAATTGTATTAGGGCTTGATACTAAGAGGATTTTGCAGCTTGGAAGCAAAACTCTATCTGCTATGGGTTGATTCTTCTTCTTCTTCCTTTTTTCCCCACATAAGTTGAAGAGTGCAGTCCAATAAGCATGGATATAGTAGAATAGTTTGCATATTATGAGGGCTGAGCATGAATTGTGTGGATTCTTGGGAGAAAAATGAAAGAATGATTTATTTTCTCTTTAACACTGATGGGAGTTATGTCTGGTTCCTTTCTGCAGGCTAGACGTCAAAAGTATGGTGAAAAGCCCTTACTCTCGGTGTCTACATTTATTCAGGTAAATTAGTTTTCTTTTAGGGAGCCACATTTATGACTGCTGATGCTGCTTGAAGTGTCCCATGTATTGCTAGTGTAGCCTATTCACATTGCATGTAAAAGCATTGATATCGTATAATGTTTTATTAGATCATTTAGTGGCAGTTATGTGAGCTTGAGCTCACATCTTTTCCATGTAACAGTGTGATAAGATATGCTTAACTTTGTCACTCACAAATATACATGCAGTATTCATCGCTCTTCATGCTTTTGTACTTTCCAAGACATGCACTGAATGTCACTTTCTTGTAAAAAATTGGAGAGTTTTTAAAGTCTGCCAATCAGTTACCTGGTAGCTCATTATTTGTCTGTGGACTATCATTCTGTTGGGCGAGTTAAGTTGCTGATCATCTACTTTTTGGTATTGAATATTCCACATTCCCACTTTGGGACACTGTTATTTATTGGGTTTTTGAAAATTCTTTTATTTATTTTGATGCTGAACAGACAAACCTTTAATGCTATATTCCATATATTAACTAATAAAACTTACTGTTCCAAGAAGCAAATGATTTATATGGTTTATTCCATCATATTTTGAGTTACGGTAGTAATAATTTACTACCTGCATGCAATTTTAGAATCCAATATGATCTAATTTTCTGCTTGACAGGCAGCGCGTGCTAATGTGCTCCTTGCTGTTCCAGCCCTTTTGTATGCTGTCAATAATTACTTGAAGTTCACCATGCAGGTATGAAATATTGACTGTGTTCTTGGGGCAAAATTTAATAGAGAGGATTCTTCTCTCTGCCCTCCCTTCCCCTGTCTGTGTTCCTATGGATGTGAATATTGATTGTGGAATGACATTATTTGGAAAAAATCATACCTGAATTCTCAGTTTTAATGATATCAATTAACTTACTCTGCCCCTGGGGACATGGACCTTGCAATGCACGATCTCATCTATGGTGTATCCAGGAAATCCACTTACTTCTTTTCATCTAAAGGGATCAATTTTCATCAGGATCAAACTTTAGATTTTGTTCACTAGATGTGTGAATAATTGTTATGGTTTCAAAAAGTCTCTCTTTCTCTCCCTCCCTCCCTCAAGCTTTTGAATTTTCCTTTAAGTGCTGTTGATGTGATCAGGACCCTAGGGTTGAATCCAATCATAGGAGATAGTGCACAGCAACTTACAAAGATAGGTATTTTATGTTTATATCTTTTTGTGTGTGTGTGTGTAGGATAACGGAATATTAAGGAAAATAGGGATATGAATGATTATCGATAGGTAATCAAACTACGATGAGCAGAAAATCAATAAAGATAACAATTAGATAGACCGGTCAAAATCGCGGATCAATCTAATTATTAAGAAGAAAATACACTCAATAGTGTTTGCAATATAAAATAAATCTCACTCTAGGAGATTAACAAAATCACAATCTTCAAAGAAGAATGCTTAATATCAAAAGTGGCTGAATCCTGTCTGTTAAAATAATGACAAGAGACTTAACTGCTAACTAGCTAAACCTAGGTCAAAGGGTAAAGTAGTAAATAAAATAAATATAATTAAATAAAGGAATAATGTAACTAACATCCTAAGTAGTGGATACACATTGAAGTACATGGTGTGTACTTTCACTTGGTTCAATGCACGGTGTGTAAGTGTGGAAATTGAAGCCATGTATTTGTGTTTACGAATCACACGGCGTATACCCAAGTCCACGTTGATATACATGGTGTGTGTTGGCCATTAAGGAGCATACACAGCATGTACTTGCATGGCTTGACTGTGTCTTCTTCACCTCATCTCATCCTTTCACAAGTTGGTCTCCCGTGTTTTATCTTGTAAGTCTAAATGGGTTCATAACCCCTTGGGTCACATCACCTGTTGATGTTATTGGTCAATAACCAAAACATAATGCAACCTGAATGTACTTAAATTTACATATTGAGAATCTTTAGAAAGCTTAATAGACAACAAACAATGTCTAGCCAACTGGACAAAAGAAATGCTAGAGCAACAACTTATGCTTGGTTATGATTACATAGATATGTTAGATTCATGGAAAAGGCCAACCAAGCCGAAATAGTTACTAGTTAGTTGATGGCTGATGACTGAACGGATAAAATATGCAAGTGCAACGAACAGCTATTCGATGTCCACAAGATCCTTTAGTGGTGGCTAGAAAAACAATTGGTCCATTGAAAAAATAGTACCATGGTATTTCATGACCACGTGACATGGCTTTTCATGAATTTGTTTATTCAATGTCTCCCTTAAAGTTTCTAAATTGTTCATTGTTGCCTTTGAGGTTCCAAGATCATCGAATATTTCTCTTGAATTGTGAAATTGTTTGATGTTGGCCTTAAAAGTTTCAAAATTGCCATTGTTGCCCCCAATTGACTCACAAAATCCTGGATGATGTTACGAAATTAGTTTATCACTATTACATGCCAAGTATATTCAAGCTCTTAAATTTGATTATTAACAGTGATTAGATAAATCATATGAACTGCGACACAGTTTTTCTGAATCTAGAAATGGGGACTATATGGAACAGTTTTAAAATTTTAAGGGCAACATTGAACAAAGTGATTGATAAAGGGCCATATTTTATAATCTTGAACATTTCAATAGCTCATTTGAGAATTTGATCCATAGAATATGAGCATGCTAACATGTTGGATCAATATTTCAGTGGCTTGAATGCACTGCAAGCTCATAGGTTCAGGACTTATGCGGCTATGAAGTCAATTTTGAAGTCTCTTTTCCATGCAATTTCTGTTAAAGACATTAGTGGTTTTTGAAGTCCAACATAGAATTGATAGGTGAGGGATGAACAACATTATAGGAGTTGCCTGATTATCCTTTTCATAGAGTAGGTGCTGTCAACGATTTCATGGGAGAAATCTTCCAATGAATAAGTTGTGATTCTTCTCCTCAATTACACTATTCATATATAGTTAGTAGTAACTGCAATTGTTGCCACCAGATAATTCCATATATTACAGTAGTTTGAAATCTTCCATACAAATAACTTTGGAAATTTTTATCACTTTCACTGATGCCTTTTCAAAAGTAGCATCATTTGACGAGCCATTTTTAATAAGTTGTCATTCCTAAAACCTTTTCAATGATAGCTTTCCAATTTTGTGTTTAAAAGGCATGTCCTTTATTCAAATAATATAACTTAGAGTTGCGACCTTTGCATGATTCAATATAGACTGACAACTTTTGAAATCCCTACATTTAAAAATACTTTTACTCTTTTATCAATTTCATTAATATAAATATATACTACAAACTGATATCCATGCATAGCATGAGGTTTTAACTAGTTTTAATTAATGAGGATGACCTATCAAGATATTTTTTATCATATACCATGCCCAGCCTCCGTCAACTGTCTCTTGTGTGTTCTCAAGAAAAAGGGAAAAGGGAAAACTAATCATTTGCATGCCTTCTGTTATGTTTCTTTTTTCTGAAGAATCCCCTCTTTGTCTGGATTTCATAAAGATTCATGTTTGTAAATTGAAACAAGAAAATAGTTATCTAGGCTATGCAAGAAGGCATTTCTTTGCTCCTTTCTTTCACATGCAGTAGAAGGAACATGACTTAAAAGAAAATGAATATTCACGAACAGAAGAATTGCTTCTTGTGCAGCTCTACTTTAATCCTGCAACTGTGAAGATGCTAAGCAATCTGAAGGTATTTTTCAACTGCAACTTTGTCTAATAGTATGATATCGGTTTTGGTATGTGAATTTGAATGAAAAAATTCCACTATGTGAATAGTACTAGAATCATCTTCTCACGAGCCCTTATAACATTATCTTTATTTGTTGCAGCTATATATGTTTCAATGCATGAATCATCATTTAATATTATTTTGTGAACAGTGAATGATATAGTCGGCAGTCTGCCAAATTCTGCTTCCTCAAACTGTCACTAATATTTTGGCCAAAAAAAAAAAAAAAAAACTGTCACTAATATACAGGCTGGAATTTCCTGTTCTGCTTAAAATCTTGGGTGGTTTTTCACCCCCCAAATTCATCATTATGCTAATATTTACATGTCCTCTTATATAAAGTAATTTTGTTAGGACATAAATCTTTGTTCTTTAATGACATTGTTTTAGTAAGAAAAAGAAGCAAACTGAAAGAATGAGCCAGAAGACAATAAATGCAAATGGGAGAGAAAAAGTGAAGAGGAAGAATAAGTTTTGTTTGAATCTTATTAATTTTTCCCCTGCTAGATCCACTGAGCCTAAAATAGATTGAAGTAAAGAATGAAAACGAGTAGAGAACCAATGAAAGCAGCACAGTTGAGAGGAGTAATCATGTGCTTGTTGAAAATTCATGTTTAATTTTCTGCTCCACCAAAATTGCTAGTTAACTCGTGGGTTGGCTTTTAGGGCAGTATTTGTTTTCTTCAAGGTTTGGATTGGAGGAGTGGCTTTCCCTTGCCTAGGTTCCCTAAGGTTCTTTTTTTTATCCCCCCTATAATTATACTATTAAATGAACTTCACTTAGCTTCTTTTAGTTTCCCCCTGCAAAGATTTGGCTAGTCAACTACCTGTCTTCCCTCTTCCATGCTACCTCAAGATATGTTTAAGTTTTAACTTCTAGATTGTAATAATGTTTTCCCTAGATTGCTTGATATACTACTTTTGTAGTGTCTGATCAAACCAATCAATATTGAAGGAACTATTTTTGGGTACATTGCCCTGATTTAGGATTAAGGTGACAGGAACCCACGGCAGCATGAGAAAATTGCTTCATAAGACCTTGATTTTTTCCCCCCAAACTCGAGTTTGAATTTAATGCTAGCTAATTCTCTAATAAGGAATGTATATATTTCCAAGTTAAGAACTTATATAGTGATCAAAAGAATATCTTTGATTTTGCTCTTAAACTCCAGAATTTTAGCTCTTTATCCCATGCCTTGGGACAGATTGTGTGTCTAACGATTGACTAAATGGCTTTTTGAATGTATCACTGAGTAAACTCATGTGGTCCTATCCTGCTTGTTAAGCAGTAGCCAAGTTTGGTGGACATATTTCATAAGATAAATTTGATGATTAGTGAAATTCAAATCATCTATATGAGAAATTTTCAAATACATTCCATTGGAATAGGAAAGGAACAGAGGTGAAGACAGAATTTGAATATGTCTATAAATCAAGATAAAGTCCTAGAGTGAAGTTTTATAAACTTCAGTTTTGTTGTTATTCTACTCAAATGTACCACCTGAGGCGAAGTGGAATAGCCCAACTCAATCCTTGGTGAAACTTCCATGCTAGCTGATGCCATGGATAGGGAAGTTGAGAAGATCTCCTTTGCATTGATACCTTACGGAAATGAGTTGAGCTAGAACTAAAGCCATATGATGGTCTGGCATGTTGCATATTAAGCGTGTCGATTGTGGATGTTCATCATTTTTTATCTCCCCTTGTTTAAGGGTGAGAGCAACTCATGCTCTACTTGAGTGATTGAAATGTATGGTTCTCCTTTGAATCACTAAGAGTTTTCAAGGCATAGCTTATTTATTGACCTATGATTCAAGAATTGGAAGTGAGAGAGTGAGAGAGATAATTGCATTGTTGGAATCTTTTATTGAAGGTGCTGTGGGTGACATTTTTCTGAGGCACTCAAGAAGACTATCCAAGCCAATGAGATATTTGTATAGTAAATTTAGTGGGCTCACTATATAATCTAGTGTGAGAGAATGGCATTTGGAGACCAAAATGCTAGCTTGTTAGTTTAGATTAGCAAGGAACCACACTGCATTAATGAATACCTAATGTACGATCCAGTTTGTTGAGTCCTTCTGAAGCCAAGAATCTTTTCCACTTAAATATAGTTGGGTTTTTTATGAAGGGACATCGAGTAGTAGACCTAGAACGTACTTGTATCACTCTTGATTTGTTGTTTATTTGGTGTGAATATTTTATATGCTTTGGCCTTGATGTTGTGGAAATTTGATTTGTGTATTGTATAGTACAATGGGTTGTTCAATATTGCATGATTCACCTAACTCATGCAGGTTTTAGTGATTGCTGTTTTGTTGAGAATAATAATGAAACGTCGGTTTTCCATTATCCAGGTTAGTTGTTTCTAGCTTTTCACTGTTCCGCTGGTGACTCTCTTTTGTATCCCTATTTGTTTTGTGAATGTGTCAAGACTCGTCATTCTTTTTTATAGTGGGAAGCTCTTGCTCTTCTGCTTATTGGTATAACCGTGAATCAGCTGCGATCTTTTCCAGAGGGTACTAGTGCAATGGGTCTTCCAGTTGCAGCTGGTGCATATATTTATACATTGATCTTTGTAAGTAATATAAGTCATCTTCACTAATACGTGGTGCATCCTGTAAAAAATGTGTGTTAGAAGAATGTTTAGGCCATATGCCAGCTTGAGCAGACGTTACACATGTATAAATTACTAATTATTAATCTTTCGGTGCTTGAATTTGCAGGTTACAGTCCCATCTTTGGCTTCTGTCTATAATGAGTATGCTTTGAAGAGCCAGTATGACACAAGCATTTATCTTCAGGTTAAGCTTACTTTTAAATGATTTAATTTTGATTCTACAGTTCTCTACATTGCTTTAGAGCTAAAGATCTCCAAAGCTACAAAAGGAAATGGGAACTTGAAAGCCTCTCCATTTGTTTTATAAGATTATCTGGTTATCTGTTCATTTTCCATGTGAATTATATGCACTCTCCGTCTCCAACTCAATACAATTATAATTTGTTAGCAGCTTATCAACAACAGCACTCAAGCTTTGTTCACACTAGTTGGGGTTGGACATGTTAGCAGCTTATCATTAGAATCTTTTTAGATCATATAGACAAAGAAGCAGCTCAAAGTTGAGTTGGTGCTGATTAAAGAAAGTAATAATTATATCACACTGATCTATGTGTAAAGTTTTATCTTATGATAATCTTGGGTTACTTTGCTCATCTTTCAAAGTTCTAATACCATCCTTATTTGCTGGCAGAATTTGTTCTTGTATGGATATGGTGCTATATTCAACTTCCTCGGAATATTGATAACTGCCCTTTTCAAAGGTATGTTCTCAACAGTATTCTTCTGGTTGAGTGTAAAGATTTCAGTTGGATGTCAGAAATAAATAGAGATATTCATAAAAGATCTTCCAATTGAACGACTATTTCCATAATTAATATGTGCACGTTGTCTGTTGTCATGTGAACTCTGCTTGAATTCACTTGTTAGTTTATGCATAGTGTTAGTTATTTATTTCTTTTTCAAAGTGGTTAATCTATATTACCATCAGCACTTGGGGTTGTAGGACATTGCAACAGAGGTGGGGTAAGATGCTAAATGTGAAGTCATTCCCCTCTTTTATCTTTTTTCTTTTTGTGTGTCTAGCCGCAGATATGCTAGTGTGAAGTTCTGATACAAAGGTTGTTTGCTTATTCTTACAGGACCAGATAGCTTTGATATACTGAAAGGCCATTCCAAAGCTACAATGCTACTAATATGCAACAATGCTGCACAAGGAATATTATCATCCTTTTTCTTCAAATATGCAGGTTAGATTGCCTGTTTGAATTCAAGACCTTTTTCTGTCCTAATGAGTAACATTTTAAGAAGTAATGTCTTTCCCCCTAATCCACATCCAGTTTCAATTAATGTTGAGAATCCAGAAAGCTACTTATCACACACGCAGGCACTCAAAGAAAAAAAAGGCGGAGAAATGATTATGCTTAAAACTTATATTATGTTGGCTGCATGCAGATACAATTTTGAAGAAGTACTCATCAACAGTTGCCACAATCTTTACGGGCATAGCATCTGCAGCACTTTTTGGTCATACCTTGACAATAAACTTCATCTTAGGAATCTCAATTGTTTTCATCTCGATGCACCAGGTTGACTGTTGACAGCATTTTTTTTTAATTATTGCTTAGGCAAGGGAAAAAAATCTCGACTTTGATCACCTTGTCTGCACTGCTTTTTACTTCAGTTCTTTTCAGGCCTTTTGAAAGTCAAAGATGAACCCCAAAATGGTGCGGTGGAATTAGTGGATGGCCCAGATCACCACAGGTTTTTCATGCCTTGTCATCTCTAGCTTCTGCAGTTCTTTTATACCTTGTACATTTTTATTTAGTTTGTTGACTGAACCATTGATATTTTCACATTTTAGGTCCAGAGATTCCTTTGTAAATATGGCAGCAGGGGCAAATGATGAGGTATGAATTTAATTGTTCCCTTTTGCACAATCCTTTTTTAAATGGAGAATATATATACATATATGTTATAAATATATATATATATATACACACACACACACACACACACATACATACATACATATATATATATATATCTGTATGCATGTATTAGATTTATATAGAATATACTTCCCCCCCTTTCCCTCTTCATTCTTCTGTTGGCTGATGAAAAGTCAAGCTAAAATGACTGTTCAAATTAATCCCTTTGTCCAGGCTAGCCATCATTCAGAGTCTGATGACAGGCAGCCACTACTTCCTAGATGAAGTTACTTCAGGTACACTGCATAATCTTTCTAGTTATTCATTTGAAAACCAGAAGGAGATGATCTGAAGATTAAATGTAGAGTGCAGATATTTGTCTTCAAGCATATTCTGCCAAAATTCTTGAAATCATGTCAAGATGAGTCTGTACATGGCTTTTTTGTGTTTCCTTATGTTGCACTCTATTATTTGTTAATTCTCTGGAATTTTCTTCTGTATGGTTGTAAGATCAGTAGTGTTTTGTGGATGTCACTGCTGGGTTGTAGGAGAGTAACAGAGATCAGAATACTAGGATGGATGAAATAGAAATGACAGTGTTCATGAAAAAGTTGTAGTAGCATCCACAGATGAAAACATAAGGGAAATACAATTGAGATGATTTGATCATGTACAGAGATGTGATTTGGGGGCAACCTGTTAGACATGATACCTTAAAGACCAGTAACATACAACAGGGGCTAGGGAGACAAATGAGGATGTGGAGAAGAAATAAGAAATGGCATGTCTTTTTTAGGTATTGATAAAAATGTGGTCTATCATTGTGTGTAATGGTGAAATAAAATCCAAACAGCTGACCTCACATAGTAGTAATAAGGCTTGGTTGTTGAATATGGTAATGTGCTATTAGTGTACTTCTGTTCAAATTGTATCTGAATTCTACTAGTGGTTTCATTGTTTTTAGAAACTTCATTTGAGAGTGATCTTCTTGCAGGATTCTTTGGTTGGTATGGAGTCAGCCGTTTATTACATAGCAATGAAACAAAACCTACATTACATATTACTTTGGATCCTGCTGCAGTTTTGTTACATTATTTTCCTCTATGTAGAGAGGCTGTTTTATAGAGCTCCAAGTACATATGGAATTGATCTCCTAGGTTATAGTTTGGATAGAAAGGTAGAAACAAGAGGTGCCTAGTGGCCAGCTCGCACAGTCCTTGGCCTGCTTATATATTAACTGGATTTCGTTACTAGTTCCCAACATTCTTACTAGCAAGAAGAGCATCCTCTCTTGTTTCTCCAATATATAAAATTCATTACCATTTCCTTAATGATGTATCTTATTATGGCCATCCACCCGGTTGTTCCTGGTTAGGATGATGATTCAGCCGAGGTGCTGTTACGAAACATTTGTGAACAGTATAGATGAATTTGCAAATTTTGGTTACTTCCTCCCCTCTCTTCTCCAGGTTTCCCTTTCTTGAGTACCTGCTTTGGTTTTTCTGGTTGGTGCTCGTCCAAATATATAATTACAAACACTTGACTACGTACAACTGAAACTCAAAGGCTTATTATTACTGTACTTTGCCGATAAAAGAAGATAAGTAATCATTTATGGATGTTTTGAAAGGATTAATTTTGTTGAAAGAATTAATTTTGTCACGTGTGAAAATCTTAACAGGGGAAAATGAGTCAGAGAGGTGTGATATAAATATATGTACTTCTATAGTATATGTAAACAATGCTAGATGACGGGAACTAAAATATAGGCATGAGAACCATTTCAGGAAGAGCTGTGTAACGGGTTGGGATTGATTGACTCGGCTAATAACAGGAAGAATTCATACTTTTATCTCTAACCAGCCTGTCCCGCGTTAACAGGTTAAATGTGCCCATTAATCTATCCCATTAAAACTCGAGTGGATTGTATGGACTAACAACTAATCTATCCCATTAAAACTCTAGTGGATTGTTTGGTGGTCTAGTGGATTGTATGGACTAACCACCAACTGGCTATTACGTAATTCAAACTGCAATGATATATGATATTTATTAAGGTTTAACCATGATAAATATGAAAAACCAAGACATTTTCACTTTTCTGCGAATTAAGTACAGTCTTAAATTCAATTATTATTTGTTTTTCATACCATCATCTCACCTTAACCATCATTAAGTGATTATTGGATATATCACTACGGTTCTATCATGTCGGAAAGAGAGAAATCATGTTAAGAAAACGGAAATACTAAACAAGTTAGTCTATTTTGTTTTTACATTTTTACATCATTAGCAAAGGGGGGAATAGAATAGTAGGGGTAATAATAATCAACATTTTGACTAGAGGAAAAACGAAATGTATAATGTATTTTAATCCTACAAACAAATAAAATTTATGGCTCAAAAATAAACTAACCTTGGTATCAAATCAGGAGACCGTGCAGGAAATTAACCGTGCACGCAGATCAGTGAAATAACTATTCAAAGAATATAAGTAAATTATTTTAGCTGTACGGTGGTCCAGCACATTACCCTTATTAAAGATGAAATTTTAAGGTAAAAACTGTGATACGAAACAGTTGGTAATTAACCTATTTGGTAAGTTAGCACCATGAAACACGTGAACTAAGGGGGATTAGAGGAAGTTCCCATGATCATAATAATGATTAAATACGGATAAAATCTCTTTTTTTTTTTTTCTTTTTTTTTCTTTTTAATGTTGTTCCATATTATAACCTGGTTGATTTTCGATTGCCACATGTAAAGAAGGAAATGGATGTATTCTTCATGTTATCAGCATAAAATTAGTGGAGACTCGAAGAGACACCGTCTGTAAGTCAGAAATTTAAACTATCCCGTGTGAGAGATCAATCATCTTACCAAGCTAATGTGACGATTCGTCCCTCTTCTCTTGGTATAGTATTAGACTAGTTGTTCACATTTCCATACTTTTATAGCTTATTTATGAAAAAGAAAAAAGGTTAATTGCTTTGGACACTGTAGAGGGTTAAATTGAATATATTAAAATATTAGGTTAAGCTATTATTTATTTAGATTTGATTCTTTAGAGTAAGTGACAAATAATGAGAAGTTTTATCCATACTTAGTATAATTTAGGAAAATTTGACTTGATTTGATTGGCTCAAAAAATAAATCATTAGATCGCTTTATTCGCTAAGTGAGCTCATACACTAAACAATGAAAGCTATAGGTTTTTGATTTATAATAAGCTCATTCAAATAACCTTCGGATGAGTATACTTCATCTTACTCATTGATCACTGAGGTGATCTAGTGGCATGGAGTATAACAGCCTATAAATACTCAACCTTACCTCATTATTTGACAAAATTTAGAGTTTGAAGAAATAGTATTCTATTGAAAAATTTCTACCAGAAAAAATCAAACGGCTGAGAACAAATTAAGCTCTATTCAAGTATAGTGAGGTTGATGCTCTAAACCTCTTTCACCTATTATTGTATGTTTGAGCTATTGTCATTGTCTAAAGGTTCCTCCTTTATGTCTTTCTTGTTTAGATCATCTCTCTACATATCACTTTTTTGTCATTCCTTTAAGGTCATATATAACGTAAGACTTAAAACCTTTACACCTTAAGCTTAGGCAATATCCTAACATCATAGCCTTTATAATTTTAACCCATGTAATACTCTAGTACCTTAGTTCTCATGCTTTTAAGTCCATCTAATGCCCTAACATGCTAACCGTATGTTCCTTAAGATTAGGAGTCCACTAAACAACCTGCATTGTCACTAATTCTAAGTACATGTTGTTCTTAAAATAAGAGCAAAGTCTGTTTATTACCTTAAAGCTTGCCATGAAGAGACTTCTTAACTTAAATGGCTAGAGAAAATGTATTGCCTTGGAGTCAAGAGGACAATCTAAAGCATTTTGACCTTTTCAAAAAAAAAAAGGACTCTAGGTCCATCAGACAACAACTTAGCTCTACTTTATTACTAGACGAGTTGGGTTAATACCCTTCCTTCATGGTATGCAACTCCCTTAAGTACATTGTTGGCTACACTAGTGATCAAGGGCATAATGAGACAAAGTGCTCTTTATTGACAGTAACCAGATTCCTACATCAAGAGTTGCCATCTTGTCTAATTGAGACATGCTAGAACCTAGGGAGGACCTTTAGGTTGGAATAACATTGGTTTCTTCCCATGTTACCTTGTTCTTATTGCTTATGCTTTCTTGAATTGTTAGAAGCATTTTGATGTAACTTCTAAATTTACTTAGCCTTACTAGCTCCTCATTGACTCTCATTCTTAGAAGCCAATATAGGTAGTAAATCCATTAGGAAGGTTGAATTGTGTCCATAATTGTTTTAAAGAGCATTTTATCAGTAGAACTATATATGAACCTATTGTAAGCGAACTTAACAATAAATAACCATAAAGCCCATTCAATTATATTTTTTGCTAGTTGTTGCCTAAAGAAATGCATGCAAAGTATGGTTAACAACTTTAATATGGCGATATGTATTGGGATGATAAGATAATTGAACAACTTAGCTTTTAGCCTTGCCATAATGTATTCTAGAAAAAACTAAAGAACCTAATGACTCCATCTAAAATAATACTATGTGGAACACCATGGAGCTTGATGTTATCCAACACAAAAAGGTTAGCTACAAAAAGAGTATTATCAATTTGTGACATAATGTGGAGTGAGACATTTATTAAACTTATGATTTAGTCTTTTCTCCTTACTATCTATAAAAAGAGCATTGTCTATTTGTGACATGTTATAAAGTGAGAATTTTATTAAACCTCTTAGCAATTACCATGATTCAATCATTTCCTCTTATTGTTTGAGTTAATTGTATAAAAAAGATCCATATTAATATCAACCCAAAATTTTGAAGGAACCTATAATGGCAATTGCAACCCATATGCCTCTCTTAAGCTTTTTGCCATTCTACATATAGCAAATCTTTCAACCACTTCATAATCATTGCTCTTCATCCCAATTGAAGTGTTTTTAAAGAAATCTACTGTTTTCTTTTCTCCAAAAAGCCTAAACAACCTCTAACATATTCTTTCCTCACTAATCCCTCCTCCATGCACCCACATTTACTAAGCTTGCTATATAACTTGTGTGTACTCAACACCGTAAATATAGATCTCAAATGTTTACACATGACTATTCGAATCATAGCTATAATCTAATATATCATCAAAATAAACTATAATGAAATTACCAATGAAGTCATAAAATATATGATTTAGTAGTTGTATAAAAGTGCTGTACATATTGTTTACGCGAAATGGCATGACTGTCTAATCACAGGGACCATTTTTTATTCTAAATGTAGTTTTTCGCTTCATATACATATATAGTGATACCTAAACTTTAGATCAACTTTGGACGAGATTTGGAAGGGAGTTAAAAGTTAAATTTTAGAGCAATTCAGTTTTCATTACCTCTTATTCGGTTAGGATCGCATTTTCCATCTTTATTTCAATGTTGGATTTAACATTTGGAATCATATACATATATACTTAGAAAGGTTAATCGCTTTCTTAGGGTAATACGTAAATTCACTATATTAACCCCTATATGGATATTAACGGTTCTTTACTTGCTTTATTAGACATTTTGCGAAATTTCAAAATTTTTTCAGTTACGATTGGTTCTTTTTTTAGAAAACGTGTTTGTCATCATATATTTATTATTTTCATTTATTTTTTAAGCATTCCAGCATTGTCGTCCAGTAGATTCCAAACAATGATTTTCTTAACACGGTTACACTTTCTATTAGTATATAACAAGTGTTGACCTTCAATTCTTTCATGTAATTAATGTAAAAAAAAATAATATAATATTAATAAATTAAATGATTAAAAATATAAGAAATCTGAAATATAAAATAAATTGCTAAAAATTTATAAATTTTATAGGAAAAACCATTTTGACCGTTCCAAAACTAGTGGATCGTTGGAATGGCCACTTCAACTAAGATGGATCATTTGAGCTACTAGAGATCATGGGTGTTCTTGGATTAAAAAAAAAAATTGTAAAATCTAATTTGATCATGCAATGGAAGTTTTACTTTCCTAATATATATATATATATATTTGGAAAAATAAACTTTTAGTCCTTAATGATCACTTACTTATCTATTTGAGTTCTAAATCTTCTTTTTTATTTATCTTATTTGAATCAACGATATTGTCAAAACCTTGTAGAAGTATGACTTTCATTAGAGAATGCAGTTAAGATTTGTACAAATTTCTTTGGTCCATTTTCTTACTTTTAATTATTATGAATTTTTTTATCATATCATATAATTAAATTTATTTTATATTATCTTTATTATATTTTGTAACTAAATATATTTAATATTATCGTTTTATTATATTAATTATTATGGATCAATTTGAAATCGATACGTGTCATGGATTAGCAAATAATTCAACAAATTTATAGAAATTTTATTTTTATAAAATTTTGAAAATGTTGAGAATTTAAATAAAAAAAAGGAAGATTGATTATTCAAATAGAAAAGCAAAGGTTAATGTATTTTACCTTTTTCTTTTAAATAAAGGCTATGCAACCCATAAGGTAGACAACAAGCGGCCTCCATTGGTCATAGGTTGGGGGACCCACTTTTTGAGTGGGTTTTGACTTGCAAAATTAGTGATCGTTGTGCCACCTAAGGATATGATGTTGTCAAAACGATCATCTCTCCAATTTTGCACTTATTTTATCTTTTTAATATTCATTTATTTTTAATATTTTATATGTTATTCATTTGATATAAATATCTGAACCAATAAAATTAGTCACGTGTTTTTCTGTAACAGAAAAATAACAATGTTAAGAAAGAACTTACAAATATTTGCAAATGTTGAGACTTAGATTGCCAAAAATAGAAGTTTTAAACTAAAGTATAAAAATAATTAAATATCGAGATTAATAATGTACTTTTTCCTAATTTTAATATGCCGTACTCCACTGCAGTAACTCTATCGCCTTTTGCAAACACGTGGACTATGGCAATTCCTTTACCTTTATAAGAGCATATTGTTGGCGTCTTGAGAGCGTCCCAAGAACCAAGCAGCCCGAAGTGCGTTGCAACAGCGTTGAGGCGAGTTCCTTTCCAGGGACGTGCCATTAATAAGTAGGGCATGATGTGCTTTCATTCTATATTATTTATTTATTTTTATCAATCAAATTTAATATAACGATTTATTTTTATTTTAAAATTAAACTTAATTATATGATTTGATTTATAAATTTTTCGAATTAAATTAAAACTAATTCAATTCGGTTAGATTCAATTCGCGATTCAAACCTTTTGTATTAAATTTTTATTAAACATTTTTATTTTCAATAAATATGAAACTTCAAATAAAATTCACTCAACTTAATCTTAATAATTAATGTAAAATTATGATAAAAAATAACAAAATATGAAAAATTTGATAAAATTTATAAAAATTAATAGAAAAAAATATAAAATAATTATATAATTTTTTTTATTTAACTAAACGATTCGATTCAATTCGGTTCAAAATAGTACCTCAAATTGAATTGTGAACCGTTTATACATAACAGAATCGAACCATAAATCAAATGGTTTATAAAAAAATCAATTTTTCGGTTCAATTCACGGTTGGATCCATAATTCGAATTTTTTTTATCTACTCCTACTAATAAGGTACTTTCCTTATTATTATTATTATTGTTATTTAATTTTTTATTAATTGATGTATAATAATTGAGCTCATAAAAATATTAAGGAAAGTATTAAAGAGCTTTTTAGAAACAATTGAGGAATACGTTAATGGATTCTTAAAATATTAATATAATACTTAGTAAAAAGATAAATATTCCTTAAAATAAAGGATGAGGATGCTCCAGCATTATTTAATAAAGAATGATTAGATTAATTATAGTATTAATTATTTAAATTTAATGAATATTAAATAAATAATAAGATAAATTATCAGATTGATTCTATTAAAATATACAGTAAAAATTCCGTTAAAACAAACACATGTTTCTAAACACAAACGTGTATTGCTCTACCCAGTACCCGCCAAAAATGGAACTCACCAGTGCCGTCACTTCAACCACCCCTCCAACCTACGACCGTCACCATGAACTCAAATCCTTCGATGACTCGAAATCCGGCGTCAAGGGCCTCGTTGATGCTGGCATCACTATCCTTCCCCGGATTTTTCGCCGGCCGCCGGAGGATCTCGACGTGGAACAATCCGATATCAGCAAAACCTCCACATCGACCCTACTAAGAATCCCGGTCATCGATCTCAAGGCAACGCGGTCCGAGGTGGTTGCCGGAGTCAGGGAGGCAGCTACGGAGGTAGGGTTCTTCCAAGTGGTGAATCATGGGATAGGGGAGAGTTTATTGGAGAGGACGGTGGAGGCGATGCGAGGGTTTCATGAGCTTCCGGAGGAAGTGAAGAAGGGTTATTATAGCAGGGAAATGAATAGGAGAGTGAAGTATGGAAGCAACTTTGATCTGTATGAGTCAAAGTATGCTAATTGGAGGGACACTTTGTTTTGTCTAATGGGTCCTGAGCCACTTGATCCTCAAGAATTGCCTCCTGTTTGCAGGTAAATCAAGTGCATTTTGTTTTCCCTTTCCGATTAATTGTTTTTAGTTTAGTACTGGAAAACTTAATGTTGTCGTTTACTTGGAGCTCTTTGATGATAGTAGCTCTTCATCTGGTTGCGACATTTTCCTAAAATGGGGGAATACTAAGTCATATGTGTACTGTGCTGTAGGAACACTGTCTTTGATGAATGATGGTGATAAAATGATGAAGGGATAAAATTTAGTGTTAGTTGGGTTGCATAATTTCAGGGATAAAAATCTAATTTCTGTGTTTGGTCGGCGAATTACGTATGATACTGGATAAGAAGGTCCTCCTACGACAGTATAACAATATTACTTAATATAAAATGTTGTTGCATACGCTTTCATATAAATTCGTCCATAGAAGAACAGCTAGTCATGCCAAAAAGTCTCAATTTTAAACTATGAGTTCAATATCGCCTTAAACTAACTTAAAAGCAGCTTACATACTATTACATTTGATCTTCTGTGCAGGGACACAACTATCGAATACTCTAAGCAATTGAAGGCACTAGGGATCACTTTATTCGAACTGCTATCGGAGGCTCTTGGACTCAGTCCCAACTACCTCTCAAGCATTGATTGTGCTAAAGGACATGCTCTTCTTGGTCACTACTACCCAGCTTGCCCTGAGCCTGAACTTACCATGGGCACCACTCAGCATTCTGACCCTGATTTCTTAACCATCTTGCTTCAAGATCGTCTTGGTGGACTCCAAGTTAAACATCAAAATCACTGGGTTGATGTCCCTCCTGTTCGCGGAGCTTTGGTGATCAACATTGGAGATATGCTACAGGCATGTTATTGTTTATCCTATTACCTATCCATGGTTTTTCATTTGCCTAGCTTGTTGGTGTTAGAAGGTTTAGATATATCCATGAGGCATAACTTTAGGCAAAATGATACTAACTCTTTGCAACCTTTCATCAGTATCTTAATATATACGTTGTCACCAAATTGGAAAACACCCTTTGCATATAAAAGAAATTACTGAAACTGTGATCCCACATTTTTTGAGGTTCTCGCCATTTCTGCAAATCGAACTTACCAATCACAAAATTTAATAGTTGGCATTTCATGGTTCGACAAGAAATGCTTGAGTATAGATCCAAGAATGTGATGCTATCCACTAAAAATCCTTAGACATTTCACATTATAAATATGTTATTGAAATCCCCCTTTTTTAAAAAAAAAAAAGATTTATTTTTATTTATGTGTGTATTGCTATGACACGGTTTCTTACAATTGGATTCTACATGAATAGTCTTTGTTGCTGATATGCCTTAAAATTGTTAGTATTGTAGAACAGTTTTTGTTTTCCTAAACTGGCATAATACAATAGCTTTAAATCTACTATCATCCAATGAAGTGGCTCTGGAACAAATTTTACAGAGACTTATCTCTTAAGCAGATTTATATTTTAGGATTAGGTGAATTGTACATGTACTCCTGTACCTTCACTGTATGTATGTTTAACACTCTACTTTTGAAATTGAGCGTTTAGACACTAAATTGTAAAAAATGTTCTTTTAGATTTCTACATGGCCCTTTGGTCGTTAATAAAAATAAGAAAAGAATAAAATAAAATAAAAATAATATCAATTATCACAAAAAATTGGAAAAATAAAATATAAAAATGGGGTTCTCTCTTTTCTTTTTTGATTTAATATATTTTTATTTTTAATTTTACTAATTTTTTTTTTTTAATTATTTTTAGAAGAAAAAGCAAGGACTACATTGAATACTTCATAGGATCTTTTATTTTGAATTTCATGCAGCTTATAACAAATGACATCTTCAAAAGCGTAGAGCATCGAGTTCTGGCGAACCGGGTCGGTCCTAGAGTTTCGATCGCTTGCTTCTTCACTCCACATCTATACGCAACAACAAGAATGTATGGTCCTATTCAGGATTTGTTATCAGATGAAAATCCACCAATATATAGAGAGTTCACAATTAAGGAGTTCATTACTCATTATGACTCAAAAGGACTAGATGGTTTTTCGGCCTTAATGCACTTTAGATTGGAAGAATGAGGTTGCTAGTAGATTTGCGTAGATATAAGCAGTTTTGGCTATTAATTAGGCATGTATGAATTCAAATTGTAATAATGATGTAAATTGTCATATGCGATGTATATGCATGTGCATAGTACTATGGAATAGTAGCGATAATGAGATAAATTTTTTACTTAAAAATAAAGTCTTGTGATTTTCTACCATGCGAAAACATTTACATGATTATTTTCTAAACTTTATACTATGTAATCTATATGAAGTGTGTAATTATCAATTGGATTTAAACATGTAGGGAAAGTAGTAGATAATTGCATAAAAATTTACTACTAATATTATTATATGTTTAAATATGATTGATAATTACATTAAATATATATATACATGCAATGTGTACTACTAATTTAATCTTTTTTCGGCACCCTTTCATAGCTCGTCGTGGTCTACCATCGTTTGTTTATTTCGCTTACATCTTCATCCATTTTCAGGTTAAGGCCGACTATAATTTTACCTAGGGTTGGGATGATAGCTTTGAGGGGAATGTGCTAAAAGGAAAATATTTTAACATTTGTCATGATGGAGCCTCATTGGAATCGCCGGAAATTACCACCGTAATTTTTTTAGAAAGGACATAGACATCTGTGATTTTTAGTATGATAAATTTCAATAGAACACAACAGTATCAATTCATCTTTCGAAGGAGTAAAATAACATAAATATGAATTTTTTTAATTTTTTATTTTGTTCCGGTGGTTACACTATTGATATATTAAACTAAAATAAAGTAGATGGACTACTCCATCGATACATCAAAAAAGTCAGAGCATATAGCTCTTCGTACGTGCCAAAAAGAAAGAAAAAGAAAAAATCATGCTAGCCATCGGAAAATTAAAAATATGAGGTCTTCTTATCCCTATACATGCTATAACTAGTTACATCTTGCTTTAAACAAAGTTAAAGCAAAAAACAGGAGGCATAAAAAAATCTGCATAATCTTCTTCTTGTTGTTGCATCCATCGGGCTAGAGAATTAGCCACTTGATTTAGCTCCCTAGGGATAACTTCAATTGTTCATTGCATTGCTCCATCTTGGAGAGAGCTTTTTTCCTGCATGCAGTTAATACATTGTGATAAAGCAATTTATAGTTGGAATTTTGTTGAAGCAAAGAGACTGTAACAATGGAATCTGTGCAAATTCTGATTTTCTGGATTCTTACTTGGACGCAAAATGATAAATCCCTGTAGAAAGCCCATCACTTAGTTAATGGAATGTCTGGTTGGCCGAATTTCCATGCAAAACCATGAATCCATTTCCCATTATTATCTCTAATAACAGCTCCTATAGTGGCTGTAACACTGATAAGTAAACCTTTTCAAGGAGGATCCAAGTTTTCCATTGCTTGAGGAAGGTCCATCGTTCATAAGCTGCAGCTCTCATGCTGTAAATATGAAAATATCATAAACAATAAGGAAAATGATTTTCTTTTTAAAAATGTACATCATTTTCAAATTTTCCATAAATATCCCTATATAAAGGTTTATTATAATACTGTAAACCCCGCAATTTAGCCTTTTGAGTATATAATCGAATTTGTGTGCTGTAGATTCTTTCTTTAAGTTAATCAAGCCAATAAATTTAAAACCGATTAAAATTTTAAACCTAAAACTCAAAATAAGTAAGAAAAAACCTAACTTATTAATTGAAACTTTAATCACATACGAAAACTATACACGCTAAATATGTATAACCGTAAGATATTAACCTTAAACTTAATAAAATCGTGAATCGTGTATGAAAACTCTAAATCTTATATGTATAAATACTAAAGATCAAACCCGACTATGATAAAAACCTTAAAACTCAAACTTTTAGCTCATAAATATACTAATTTGCCATAAGAGCAATAAAACCTTAATTGGGCCTAATCATTAAACAATATGTTCAATCACGTAAAATCACTATTAAATGACTAAAAATAACTCCTAAATGCTTATAAATATAAAAATATTAAATTAATTCGTAAAAATTTATAATATTATTTTATAATTAATATTAACCTTATATTTATATAGATAAGTTAGTATTATGTTAATTTAGACATTTATTGATTATTTAGACAATATATAATAAATATTAATAACATGATTTATAATTTACTTTGAAATTATATTATTTATTATTTTAAATATCATTTATAGGATTGGAAATATTTAAGGAAATTCTAATATATGTTTATTAATTTATTATAATTAATTTTCTATTTTTCCTCCCCCTAATCCCTTCTTTTAATGTTGAAAATTAGGTAGTATATTTTGTACCATTTTATTTTGATATATCTTATATGTATTTTAGTATAAATATTTAGAGGTTATATGTAATTATTTTAGCTTTAGATGTATGATTTATTTCTTTTAAGGGTGTTGTACATATGTATATACATATGGTATTATACGTATAAATAAGTAGATATAAATATATGCATATTCTTATTTTACTTAGAAACATGAGTGCATGAGTAAAGATATATATATATATATATATTGTTTGTATGTATATGTATGTGAATATAGGAATATATAGTATGTATATAAACACCTATATAAGTGCACAAAATACTTAAAATATGTATATGTATATATATATATGCACATTTGTAGAACTAAATATATGTGGGTGTTGTATATTAAAATTTCTTTAAAATATACCAAGAAAATATAAAAATACATATAAATATATACATATAAAAGTATGTATAAACTTATGTATAAATGCATATACATATATATGTACATGTATACAAATAAATGTAGTAAAAGCATAGTACACATATAAATATGTATACATGTATATACTTACAAGTATAGATATACATATATATACATGTATAGGTAAGTATGTTAAGTATGAGTATAAGAGTATATAATAAGGTATTAAATAAAAGTACAAATAATAAAATATCAAATATAATAAATTAATTAAGAATACATATATGTATATAAATACATAAGTACTTATATATAATTATACATATACAAGGTATACTTGTTTAATATAATATAATAAAAATATATATACAAATATAATGGGTCAAAACTTATAATACATAATTAAGACCCATCATCTATTAATTAATTAAATATAATAACATGGAAAAATAAATAATAATAATATAAAATTTAAGAAATATAAAATAAGGAAAAATCAACAAATTGCCATGTAGATAAGTGAAAACGTACCACATTAGCAAGTTATCTAAATTATGTAATTAAACTGAAAATTTCAACATAATTAGAAAATAATGATAATTAATTAATTAGAAAAATTATAATAAAAAAAATTAGTATAAGTGGTATATCGAGCTTAAATATGAAGAAATAATAAAATTTATGTAAATTGGATTCAAACATAAAATATTATAAGAATAGAAATTTAGAAATCAATTAAATCATAAAATAATAAAAAAATTTTAAAATTTATCAATAAAATTATTCAGATCAAAATAACTAAATTTATGATACTTTAGATCCATAATGAAAAACACAAGTCTGAACATTCAAAACGATCCCGCTACATGAACATATACTTAAAAATAATAAAAATCGATTATAAGTTTATAAATAATGGAGTTAGAACAAAAAAATTATATGTGATTTAGGATTTAGGGGAAACCAAGAGATACAAGTAAATAGATTATTGTATTTAACTGATAAGATCTTATAAATAAATAATTAGGATAAAACCTTAACCAATAAAAAAATCCAAACACAATTATTTATAACATATATAAATTTCTACAGGAAGAAATTGATAAACACATATAAAATACAAATAAGACATAATTACAAGAGCAGAAGATTCTTTTAGACGTCAAAATGTTAAATATACGCACGTATACTTAAAAGTTAAAATATTTTGAAGAAGATATGTTATTATATGTAATAAAAATATATGTGTTAATAAGAAACAGTAATAATAACGACGACTAAGAATGATGATGATGATAATAACAATAAGATAAAATCATACAAATAGAGAAAACAAATTGAATATAAGTACACATACATGTAAAGTATAATCTTAAAATAATATTACAATATCATTGAGTTAAAGTTTTAATTATGCAGATATACGGTTTTAATATTTTCACCTAACTTTATTACTTTATCTAATTTATCCTACTTTACATTGGATCACAAGTAAATTATAATATAATAACGTGCTAATACAAAACTTATGAAAATTGGAAAGATCTAAATTCATATAATATTTACTAAATTATATATTATTACTTATATAACAAAATAATATTTCCTAATTATCACCATAAGTAAATTAAACTATGTTTATACCATACTTAGGTTATAGTAGGAAAATAGACAAACTGCAATAGGTATATAGTTAACTGAGGAGTCTAGTTTTTTAGAATACTTATAAGTCATATTGTCTTTTACGTAGTCAATTATCAAGTATAAAAAACCCCAAAGGTTTAAAGAAAGAGCAATAATTCAAGTGAAAGAATTCTAATGACTCACTATTTACTTGTACATGTTATTTATGTGATGTTTTACTGATTGCTATTGCTTGTAAGTTTGAATGACTATTTTGCTTGTGTGCTATCACCTGTATGATCATTCTCTTAAACCAGTAAATACAAATATCTGACGAAAATAACTGATCATAATTGTCATATGTGTATGACCTAACTAATATACTAATGAAAAGTGCTAGTTTTGCAAGTTTTTGAGAGAAGTATTTTTGGAAAATGTTTTTCCAATTTTAAACATATTTTGTACAATTTCTATAAGGGCTTATAGTACTTGTAAATGTTATTTTTATCGTTAAGGTAAAATTAGCACGGAATCTCCAATTGATAGCGAGAAAATTCACTTTATTTTCTTTGTAGAGCCTTAGATATATGTTGATAGCGAGATAACTTGCTTAGTTGTGCTCGAGAGGCTTTGGATGATAGATAACCGTAGTTGAGGTCCACCAAGCAACCTTATGCAATTAAGATGAGGTACCTTATACGAGTAAGTACGAAGGATAATCGAAGTGTAGATAATGTAATTCTACATCTTCCATAGCTCCAAACTCCTATGGATATATTACTTGTATTCATCGGACTTACATTCATTTCACATGTAGATTATTTACATATGTATTAATAATGTTTGATAACTTGTTTGAATGGTAATGGTGAGGAACGAACTTACTAAGCTATAGTTTACTCATTTCCTTATAGTTTATTTTGCAAATTTATTTAAGCTAAGATTACGACAAATTTCGCATGCTAAGTGCAAATTGGAGATAATTTTGATAAAGATAGAGTCAATAGATAAGTGTGCAGCTTGTATAAAAATATCTTTTGTAGAAAATATTTATATATTAAGTATTTATATAATTTAGTATTTCTTGCAAATTACAATGTTGATTTACCCTGATTTATTATTTAGTAGGTAAATCGATTCTTTGCAGTTTTTTGGGAGTATAGAATGTTGAATATCTATAGTTTTTTATATTTTACAATAGGTTAATTAATTAAAAATCATAAACCTTAGTTATTAATTATTTAGAGTCTTATAATCTTTCACTTGTAAGGCGGTTTTCATATCATGAGTACACACATGATATGAAAATTTTAAAAAATCCTATTGAATCTCTTCTAAGGTCTTGACAAATATATCAGCTTGGATAACTTTGATTTGATGAGGAAAAGAATTAAATAGAGATAATATTAGTCAAATAATTTACAAATTGTGGATCAAGACTAGTCCGCTTGGAGATTTTGTGTAGTTTCTTTATGCTACAGGATGATAATGCTATATTGCATAGCTCACTCAGCAATTAAAAAAGACGTGCTATAATAAATAAATAAAAAGAAAACTTAGGCTTTTGAACTCTTATTGTCTTCTATAATAACAATGTTGAAAACCACCTTCCAAAAGCACTCCTTTAAGACCCATCTCTATAGACAAATTCTTAGTTCTTCTACAATGGCTTTACAGCGTGCCTTGATGGATGGTTGATCTGCTGCTGGATTACGACCTCGTAAGTTGTGGAAATGTATAGTCGATTTATGACAATAACGAGTTGACAAAGGATAGATATATCACAAATTGCAAAATAAGAGAATTACGAATAAAACAATGAACTTCTCTATATGAAGGAAACCACCATACCAACTACCAAGGCATTCCTCCCAAAACCATCTCCAAACCTAAAACACACTTATTAACCTACATCTCCTTTCTCTTTCTCTTGAGAGGCCCACCCATTTCCTTTCATATCTCTATTCCATGGCATGTTTTGATTTCTCATCCTAGTTCACTTCCATAGTCCTTAAAATAACAAAGTCACTTTGTGGTCTTTTTTATGCTCTAGTTTACAATGAGATCAAATCAACTATGTAGGCATTCCTTAATCCGCAATCACTGGATGATGATTCAAATAAGCTAAGACAGTTGTGGACTGTTATCAATGCCATGAGTAGCTCAAAAAGGACAAACAAATGGATTAAGGAGGTTGGGGAGATCATAAACCAGATTGACTGACTTCGGCTGCTGGAAGGAGGATCAATAATCCATAATGATGACCACCAAACCAGCTGCTTGTGTATTGGTGCATGTTCCCGGTGCAACTTGCATAGAAAAATCAAAAGAATGATAGATCAAGGGGAGATAATAAAACGCCCCACACTTGAACGAAAAAGAGTGGTGCAGATCCCTAACTTCCCCAACATTGAAGATGGCACTTTCGCTGGAAGTAATTTGAAAGCACATGCTCGAAGACAGTGACACTTGGTGTATCAGGGTGTAGGGCCCCGAAGGAGTAGGTAAGACTACCCTTGTGAAGGCACTCGATAACAAGCTAGAGAGTAACTCTTCATTTAGCTTGATCAGATTAATCGAGCTTAAGGGAAACAGCGGAGATAAAGAGGTGTAGGAAGCCATTGCTAAAAGCCTGGGGTTGAATATGGGGGAAGGAATTGAAGATCAGATTCGCAACTCACTTCAAAAGGAGAAGTTTCTCCTCATCTTCGATAATGTTTAGTCAGAACCCATTGATTTGTCGAGCATACACATTCCTAAAAAGCAAGAGAATTCCAAGATAATATTGACTACACGATTTTATAATGTATGTACCAAAATGGATGCCAAAGAAATTGAGATAAGATATCTATCAAAAGGAGAAGCTTGGCGATTATTTGTAGAGAAGGCCGGAGAAGTTATGAATGATGAAAAGATCAAACCACTAGGCAAAAAGGCTTGTAGAGAATGTGGCTATTTGCCCTTAGCTCTTGTTGTTGTGGGATCAACCATGAAAGGAGAGAGAAACATTCATGTATGGCAGAACGTTGTTAATGACCTACAAAGTTCTGTACCTATCCATGGTGATATCGAGGTAAAAGTCTACAATTCATTGAAGTTAAGCTATGATTCGCTAAACGATACTCTCAAAGCTTGCTTTCTGTACTGTTCCTTATATCCTGAGGGCCACTATATTGAGCCAAATGAACTAGTAGAGTGTTAGGTGGCTGAGAATTTGATTGATGAGCAATTGTACTATACGGACGCATGCAATAAGGGGATGGGAACATCCGATTGAAGTCGAACAACAAGTAAAGATGCATGACGTTGTTCGTGATGTCGCTAAATGGATTGGGAGGTCTGTCAAACAATTCGTTATCTTCTCCGAGTTTGGAAAATCCTTGAGTCCAATTGTCAAATTGCCAGAGGATGTAAAAAACTTCCAATGGATTTCTTTCGTTGACAGTAGGGACATAATACTACCCTAATATAAGCAGGACTATTCTAGTGTGACTACGCTTCTAGTGTATTGGAATGGTTATGAAGAATACTTAAAGGTTTCAACTGAGTTTCTAAAAGAATTTCGAGTAGTGAAAGTCCTAAATATTCATGAGGTGAAGCCATTAGATGCTTCTCTTCTACAATTGGAAGAACTCCGTACTCTTATTCTAAGTCATTGCTCTGATATAGAATCACTGCCCAATGCAACTACTCTCAAGATACTTGACCTTTCACTTTATCTTAATTTACGTAATATACCAAGAGGAGTGAAAGGGCTCTCTAACTTGAAGGTGTTGAATTTGTGCTACACTGAAAGTTTGAGAAGAATTAATGCTGATTTAATACGTAGTTTGAATCTCTTGGAGGTTCTTGACATGACCAGAAGCGGCTATAGATGGCCAGTCAAGAAAAGAAGTGAATCAAAAGAGGCAACGCTGGAGGACCTCTTAGGATTACAATGGTTGAGAGAAATCTATCTTAAATTAGCTAAATTGGATGGGACATACGAAGAATGTAGTTGGATGGCAAGGTTGGAAGATTTTTACTTTTCTTATAGATGCAAAGATACTGTTATTAGGCGATATGAGGGGGGGAATTTCTATATCAACACGTATGCTGAATATGGGGAGGTTGGATCCTTCATTTTACATGCAAAAAAAGTAATACTCCTTTCTGTTAAAAGTTTTGGGGGGATACTTACTAGCACTCCATCTAACTCCAAAGTGAAGACATTGATCATCGAATCACCTTGTTTTGATGCCCCTACGGATGTTATGGAGCTCGCTTTACTTAGGAGTGGATCAGTTGGCCGTCTTTCTGAAATAGCCATTTTGAATGTGGAGGAGCTCTCTATAAGATCTCAATCAATTGGCAGCTTTTTTTAATTCAGGCTATGGTCTAGGAGCAAACTTTTCCAGATTAAAAAGTCTGAATTTGATATGTGTAGACCATGTCTTCTCTTTAGATGATCTAGACGTGGTACTGCCAAAACTAGAAAGGATCACCGTATGATGGTATGAGCAAGAGATCCTAATCAATTGTGGTCTAGCAAAAATCCAAGCATTTGCTCGTAAACTAAGGATACTAAAGTTATCCTGTTTCCCCAACCTGGAAAACATATGCAACTGTGAGTTGAATGATGAGTAGTGGAAATCCTTAAAGATTCTTGAAGTGAAAAATTGCACCAAGCTAAAGAAGTTACGCCTCATGCCTTCCATAGAAGAGATAAAAGGAAGCCTTGATTGGTGGAACATAGTGGAGTGGGGTGGCAAAGAAGAAACCAAGTCATATATGAATCAACTCTTCAAACCACTCAATCGAGATTCATATTTCACGGACGGCCCTTATTCCGACTTGCAAAGTTTGTGGTGATTGCATTGGTTGAATGTTGTTATCTATATAAGCTCTTTTCTTTTTTTTTTTTACTACATAGAATTACCCATTTGGTTTCATCAATTTTATTCATTAAATATAAATCAAATTCAGTTCACAAAATTCTCAACCCCACTTACCGTTTTTTTTTACACTTATTTGTAATTTGCTATTCTTTTATTTATTCATTATTTTAATTTTTAATATTGTTATTATTTAAAAAATTCATTAAGTTTTTTATTTGATCAACATTTATAAGATTTTTTTTTTTAAATTTATTATAGTTTTGATTTTACTAACTCTACTATTAGTATTTTTTTTTTATATTTTTGAGTTCAAGTTTTTTTTTTATAAATTTTTTACACATGTAAATCATGTACATCGTTCGCTAGTTGAAATGAAAACAAGTCAATCTCATTTATTGGCAATTAGTAATAAAGTGGTAATAAAAACATGTTAAGTTCATTATAGTTTAATGGCATGAACAGTGGTTTTTTAATGGAATAGATTCAGTTCAAATCCTCACTTCTTAAGTTGTAATATGTTATTGGAAAAAAACAAAAAATACTCTTGCAAACCTTAGGACTCAAATAAAAAAGAAAAAAAAAATAAAGGTGGAGGATTTAAAGAGGAAAAAAAAAATTGATGACTCCATAACAAAAAATAGTAGTATAATTTTATTTTTTGTTTTAGTTGTAATAATATGGATGTTCAATCCTAATAAATATTGAGCTTGATTAGCTCGATTTCTTAAAACTTAAACACTCTAGAATATATTATTTAGTTGTGGTAGTGGTTGTGTTGTGTTGGTGGGTGGTGGTAGTGGTGCTGAGTTAGTGTCAACTTTATGATGGAGAAAGAAGAGAGGATGATGTTAAAAGTGCTTTTTTGGTTTTTTTTTTTTTTTTTTGTTTTAACAAAATCAGGAAAAAATCCTAAATAAGCGTTTTAAGGAATCGAGATTCCTTAGTATAATCCGGATCTTTCAATGCACTATAAATGTTGATATAAACTTGGCTCTTTTTCAAAAAATATTATGGAACATGGCACGTTTTAAAAAAAAAAAAAGGTGTATTAAAAGCACATCAAGTAAATGTAACTTCAATTAGTTGTGATATTTATACTGAAAACGCATGCAATGAATACGCTTTCAATAGTCTAATTTAGTAAAAATTGAACTCAATGAACATCAAGTAGATGCATTTTCAGTATAAATATTTACATTGAAGGCGCATTCACTTTATATGCCTTCAATATTACAATTTGAACTGAAGGCTCATCAAGTGGATACGCTTTCAGTATAAATATTTATATTGAAGGCACATCCACTTAACGTACCTTCAGTTCAATTTCTATTTAACTTACTAATTTCCTTCGATTCGAAACGATAAAGTAATGTTTTTTCAATTATTAACTTGTAAACTGAATAAAAAATTTGATACAGTAATCAATTACATAAAATCACAATTAGTGGAACGCCTCAATAAATATAGCAAGAGGGGAAGAAATAAGCGAATGGGATGATCATTTAATGACCATACGAGTTGGATAAAAGAAAAAATAATTGTAAATTTTAAAATTATGATAAATAAATAATGCATTGAATTGCAACATATGATGAAAAGTGAATTGTATTTCAAATAATCAGTATATATACAAAATTTGTAATGAGTTAATAACACCATCAATACAATGGAAAAATAAAGGAGAAAAAAAAAAAGACTAAACATATCTACTAACGCCTACATCGTGTAAAGGTCCTCACGGTATGAGAAAAAGCGAATGCCTTCATCTATTGTGTGTCTGAGTAAACTCAGGTGGTGAATTGTCTAGTTGAAGTTCCCTAGGAGGACCTGGGTTGGCTGGATGGCCGGATGTAGCTAAGTGATGCCCCCGCCTATGGATGATTGTGTGGGGGTGGAGCGTCATTTTTTAGAAGCTGGTAGAGTCGCGAGATCAAAATATTACTGGAACTTAAGAGTAATATATGAGCTAGATCCAGCCTTAAAGTTAGATTTGGATCTCGAAGTGGAGGCAACATTTAACCTAGAGTATGTGCTGTATCCTCCACTAATATGCCTTAGGTCTATGAAATGATGGGCATGTGGTGAGATATCATCACCAAGGTTTGCCCGACAACTTCCCACTTGAGTTATGCCCCCTTAAACTCTAGCTCTAACCCTAGATGATGGATAAAAAGCTAGCATCTCTTCATCAGTAGGTGGTCTTTACTTTCTACTGTGGTCTATATAGAGTAGCTCATATACACCCTTCTACTATGGGTAAAGGATAAGGCCATTGTGTTGCTTAACGAAGTCAAGTGTCCCATCTGTAATACCCTGCTGCGTCGCCAACACAACTATCTAACTTTAATTTTCTAATTTAACTCACTACAATAAAAACACAAAATATATATATATATATATATATATATTATACATACACACAATAATTTCCACTTACATTTAAACATTATTTATACTCACATTCGTATAATTTATGTACCGTAATACAAAACATTCTTTAATTTAAATAACATATAATAAATTTTTATTAAATATTAATAATTTATACAATTTATGATATACCTACGATTATGAAATTTACATAATAATGTAACAAATTTTTTTCTAAAAAAAGAAAATTGTATAATGTCGATTATTAATCAAATAAAAAAATAAATAAATAATATGTTTATAAGTTATAGATTGTTACTTATTTCAAATGTATACTCACGTAAAGAAATGGTCCGATATTTCAATTATAGGTGTCCTTGACTTTTCTCAGTGTTTTGGAAATTTCAAAAACTGATATAAGTAAGAATTGGCTCTGATCGCATGGATTGGGGAATATATAGGTAGCATAGTAAAGGCGCATACGCTTTTGGTATAATTCTTTATAAGTAAGTAAATGTACATTTACTTAATACGTTTTCAGTATACTGTTTTCATATATTTTTTTTAAAACAAGCTCCTTTTTCATAATATTTTTTAGAAAAGAGCCCGTATTCGTATAAAGCTCTAAACTCAAATGATTTGTTATATCAAACACAAACTAATTAAGTTGTTTGCTTAGTGTTATGTTTGGGTTATCTTTTTCTTCATTTATATTTTATTTATATTTGATCTTTATCTGATTAATATTTGATTTATATCTATTTAAATTTTAGTGTTTTAAAAATTATCTCATTTATTTTTATTTTATAATTGTGATGAAAATGATTATTAAAATGTGAAATAAAAATTTTCATATTTTTAAGAGAGAAAAATTAAAAAATTATATTTTATACATTAAAAATGATTATTTTCATTAATATTTGAAAAAATACATATTTTTAATATTTTATTTTTGTAAAACATTAAGATTTAAGTAGATAATCGGAGCCTTAATGTTGCCTAAAAATTTTTCTTTTTAAAAGATAAACAAGGAGATAAAAAAAGGTGAAAAATGAAAAAATATTCGCTTCGTAGTTTCCGGAATGCTGGTATCACCTGCTGCCTTGAGAACGACCCCCTAATCTATAACCCTAACCAGCTACTGGCCCTTATTCAAAATCAGTCATACTTCATCCTACACTTCAAAAGCCAACATGAGCTCTCTCCACTCACATACGTACACCCACCACCGTTTCTCTCTCATCCACCACCATTCCCAACGCCTTCTTCTACTAAAACCCTACCGCCTAATATCTTGCGCCTCCGTCCGTCGCCACCTCCGCCCTAGTCGGAGAAAACGCTTCCGCCACCGTCACCTCCATGGTGACATCACTCCCTCAATCCCCAAATTAGCTGAATTCACTCCTCACGACCAAAACTACCAGCTCAAGCTCACTATCGACTTCGAAAACTTAACTAATATAGGAAAATCGAAACTTAGCCCTTTAGTTTCGAGGTTTGAGGACGCGTACTTTGACCTCCGAACCCTAATTATGCGCGACGAGGAGCGGAGGCTTGTGGTTTCATGTAAAAGGTCGACGGTGGAGTTTGTTGGGGGATTAGTTGTTTTGAGCTGTTTGATTGTGTTTTCGGTTAGGGTTTTGGTGAAATTGGTGTCCGGTTTAGGGTTAGGGTTTGGGAAGAGGAAAGGAAGTGATGTAGTGATTGTGAAGAGAGATAGGAGTCTTGGTGGGAAGGAAGTGGTGGTTGGGAAAATGGGAGACGTGGGAGGTTTTAAGGGTTTGGAGAACCCGCTTGCGGTGGGGCCAGGCAGGGTTGTGAGGATTGAGGAGAGAATGGGGCGGCGGAGGAGGAGTTCAGGAGGGCGTGGGGAAGACAAGCTTCCGGAATGGTGGCCTGAGAAAGGTGCAGAGGTGGCAGTGGGAGAATTGGAGGAGGGGGATGAAAATAGGGAGTTTTTCCAAAGGGAGGCTAATAGATTGGTTCGTGGTAAGTAATTGCTTGATTATGCTTCCTAATGGGGTTTTGAGCAGGGAAAATTGGTCATATTTTGTGACTGTTTTTAGCCAATCAAATTCTTTCTAAAATTTACCTTGTTTCAAAGTTGTGGTACATATGATAGTGTATCACCCATTTCTTGCTGTAGTAGAATGATGCTTCATATGGTTAAACACGCAAAATATGCTTTGCTGCAATGTTTCGAGTTTATTTGCTATTGAAATTGGAAATGATTTTGTGTTGCTGGTTATACCGTGTGGTGCCAATTTAAGTTTATAAGTGAGGGGAAAAAATTCATATGGATTATATCATTATATGTTTGATTTATGAGTTAGATGGTAGAGAGGATTGGTTTATGATCAGAGACAATGGTGAAATAACGTTATGTATCCAACCTGTAAGGCTTGAGTGGTGCTGTTGCATACATTTAACATTTATTGTATATTGAACTCACACGTCAGTTGCCTTTTCAGCTATGGTGGACAAGAGATTGCATGGGAAGGACATAATGGAGGCTGATATAATTCAAGTTAGTCCTCTAATAACCTGTCAGTTTCTAGAGAAAACTTGCAAATGCATTGTATCAAGTTGTTAAAACTTTTCTTTTAGGTTTGACAGATGTGGCATTCATCAAGATGAAGTAGTTTCTATGGTTTTTGAGAAACCTACCCCAGTACTCTAAAAGTGGAAAACAAAAACAAACTGAAAATTCAGCATATTGAATTTAATAAAGGAAATCTTAAGAACCAATAAAACAATTTTAAATTCTGTCAAGCTGAGGACTTGACCATATTAAATATTCTGCATTTCCTCTTGTTCATTTTGCGGTTTCATCCAACGTTTCTCTGCAACTTCTTTATGATGCATTTACTAGTCACTTATTAGGTGATCCTTCAATGATCCACCGGACTTTCCTTTGCCTGTATGGATGAGCAGTTACGTCGAATATGCAGGACATCTCGAATTCGGGTCTCCTTTGGCACAATAAACACACGGGATTCGTTTTATCGTGTGGCAGTTGACTTTGTTTTTAATTTCTGCAGTAGGTATGTGCCTCTAGGCTGAAATCTGTTTTACTTTCGTAACAAATGCTTTTTGCTTTCCCTTTATTTACATTTTATTCTTCTAAGCAGTGTGTTTGGAATAAATGCAGTGCTCCAAATCAGTTGACGTCTGCTTCAATAGATGTAGATGGTGAAGATCCATGCCGATTCATTGCTGGTCTTGCTGAGAACATAGGGCTTGAGAACATTCGTGCAGTGAGAATTGTGTCAGCTGCTGTTGCTGCACGCACAAGATCATGTTTTCTCCAGGCCTGGGTAAGCACTTTTGTATCTTCAGTAGCATTTGTCATCATTTTGACAGCATCATGATAACATGCTGTTCTTCTTGGCTAGTCAGTTTGGTTGTAATGTGGCAGCAAGTTTGTATTACTGGTCTACACTTTTCCATTGTAAAGCAATCCTTAATATTACTTTCAATGCTATGCTTTTGAAAGGTTTGACATCATTGGTTTCTGATTTATGAAATTCAAGTACATTAAATAGATCATCTTTGGGAAAAGCTCAGATGCTAATTTTGAAGTGTTAGCCTCAATGATGTTTGGTTTACTACTGTCGGTACCAGATTCCACTCACACTAGTTTACTTTCCTTTAATGTTTCTGTACTCACTTTTAATCCCAGGCTCTGGAGATGCAAGGTGACCATTCTGGAGCTCTAGAGGAACTTTCAAAGATATGCTTTATTCACCGAATATTTCCTCCGAGGGAGTCTTCTGTATGTACCTTATTACAAAGTTTACAGCGGGATTATTATCATTTTGTCATGTTTTGATGTTTTCCTTAGCATTATATAATTATATTAAGTCCACACAGTCTTTGGTACTAATATGATTATGGTGAATAGCCTTAATAAGATGTGTTTCTGATTCTCTATGAAAGGTTCCATTGTTGTTACTCCCAAGTGGGGGAACAAAAAAAAAATTAAGGTGTATTTACTTACCAGACACTAAAGCATTGTTCTGAAATATTTCTACTGTAATGTTTTAACATGTTCCTTAAAGGAAAAGATAACATGATTATCTGTTCTTTTTTTGTTTTTTAATATTTTGCTATAACCATGTGCAAAAGACTATTTTCTTAGTTGATAAATGCCCCTTCGACTTAATTAGGCCAAAAAAAGTACCTTCTACTTTTGTTTTGCCCATCAATGCTCCCCCGGTTGTTTGCATTATTCAGTTTTATTTTGTAATTGTAAGACTTAACATTCTAATTACTTATTAGAACATCAAAATCATTATTTTCCCTCCAAAACATGTGTTTTTCATCATAGTTTCATTGTGCACTTCCAAAAAAAGTGCTTCTCTGTCTCTCTGTCTCTCTCTTCCTTCTGCTTTTTTATTTTTGCAAGATAGTACACGTTCTAAGTTTTTATGCTCGTACTGAGTTTTTATGGTCCTTGCATCATTAATAATGGATTTACTTGGAAAATATTTTAATGCTATCTGTCTTTTCATTTTTTCCTTTGGTCTATTACAATTGAATAATATGGCCTAAGCCCTAGAATCTTTGGACTTATGTAGCCGGAGATGGAAATGGTTGCTCTTGGTCTTGAGAAGCAAATGAAGGCAGACCAGCGGGAATTTTTGATGAACATGCTTGTTGGTATATGTGGCGAGGGGAGCCCTGAAAGTCTTGCAGAAGCTCTAGGTTTGGTGTGTATTTCATCTAAATTACCAATTTCATAAACTTGTATTTGACAGAAATAGAAAGAACTTGCTTACCTTTTATGAGCTGGAACAAAATTATTGCAGAACTATATGATAAGAAATCAAGAATACATGAAAGAAAATGGAGTTTGTAGAAATTTTATTCAGGATTTAGGCATATATGTAAAAATGAAACGGACCAGATGGTTTTGTTTGTTTACTAGGTAACATCTAAATATAAAATACCATACTTTTCAAGTTATATACGTTGGGCTTTAATGTCATCTCCATTTTGTCATTTTAGGCAACTTCTTCTAGCAGTGCTTGGGATCAACAGGAAAAGAGTCATGCGTGAATATCCACGCAATGGGATGTAGCAACCTAATTCTTTTCATTTTATTCTGGTTCAATGTAACTTTAGAAGTGTACATGTAAACTAGGAATAAAGAAAATTATTCTTTAATGAACATAAAAGTCTATTATCTGATTTGATGTTCCTTTTAGTTAATTCCTTAGCAAAAAGACCTTGTCATTAAGTCAAACCCTAGCAAAGATCTGGGCTTGATTTTGATTTATGGGGGTGGAAAAAGGCTTCAGTTACTCATAAATCGGGAAATTTAGCCACATAACCAATTTGCCTTGGTGGGTCTTAAGTACTAACATTTTGTACACTTGTTTAGAAAATTGTTTAGTCTTTATCTTTGGAATCATTGTCATGTTTGATAACATAAAACTACTATTTCGCTTTGTCATTCAATAATTTACTAAGATGTCTCTGTTGATAAGGCTCTTTAGAGTCTTTCTAGTCTATGCAGATCTAAGCATCTTATTGCTTAAGGTTTGCTCTTGTGGGCTTAAGCTTTGGATTTAGATTAACCAAGCTCAAGAAGCTTCTTGTGGGCTTAAGCTCTGGATTTACATTAATCAAGTTTTACAACAATTAGAATGTTGAACAAGATAAGGATAAAATATCAAGCTAATAACCATATTTAATACATGTTGAACACCACGATCTCATTTTTCTACAAATGTGGAGAAAGATCTTTTCCACTATCTGTATTTCAATTATCGGTATAATTTCATTATAAATATTAGTTCATTATGTAATAATAAATTTCTCTACACTATATACTAAGCTTATATATTACTTAGGAGTATTCTCTATTTTCTAAGTATACACTCTTGATTTAAGAATCGAAATGGTTACGTTGGATAATAGCTTAACGTTTATTTACAGTGTTTTGTTTTACAGATTTTCTATATACAAAGCTCAATCTCTACTAGCAAATTTTTAGAAACAACAGTCCCTGCACTCTTAAATTTTACAAAGACCCAATTTGGTGCTGAATTCCAGATATCAAAGTTAATGATGTGTTGGAATTGCGAAATTTAAGGGGTCAAAATGGAAAATGCCGAAGTATAGAATTGAAGTAGTTGCTGTCACCAAGTTAAAATTATGCTGTATGCTTCAAAAATATTTTATTTCCATAATCAATATATGAAAGATTTATTTTACGGATTAATTATTTAATACATCTATGTGCATGTATAAAATTTAGTGCAATATAATAATCAATCTTCATAAAAATTAGTCCGGATGCTCATGAGCGGGAAAATCCAATTTTTCCACATTTTAATTTGAGATACCGTAATACGGTTTTGACTAACGTTTGAACCACAAACAACGTATTGGCATTGAGGAACGCTACATGATATATGGAATGTGTCGTAAGGTGCTTTTTTACCCTGTATTACCTCTCTGTCAAAATGGAGGTAACAGATTTGATTCGTTACTATGAGCTTCAAGAAAGAATGATAAGTTTGTAATTCTCCCATATATAGATTCAAAAGCATTTACATAAAGGAGCTCAAGATGGTTACCCGCAACGGAGGCTCCATCGTTGGTAACTGCAGGCTAATTGTCCTTCCTGTCCCCTGTTCGTTTTCAGGAAAATATGTTACGTGATTAGTTTTAGATTATTCTGTGGTCTAGTTGCCGGAACTATCCAGTCCATTATCTCATTATTGGAATTGCTATTGTATTAACTTCTACAGGTATGATTATGCATTGGTCAGTTCCATCTACGGCCCGTACAAGTTCCTAGTTTCAACCATTTTGTCCATCTCAATTCTCAATGGAAATTAATGACCCAACAACGTAATTAAAAGAAACAAGAAAAGACGGCTCGAATGAAAAATGTAATCGCATTTGATTACCATGACATTATCGCACAACAAAAACAAAATAACTCAGCACAAGAAGAATAGTACAACATCGTGCAACCCTCTTATCACGTGTATGGTGCATGTCATTTTAGTAGATGAAATACTCCGCTAGGGTTTTCTAGAAAGATTTTTGTTTCGTCAATCATTAGATGGCATAAAACCTTCTAGTTTCATTCTAATACCACGTCCAGTTTACAAACTAAACATTGTATAGATATCTTATCTAGTCTGATACCTTCAATTTATGCTAGGTGCCGCCACACGAAACACAACCTCAACATGACTTCAATATACATTATTATTTAGAGCCAGAGCAGCTAGAGCCAAAGGGATAAATATTCAATCGTGGACATACTTGCAATGAAGGAGCCTGCCAAATGATGAAGACCCAAAAGTGCTAGGTTTCGTTAGGGACTGATGTTGCCATCCGGCTTATGGGATTGTAGCAGAAAGGAGTGCAGCAGGTTCTCTAACCTACGTTAATCTTAGTTTACTATCATGAGTTTTCCCTTGAATGTAGAAATTCCCAGTGTATGAGTGACTTTATATCATTCAATCCAGTGGGCACATCCCTCATATGCAACTCTAACAATTACATCGTTCATGGTCATCCAAGCATGACTAACATGAGGTTGGATAGAAGAAAAGCTTCATAGTTGATTTGTGGTCAAATCGCAGAATACATTCCCTAATTTATGAGTTAGATGCAAATGCATGTCCTAAACTTCCAAAGTAAGCTTTCATCTTCTTATAAGTTCTGAAAATATGTATATACCCTCAAACTGTAACTACAACCCAAAATTGTTGTTACTTGAGATCTTTTGGCAACAGTTTTGAGGTTCTTGTAATATCATTGGGTGTATGCATATACTCAAAAGTTATGGAAGGCAAAATTCACATAATTAGAGTTCAAGGACTCTATTTGCGCCTGACAAATAATTATGGGAGTATATACACAAATATGCTTTGGTTTGTTGCAGTGAGTGGAACACATCTAGTTGGCAATTGATTCTTGCCTTCAAGAGCACATTGTGAAATTTCACGAAAATGATGAACAAAAAAGATTAAAATCAGCCATTGAAGATGCTGAGGTTCCTTTCATCCTCTCAGGTGTGAAAATGAGATGAGTTTCACTAGCTGGTAAATTAGTTTATATGTACAACCATCTAACTCTAGCTGCAGTTAACTAATACAGAATAGCTATTAATTATTGTCTTTGCTGATGTGGCAGACTAATACATACATACATATTTCATACACAATGGTTATACACTGCTGTTGCTGAAATCATTTCGGAGTCCTAGATAACTTCATACCTGGTACAAGCTGTTGAAGATCACTAGGTTCTAATAGAACTTGCTTCTCCACTTTCAATTGCTAGGCAGACACGATTTGCACAAGCAAAGAGGGTAAAACGAGCAAGTCCTTGATATGAAAGTATAAAATTAAATAGACATTGCTTTCCCAAATCATAAATAATTTGAACAAACAATTCAATAAATGAAAATTTCACAATGTGTGATTGAATGTGTGTGTGTAATGGAGAGATATTTTGAGACAAATTGCAAATATGCACTCTAAACAACTGGTCAGGTGCGAATGGAAGCTGACTTTACATTCCCATTAACTTTTCTAAATGTGAAATATCCCTGGAACCATTGCTAAAGCCCAATTCAGTTACTATATGTGGTTCTTTTTATCGATGGATTTAGGGCTCTGCCAATAGTTGTTTATTTTGGAATGTGAAGTCGTGGTCTATTTGCACCTGACAATAGTGTATTTGCAATAATCGCTATATCATTTTACCTCAGAAAACCCCTCTGTAACCGTGACACTTTTCAGTTTTCAATGATACAACCCCTCTAAAACTGTATAGTTGTATTAGTAGACAGAAGATAGAAGTAGATAGTCAGATTGTTTCAATTTAAAAGCTTCCTTTAGATTATGAATTTCTTTCCATTTGCTATTCATAATTTTCATTATTAGGGATATGTCTGCTAGCTCTGACCATAATATTCAATTTAAAGGTAAAAAAAGAAGAAGCATAACTAACGCATTTCAAAGCAAAAACTTAAAAAGTTATGGAAACATCATATGCAACCATATGAAATCAGTAACTCAGACAATACAACATAAAAGAATCACCACCTATGCAACAATTACCTGGAAGTAGAAAGGACACCATCAAAAACCAGATCCCCACTATCTTGAGGAATCCACTTTTCATCATCATGCTTATTCTCATCCTTGTTCTCATCCATGACAATGTATTCATATATTTCTCGGAAGCCTTTGTTCATGTATGACTTGGTTTCTGGGTTATTCCACTCTAGCTTGTTCCACCAATCTACGCTTCTGCTTGTTGTGGAAGTGGTGTGTGGTAACTTCTTCAGCTTAGTGCAATTTTTAACTTCAAGGAACTTTAAAGTATCCACTGCTCATTCAACTCATAATAGCATGGTCTTTGCAAGCTGCGCAGGTTTGAAAGGGCCAGAATACATAGTTTGGGAGCAACAGCTTGGATTTCTGCCGGACCATACAGGAACGACTCTGTCATATTGGATGTCAAATGTTGAGTGACTGGAACACATCTAATGAGCAACTGAGTGTTGCCTTCAAGAGAACAGTGTGAAATTTCATGAAAATGATGAACGAAAATGATAGATCAGCCATTGAAGATGCTGGAGTGCCTCTCATTCTCTTGGGTGTAACGGGGAAGCAAAAAAGGGGGGGGGGGGGCCAAAAAAAAAAAAAAGGAATTTGTGGAGTGAAAAGGTTAATTTTCATTACCTGGTAACTGAGTTTATATATACAGCAATCCAGCTCTAACTGTGATTAACTAATACAAATCAGTTGTAATTTGTAAATTTGCCACTACTGATGTCACGGCCTATTGCATCAATATACATATTTCACACAAATTGAGTATATACTGTTGTTGCTTAAAGATTAAAGTATACTCAGCAATTATGGAGTCCTAAATCACTTCATACCCAGAAACAAGCTGTTGAAGACCATTGGCCTCTAATAGAACTTGCTTTCCCGCTTTCAATTGCTGGACAGATGGGATCTGCACAAAATCAATGTCGGCAAGACAAGAAAATCATTAAAATGAAAGAATAAAACAAAATAATCATTGCTTTTTTCAAATCATAAATAATTTGAACAAATAATTCAAGTAACAAAAATTCTACAATGCATGACTGATCGTGTGTGTGTTTGAGGGAGATTTTAAGAGGCAAATTACAGACAGGTCATCTTCATCTAAAGTATTGGTCAAGGACAAACAATCCCCTAAACTTCCAAAGTCTAACTAAATTCACCTCTTCATAGTTTTTGAAAATATGAAATAATTCTCGAACTGTCACTGAAGTCCTAAAATCACCACTCAACGTGGCTTTTAGCAACGAACTTGTGTTTTTAGCAATAGTTTGGACTAACCTGTATATTTTCAAAAGTTATAGGAAGATGGAGTTACACTTAGGAAGTTTGGAAAGTCTACTCTTGCATGAATGACTTAGGCAGTGTATTTGCAGTTATCCCTATTTTATTTGACCTTAGAAAGCCCCTTCTAATTCCTGACACTTTTCAATAACAACCCCTATAAAACTTCATATCCGTATACAGCAGAAAGACGAAAGAAGTAGACAGACAGAACCTTTCAATTTAATAGCTTTCTTAAGTTTATGAATTCATATTCATTTACTATTCATAATTTTGATTATTAGGGATATATTTGCTAGCCCTAACCATAATATTCAACCACCAAGATTGTGAAACAAATACATTTCAATGCAAACGCTTGACAAATTAGCATAAAGATCAACATTGTAATTGGAGAAAAGAATGGAAACATCATATGCAACCATATGAAATCAGTAACTCAGACAATACAACATAATATCGCAAAGAATTACCACTACACAAGTATTACCTAGAAACAGAAAGGATACGATCAAAAACCAAATTCTCACTATCTGGAGGAATCCACTTTTCATCATCACCCATATCCTCATCCTTGACCATGCATTCATATATTTCTGAGAAGCATTTGTTCATGCATGACTTGATTTCAAGGTTATCCCACTCTAGCTTGTTCCACCATTCTAACCTTCCTCTTATTGTGGAGGTGGTGCATGGTAACTTCTTCAGTTTAGGGCAATTTTTCACTTCAAGGAGCTTTAAAGACTGCCACTGGTTATTCAACTCATAATAGCATAATCTTTGCAAGCTGCATAAGTTCCAAACGTCCAGACTCCATAGTTTGGGGGCAACAGCTAGGATTTCTGCTGGACCATAATGGAACACCTCTGTCAAGTTCGCACAATCATTTAAAACAAGCCGCTCCGGTTTGGGCAGTACCATATGCAGATCACTAGTAGAGAAAACATTTTCCAGTCTCCAAAACTTGCATATATGGAGACTTCTTAATTTAGAAAATGTTCTTCCTAGAGCATTCGCTACTTGAGGCTCGTCACAAGTGCATCATTAATACACTGAAGTTTGAGGTTTTCCAAATTTGATAGGATGCTATACTTTGGAGCTCTTTGTGCTAATTCTTTAGAAAAGGAACAGCTCTGCAGTTCTAGCACCTTTAGTTTGGATTTCGATTGCTTGACCGATGAAAAATTGGCAAATATCTGGTCAACATTTTGGATACCTTGCAGCGAGAGAGTTTCTGCATGAAAAATGAAAGACTGGATCTTCCTATCTTCATATATCTCCATAGAAACCCTCCTCTCTTCTCTTTCTGATTTGAAGTTATCTGGGGGACATCCATAATATAACACAAAGCTTGTCAACCTTTCCATCCATATACATTCTTCATAAGTCCCTTCTACATCTGCTAGTTCAAGATAGACCTCCTTCAACAACTTTAAACTGGAGAGATCCTGCAGTGTTGCCTCTCCCTGGTTCAATCTTTTCCTAGTTGGCCATTTGTAGCTGCTCATCCACATGTTCAGGATCTCCAAGAACTTCAAGTTACATATTGTATCAGCATCCATACTTTTCAAGTCGGTGGTGAACGTTAAATTCAACACCCTTAGGTTAATGAGTTGCTTGATTCCTCTGGGTAACCTATGCAAAGAAGAGTCAGAAAGATCTAGTATCTTGAGTTTTATTGCTAATGGCACTTCTTCTATATCGTCACATTCCCTTAATAGGAGAACACGAAGTTCTTCTTGACAGAGACGAGAAGATGGAAATGACTGCAGCCGCCACATATTCAAGATTCTTAAGTGCTCGAAAACCTTTTAGAAACTCTCTTGAAACTGTCACTTTCTCATCATAATCAGTTCTGCCATATAAAAGAGTAGTAACTTTTGGCAAATCCATCTCATGTTCAGGCAATGCTATTTCATTATTGTCTACAAAAGAAATCCATGCCAAGTCTTTTACTTCCACTGGGAACGTAACAACTGGACTTCTGGATATACCATGTCCAGAGAAGACAACAGATGTTCCCATGGACGTTGCGATCCATCTGGCTACATCTCGAACCACATCATGCATCTTCACAGCATCAATTCTATCACCAAACTTAGAAACTGCTTCTTCTAATAGGCATGACTCCTTCAACTTCTCAATCAAATACAACCCCTTACTGTAGATGTTTTCATAGTATACCTGCTCGTCAATCAGCTTCTCAGCAAGCCAACATTGTACTAGTTCATTCGAGTCAATATAGTAATTTTCCGGGTACAAAGAGCAATATAGAAAGCAAGACCTGAGAGTATTATTTTCTAGCGAATCATAGCTCAATTTTAGTGGCTTGTAAACTTGAGATTCAATACCGTCGATAGGAATGGAACTTTTCAGCTCATTGACAGCATTCTGCCACAGATTAATGCTAGACTTTCCCCTCATGGCTGATCCAACAGCAACAGTTGCCAGAGGCAAACCCTCACATTCTCTGCACACTGCTTCTGCTAGTGGTTTGATTCTCTGTGTATTCGCATACCATCCAGCTTCTTCAACAAACAATCTCCAGGCTTCACTTTCCTCCAGGTATCCGATTTTAAAAGGTTCAGATTTCATCCTCATACACACATTCTCAAATCTTGTAGTCAATATTACCTTGGATCCCTCTTGTCTTTCAGGGATGCCTATGCTAGGCAGATCGATGAATTTCCAAACATTGTCAAGAATAAGGAGAAATTTCTCCCTCTGGAGTCTGTTGTGAATGCGATCTGCGATGCTTTTTGTGCTCATGTTTTCTTTTACCTTCAGATTCAGTCTTTGAACAATAGCCTTCTGTATGTCCTCATCATTGGCATCCTTTATTAGTGGGATTAATATTGCCAAACTAAACAAAGAAGTGCTCTTCAGCTTGTTATTTAGTCTATTCACAAGGGTAGTCTTGCCTACTCCTCCTGGTCCCCACTCACCAATGCTCCAAATATCGTCACTGCCAAGCATGTTCATGACTCGTTTTAAATTTCTTTCTGCAGTGGTGCCCACTTCAAAATAGGGGACACCACGAATATGCTCTACACGTTCTATATTGAGATTTGCGCATGTTACGATTTTCTGTCCCTGGATTGTCAATTTCCTCACTTTCTTCTTTAACTTGCACTGTGAAACTCCATGACCAAAGATGCAGCAACATGGATGGCCATCATCTTGACTTAACGATCTGTTTGGGTTTAGTAGTACCTGAGGAATCTGCTCAATGATGTTTTCTGCATTTAGAAGCCATTTATCTACATCATCGGAGGGTCTCATGCCTTTAATCTAATTCAACATATTGCTCAGCTTCTCTACATCTGCATCTAGTGATCCGGGTGCCTTGAGAACATCTATGGTAGTTTTTACCTTTTCTTACAAAGGAGCACACAGAACACCACCAACTGCTGCCACTACCGAAGTAACCATGGAAGAAATGATCTCTGCTAAACTAAGTAAAGCCATCCAAAGAGAGATGTTGATATAAGATCGGGAAAGATATGTGGGTTTAGACTATACTGGGGTTACTTTTAGAAATAAAATGTTAAGCAGGACAAGAGGTTTAGTTAGTGGTAGATCATGGTCCTTTAGTCAATGTAGCCTTCTGTACCTTTTTTTGTTCTTTTTCTTTCTGTACTTTATTCTTTTTCTTTCTGCGAGAGTCATGTTTTGCCACAGGGGGAGACAGGGTTGATAGAGACGGAAAAGGAAAAAAAAAAAAAATTACAAAAGAAATAAATAATTACAGAAATCCGAGTTATAAAAAACTATTTCTAAAATTACCGCATTTGAAATTGAAATCCTCTAAGCGATTATAAAATAAATTAAAATCATCTCTTCAATTAATTCAAAATGAAATTACAATTTCTATTCATCTTAAAATTTTATCTCAGATTAATTGAAATCATTTTTTTAAAAAACGATTTTAATTCAATTTAAAATTACTAATTGAAGCTGTAATTTTAAGTATTATATTTTTTAAAATACTTTTTTAAGAAGGTATGTTCAGGATTTTTTTTTTTTTTTTTTGCCATTCTTGATAGAGACACTAAACTACTTTGGGGGTTTTTTGATTCATTTTTGTTTAATGGAAAAAACTCACTTTGGGTGGTTTTTTTTTTTCATTAAAGAAAAATTCTACTCCATTTTAATTTCTGTAGAATTTTTTGAAATATTATCAAGTGAAAAGTACCCATTTAGCTTGATTGAATAACCAAACTGCTTTCCACTTTCTTTGAGATTGAGCGATCATCCTCCAATTGTTTCAATGACTATCACTTTTGTCTATACTTTTTATCTCTGGTAAAATAACTAACAGTGATTACAACTCTCACTTTCAAAGATTTCAACCGAAATACAAGACGAATATAACGAACATCCTTTCAAATAACATTTCAAACAACTTTGGAGACAATATCATAAACAAAAATCTTATATTGAAAAATTTGAAGCTTCAATATCTCGCATATCTTGTTAATCTTACTTGTTTACACGTCAATCCCCATATTGTCCAAGTTTTGATTTAAAACTTCAAGCTTCTTAAAAACTAATTAAGGTTGGATTAAAAAATTCCGACCTCAAAAAAAAAAAAAGAAAAAAGAAAAAGAAAAAGCAATATATAGCATATCTTCTTGAGTTATCATAAAAAATTTGTGAATGAAGTAATGCCCAGCATCATAGGACTCCATTTCTAGTTCTTGAACATTGGAATGGGATTTCTAGGAAGTTATATTATCGAGTTAGAGTTAGAACTGATTATTCAACTCATAGTAGTCATCATCATTCACAATGTCCTCCCTGGTGGTTATAACAAGAAGACAAAACTAAATAATTTTTAATTGTTGATTAGTCGCACAAGATTGCTAATTTCATTGACCATCGTTTGTAAATAAAAACCGAAAGAAAATAAATACTTACTTCACAAACTGTTTGTAAAGGCACTCGTTTGTACTTTAGTATAGCTTACCACCCGAAAACAGATAGATAAACTGAGGTATTGAACAGGTGCTTGGAGTGTTATCTACGTTGCTTTGCTTTTGAGCAACCTAATTCTTGGGCTAATTAAGTATCGTGAGTAGAATTTTCTTATAATACTAGTTATCACTTATCAGCTAGTATCGAGATGTCGAATATTCTATAGGGGATTAGGTATTTCTCCGGTTATGGCTTTCTCTTAATTAGTGGTTGGGACCCAAGACATCTTTTAAGTTGTCTTCGTTGTATTATGGTCTGTTTCCAATTCTTGCCCGTATTGGCAATGTTGCTTATAGGGTACAATTACCCTTAGGTTGCAAGCTTCATCCGGTTTTCCATGTGTCTTTATTAAAGAAGTCTTGTGGTTCTTTTCCTCTTCTCTCAGAGTTACCTACTGAGTTCGAATCCACAGATGAAGATGTTTTGTTTTATCCATCCAAGTTGTTGGGTTGGCGGTTTCAAGTCAGAGACGGTCTAAGCATTCCACAAGGTTTGGTTTAGTGGGAAGGTCAAACATCTAATGACGCTACGTGGGAGGATTTGAGTGCTTTTAAGCTCCAATTTCCAGACTTCGTCCTTGGGGCCAAGGGCTTTTTTGAGGAGGGGAGTATTGATATGGTTTCTAAAACTAATCAACCATTACGACATGTATACAAAAGGAGCCAACCAAAGGCTAAGGGGTTGAGTAATATGTATTGTAGTAGAGTACATATAGTATAGTGTAATATGTAGAGTATAAAATCTTTTGTATTTTTTGCTATATAGCTACTTTAATAAGGTTGGTTAAGGGTAGATGGGTTATGATGTGGCATCATACGAATGGGATAGTGATTGAGCACGTCATTGAGTATAAATAAGTTGAGTTGGAGGGAAAAGGTAGTTAATCAGTTAGTTAGTTAGTTTTCTTGGAAGGAAAGGTTGGAGGAGAGGTTTGGTAGCTCTCCTCGATGCGTATCAGTTGTGAAGTGCCAATCCTGGTGACTTGCTTCACAAACAAGAACCTTAATCAAGTAAGTAAGAACTTACAATCCTATTAAATGCTGATTTCTATCCTAGTTAGTATCAAGATCATCTATGCCTAAGGAATAATTTTGGAGCTATATTTACAATTATGTCCCGATTTCTTGAGTAAGTAAAGCACGTCTTATTGGTAATAGAGTGTATCCGTCAAGAGAAGATTGTGAAATTCCAAGTAAAATGATGAAAAGAACAATCGAGATCAGCCATTGAAGACGCTGAGTTTGCTTTCATTCTCTCAGGTGTAACAGAAGAAAACAGAATTTAACGAGTGACAATGACAAAAGTTTCACAAGCTGGTAAATGAGCTAATATATACAACCATCTAACTCTAGCTGCAATTAACTAATACAAATCAGCTAGTAATTATTGCCATTGTTGATGTGTTGAAACCATTTCGGAGTCCCAGATCACTTCACACCCGGTCCAAGCTGTTGAAGACCGCTAAGCTCTAGTAGAACTTGCTTCTCCACTTTCAACTGCTAGACAGACAAGATTTCAAGATTTGCAGAAACAAAGATGGCAAAACAAGCAAGTCGCTAAGTTGAAAGAATAAAACAAAATAAATATTGCTTTTTCAAATCATAAATAACTTTGAAATTAACCAAATTCTGCAATGGATGATTGATCGTATGGGTGTACGTGTGTAGAGACATATTTCGAGACAAATTGCAAATAAACCCTCTAAATCAATGGTTAGAATTAAAGTAGAAGGTGACTTCACATCCCTAACTTTTCAAAATATGAAATGACCCTCAAACTGTTGCTAAAGCCCAATTCAATCGCTATATGCAGTTCTTTCTATTGATGGATTTAGGGTTCTAGCAATCGTTCAGGAGTTTGTTTGGGAATGTGACGATGGCTTACTTACACCGAACAATAGTGTATTTGCAATTGTCGCTGTTTTGTTTGACCTAAAAATCCCCTCTATAATCGTGGAACTTTTCAATCAGAAAACCCCTCAGAAACTATATTCGTAGACAGTCAGATTCTTTCGACTTAAAAGCTTCCTTTAGATTTTGAATTCAATTCCATTTACTATTCATAATTTTCATTATTAGGGATATGTCTGCTAGCTCCGTCCCTAATATAATGATTAAAACTATAAGTATCAAATTGTTAGTTATAAGTAGTTAAAAAGATTATCGTTTTAATATAATAAATGTTACTAAAATAAAAGAAGACACCTTGAAACCGTTTGTAACATAGTGTATATATATATATATATATATATTAATTGTCGGTACAACCGTGTTGCATAGGTAAAATTTTTTTTTCATCTAATAATAAAAAGAAACATATGTTTATTTTAAGTTTATAGTAAAATATTTTATATTAACCATTATAAATTTTACTTTTAAGGTATTTATATAATTTATAATGATTTCTTTCAAAAAATCATATTAATAAAAAATATTATGGAAATTGTGAAAAAAAGAGACTTTATTGAAAATTGTAAAAAAAAAAAAGAGATAAGAAAGTGGGAGAGAGAAGAAATAGAGAGAGAAAATAATATTTGACGTTGGTCAAAATAGTAATTTTAATTATAGTGATTACTTAAGTTTTCAAATGTTTTAATTATATGAGTAGATATAGATATTACAAACATTTTAAATTTTTATTATAAATATAAATATTTTCATATGTTGACTTTTGTATAATTAAATAAAACAACCTCCTTCACATTCCATTGGCACGATTACGGCATTGCCTCTCTCTTGACATCCATGATAACATCCATAAAAACTCGATCTAAAATCTCAAAAAACCGAACCATAATACGAAAACCAAACCCCAAAATTTCAATTACAAAGTTCCAAATCCAAACTCTCTCAAATTTCCATTCCAACTGTAAACTCCACTCTCTCTCTCTCTCTCTCCTTCATTTTGCTTCGCGTCGCAACTCAAATCTCTCTCTCGCTCTCTCGTAGTAGCGAAGGTAGGTATTTTTTCCTGTGAAATTGATCGATTCCGTTTGTTTCTCGAGAAAATTAAGAGCCTCTATAGTAACGGAAGACTTAGGGTTTTCTCTCTTTCTTTCGAGTTCAGTGGAGCATATTAGATTTTGTCCTTCATTTCATTTTTGTGCTCGATTGAATTTCGAATCTCTGTTTTTGCAGATTGTACGGAATCGAAGAGACACGAAGGTGCGCTCAGATTATAGCAACTGAATCTGTCATTAGTATCTGCTTTCTTTTGTTCGATTCGATTTGATTCAATTGCTTACTTGCATCTTTGATTGCTCATTTCCACTGTGCGGTCATTGTTATGCAGTTTCATTCGGTTGGTGAAGGATTAGGAATCTGAATCGTCAGCTACAATGGTTTCCTTTGAAATGAATGACCGTAAAAGTAAGTTTTGAGATTCGTTTCTCAAACCTCCTTCGGTTATGCCGTGATGTATAATGCTATAATGTAGAGAAGTACTTTGTCTTTATTTGCTCTGGCGAATGAGTTGAATCTGTCTTATAGTAGGTAAGAAGTGTATGCAATGACTCTATTCGGTGAAATATACAGTGCTTCTGTTTAACGTATGATTATTTGCAAATAAATTCAAATTTTTAAGTTGAATATGATGGGAGGAAAGACTATTTACAATTTATCAAAAAAAAAAAAAAAAATCAGAAAAAGTAAAGACTATTTACATCTAGATGGTCCTTAATGAGATTGTTTGGGCACATGGCTTGAAACCATAGAAATGGACAAAAAGTAGCTTATTGTGCTTTGTGGGAGTGGAATATTGTTAAGAGATATCTGTCCTCAGAGGCAAAGCTTAAAAATAGCTTAATGATCTCCTGAGCTCAGGCATCTGAAAGCATTGCTTTCAGTTGTAGTACAGTCTGAATTTTGGATTTCAGTGTAATTTCTGACTAGATTTGCATATGTGCATTTTTCCTTTCAAGGGAACGTAGGTTTTGTTTGTGGTTTTGGCGTATTTCATGTGTTTTTAACATTTGCAGCTACTGACTTGGTTGAAAATGTTATGGATTTTGGGTCCCTGGATATTTATGGTAGAATGGTCAGGTCTAGTTCTTTCTTTCAGAGATTCTCAGTCCTTATTTAGACAGCCTCTTAGGAGTCTATACATAATTTTTTCAGCGAGTTTGAAGATAAGTTTGTTGGAGTGATGCTATAGTGTCAATATATCTTCCTGTAGTTGCTTCTCATGGATAATCATCTGGGCAATTTGATTACCTAAATCCATTATAACGATGGCACTCAAGCCTTATTCCCACTGGATAGGGTTGGCTAAAAGCAAATGGGAAGTCTCTAGATCTTTTAGAATATATCAAAGATGATCCATTTTCTCTGACCAATAAGATGGCATCATTTGTAGTACAAGACAGGGAAATTTCTCATGTATCTTGATATGACGAGGTTTCAATAAGAAATCTTTGTATAATAATTATCTAGGGTTTGCTGTGAAATATTTTGGTTTATGGGTTTTAGTTTTTTTATGGTTTTTCTTTCTATGTAAGAAACATAGTAATTGTAAAGGATATGGATGATTTAAATAAGGTTGTGATGCACCAAAATTAAATCAAACTAAGATTTTGAATTCTTAGATTAATATCACGCACAATCTAAGAAATTCAACAACAGGTTGATTATTCTTTCATAGTGTTTGCTTTTTAAATACAATTCTTGCGCCATTGTGGCTGCACATACATGGTGGATGGGAAATCCTTCTGAAAGAAAATCATTGATAAATGTATCTATAATATTGAAAGAAGAAAAAAATGTAAAACAAATGAGAACACTTTTTTTTTTGTGTTGGGGGGTGTGGGAAGGGAGTATGGAAAAATATTAGTACAAATTTTGAGTTTTTGTGACCTATCATCATCCCAAGCAAATGTGGTTTACAAATCATACCAAACAAAAGCTATTAATATTGGGGTAACTTTTCTTTTTGGGTTGGCGCTAACAGAGGGGCCCAGCCACGATGAGAATGTTGGTCTGACCTTCTCTTTAATGTGATGAGAATATGAGATTTGAAGCTGTGCCTTCTGGACTTGGTCTGTAATAGTCATCTTGATAATTGTCATGCTGGCTCCTTAGGTGGTGGCATTTCAAGTTCATTCTTCTAAAATTTCCTTTAAGCAGTCTTTAACTTGCAGTTAACTTGCATGTGTCTGGAAGGAGCGTTCTTTTTTCTTTTGTGTTCTTTTCTTCTTTTTTTTTTTGGAGCAAAACTGGGCAGTTCCTTAATAGACAAGGAAGTCATTTGAGGTGATTGCATTGTTGCCTTGAAATGGATACTACACATATATTCATCCAGCATTATTTCTTGATTGATAACAGTAGTTCTCTCAATTGCAGTTTTTCTGTTTCCTGGTTAACCAATGTTTTGATTGATAGGATATGCTGAAATATTATTTGCTTTAAACATGTTTCAAAACCCTGAATCTAAATCTCTTGTGGCTTGATGTTATTTTATTTTGAAATTCCTTTTAGGAAGGAATTTCAAAGTCTAGCATGATTTTCTCATTAGCACTGTTGCGTTTGATTCTGGTATCACCATTATATTGATTCATCTGCTTTAGTGATTTACAAATTGTTCTGATCATTTGTATTGATTTATCAGAGATTGGACTTGGGTTGACTGGATTTGGCATCTTCTTCTCTTTCCTGGGAATCATCTTCTTTTTCGACAAGGGATTGCTTGCCATGGGAAATGTGAGCATCTTCAATTAGTGTAAATCAGTTTCTGGTTTCTCTATTTGCTAAATATATGCTTGCAATTTAATTTATGTATAATTTCAATTGGATGGTTGATTGCCATTGCACTTACTGTGGTTTATGATCTATCAGATCCTCTTCTTGTCAGGAGTGTCTCTGACCATAGGTTTAAAGTCAACCATGCAGTTCTTTATGAAACGACAAAATTTTAAGGTTTGAATCTTTCCCCCTCTCTCCCCCTCCTTCAAGTGCTACACACTTACAACCAAGTACCAATAAAAATATCAGTAGGCTGGTAGTGACTGCCAGTTTTGGATTTTCAGGGTACGATATCATTCGGTTCTGGCTTCTTCTTTGTAGTAATTGGATGGCCTATTATTGGCATGATCTTGGAATCATATGGGTTCATTGTGCTGTTCAGGTCTGCCAACGCTGCCTACTTGTTACCAACTGAAAGCTAATAAAGGTTTTGAATAATTGTTTGTACAAAGGATATTTTCCTGAAGATAACCCAAGTTTTTCAATGGAACTTGCAGTGGTTTCTGGCCCACTCTGGCAGTCTTCCTGCAGAGAATTCCAATCCTTGGATGGATCTTTCAGCAACCATACTTTAGATCGGTAAGTTGGCTTAGCATCTTGAATGTTGATCTCTTACTAAATTTGTCTTTTCAATACTTAAAATACTGTAGTTTTAAGCTTCCCACTTGGAGAACGGGGGTTTAGTAGAACTGTTATGTCCTCAGTTTTGGCTTCTATAATTTTTTGATGGTATGATAGTTGTTTTAGTTGCCATGCTGGAGATTAAATCGTTTAGTTGGTTTGACTCTAGTTATTATCATCATCATCAACTTAGTATTGTTCTTTTATTCTCACAAGAATGATAGCAATATCAATTAATCATGATTGAGTGAAAGATGTTGATGTGGTCTTAAATCTACTGTCATTGCACTTTAGGTGTTACTATTTGGATAGTGATCATTCTTTAGTTTTAGATTCACAGCTCGAGACAATTGCACTGATGTGGCTTCCACAAGCTATGTCAATGTATCATCTATGTTGTGGGATGTATATGCCAAAAGGAAAGAGGGAAGAAGGAGAGGGGATTTGGGGGGGTGGCCGGGAATGGAAAAAGAACAAAATTAAATGGATAATTTTTAATTACCCAGTAAAGGGTTGCTTTCTGCATTAAATAGTCCAATGTTCTAGTTGTAGTAGCTTACACATATTCTGTAATTGAGACTTGACTGCTTGTCTTTGATCTTAGTTTAGGATAAGTGCAAATTTTGTTTCCTTGTAATGTAACAATTCCACTAATTGCTTATACCAAAAAAAAAAAAAAACTAATTAGTAATTAGCGTATAGAATCTGACAGGGGACCCCCTGTAACACAAATTTAGAGCTAAGAAAGCTTAAATCATTGGCCAAAAAAAAAACCAAAGCAAGCTTAAATCATTGCTAAATTTATCTTTTAGGAGCTACAGTATCACCAAGTAGCATGGAGAAATACTCATTGTGATTAGAATTATGGTTTGGGTGAAAGTGTGACACAGCTTTGAAATGAGATTGAACTCAGCAGTGTTCATAAACAAATTTTATCTGAAGCAGTCTGGCCAATAACGTGATTGAACTTGTTAGTGAGTTGTAGATACAAAGTTGATTTCTCTGGTAACATGCACCTTTGCAGCAGAGTTTGTAAGCTTTATGCTGGATAGGTGGCAGAAGAGAATAGTGAAGTTTAGTAGTTTCTTCCATTGAGAATCCTCTTACAGAAGATTGGTTCCTGCTGACACATTTTCCCTGATATGTTTGGAGTAATTTTGTTGTAGAAGAAGTGGTCTATTGTCTGGAGAATGCAATTGGACTGAGATTTATCCATTCCACTATAGCTATGAACAGTGTCCTGGTTTAGAAAAAAAAAAAAAAATTAAATTGGCTCCTCATACTTTTATGTATGCTCAATATGGTCCTTGATTTGATTCCCTTGATTTTCTGATAATAGTTGACAGACTGAACTAGTCAACAGTCACTTAAAATGCATAAATATGTGTGAACCTGGATGACAGAATGTTAACTCTGAAATTGTTGTGCTATGCTTATGATGACCTAGCATGGGTCTGCAGTTTCTAAAAATGAAGAGCTTGTATTTCGAAGATTATGTCATAGCCTTGTCTGATGTATTGAGCATGGTGATTTTGGGCATGCAAATTAGTAATGGGAAAGCATCTTTCCCTTCAATATACGGGCATATCTAACACAATAATATCCAGATGTTATCTGGTTTTGAAGATGGCTAATGGATTTGCTTGTGCCTTCAAGTTCACTTTCTTTGCTTCACAGATCCAGTCATCTTGGATTTTTCTCACTGTAGTTTGTTGCAATGCTTTGACATCCACCTGATGTCGTATATTCAAGTGACAAATAATGCTGATCGTGTATTTTCAAAGGGTAGAATTACTGGCTAGATAGTGAGATTTATTTTCCCTATTGAAGCAGTTGGTTTGCATGACTCTGGAAAAGCTAAAAACATTGGAGAAGGGTTATAGTAGGCATAGTGTTAATGCTTGCCAGCACATCAATTTGCTATTAGGCCAAGCATTAACGTTTACTGGAAATGGCATACTGAGAATATCCTGTTTGAGGAAAAAACTTCTCTGTTCCATTGTTTAGCATTCAAGTGTTTTTAGCTTTGTGACCAATTACATAGAAGAAAAAGATTGTGAAAAGAAAATTTTTTTTTACCAAAAACCTGTTGCCTACTAACATTCAGTCCCTTCTATGATGATACAGTCAGTCAGCACTGTTGGCTTTTCAAAATGCCTGCCAACTTTTCAGTTAATAATCTTTCATAGGATGGATATATTTTGTTCATAGAGATTAAGGTGTCGTAACTAGTTTTACGTCAACTGAATGCTCCTTTTTGACTGTTATTGCTGGAACTTTTCAATTGGCAATATGGTGTAGTGGCACAATATTTTTAAGCAAACTATGAGAATGTCATGAATGATCATGCATACTGGGAGTTATTTATTGAGGTTTCATCTCTGAAAGCTTCATTTCTTGCCAAATGCTAATTATATTTACATTAGAAGGCTTCATCCTTCGAGATTGTCCTGACATTAGAATCGCATGTGAGATATGCTATCCTACTACCATGCTCTCGTTTCTTGATTCCTTCTACTTTCTTGCAGCTTGTTGATCGATATCGTGGAAGGCGTGTGCCTGTGTGATCTTGCGGTTTGTTGATTGATATCGCAGAAGGCTGGTGCCTATGTGACTGTGATCAGGGAATGGTGGGGTCGAAGCTTCAGTAGTGTAAAATATGAAATGCTCGAGATAAAGTTGCCCTTTTTTTCTTCTCGTTAGATAGGTGAAAATTAAAAGATAGCTTTTCATGATATGCTGTAGATTTCCTGTTTTTCCGATTGTTACGAAAGGGAAAGGGAAGTGTTGATTGATCTTTCAAATGTAATCTCTCGCTTGTTCTCTGCATTGTCGCTGACTGTCATTTTTGAAAAGGGTTTTTTAATCTTTCTCTGACGGTAACCATGCCATTATGTTCACAAAGTAAATATCACAAAAGAAACTTATATTTGTTTTCCAGGATTTGGAACTCGATACTGAAGATGTTGTGAGCCAACTATTATCGAGACTTGATCACTTGCTAAGCTACTCGTTCACCTCGCTATTATCTCAATACCATTGCAGTTTTATTTCTCATGGAAGAATTATTACCGTGTTTAGTTATATTAGGTTTGTAATAGCAATTCCACAAGAATGTTAAAAAATATTGAATAGCTATTCATTCAAAACTATGAATAGCAATTAAATGTTGAATTTAATTTTTTTTTAAAATGTGCTTATTAAAATTAAAATTAACAGAGGAGATTCTTACTATGCCATTAGCAGCAGCTGATCAATCTGTATTCACTGCTGTCATACTCTGGTGGCTCATGGTGGACCTTTGCCATGATGTTTGGATGGCCCACTTTCATTGATTATCTATGCCCAAACAGAAATATCAGACATTTAATGCTATCTGAGAAAAATGTATATATATTACATAATCTATAATATATTTTGATTCTATGTATGAGGGTCTCAAATGCACACGATCTCCTCATATTAAGTCTTCAAATTTTCACTGGCACTACTTGAAAGAACATATGGCCCTTGGAAAAATAGTTCACAAAAGACGAAAACAAGGATAGCTTCGGCAAACTTTTACTTTCACATTTCCCCTCGTTATTTGCCAAAGAGCCATCTTCAACTGCGCATACCTCGTGCCCATAAAACCTATACAATGCTAGTTGCTAATATTATTGGCAATACTATATTTAAGGAATTTCTACGTGTAATACTTAAAAAGCCACCATATAGTATAATCATTTTGAAGTATAGTAGTGAATCATTACGAATTATAATGAATAAGGTCCTCAACTTAAAAAGAAGTTGCTAACAGCCTCTGTAGAAATTATCAATAATTTTTGTAAAAAATTATTAACAGTTTCACTTTTATTATTAATGGGTTTTATTTACTGTAATTCAAGATGGCTTATGATAACTTAAAAGTAATTGAACCATATAGTTATTTTTGAGTGATTAAATCATCCGGTTCTTTGAAGTAACTATATCGTGTAATCACTTTTGGGTGATTACAACGTGAAATCCTCCCCTATTTCGTTCCTTGCCTTTTGGCTATGCTCATAAAGGTTTTTGCCCAAAAAACCAGCGAATGCTTTTGCAACTATAAGAGCTGCTCTTCTAGGGCTATATGAAATATCGAAGGAAAACTAAATAAAGGTATAGAATTAAATAAAAGTTATCATAATAAATTAAAACTAGAAAACATATTTCATGTAAAAGATAATAAAAGAAAGCTAATAAAATACAAGGTGAAAAGAAAAATTAAAAGATAAGTAACTTTTCAATAGAAACAATAAATAAGTACAAAAAGCGTATCCATTACCGCTTTCTATAAATAAGGTCTTACTCTCTTTTAAAAAATTACTCCAATAATTTTTGATGTGTCTAGAAGGAATAATCACTTGGAAACTAGTCTTGAAAATGAATAAGCGATGCATCTTTCCCCGTATGGAAGATAAGAAAAATGGATTAGTTGGATGATTTAGCAAAATGTATATGGTATATGGAGATATTACTCACCATGAAGCAATAGAATAACTTAATTTCTACTTTGACATGATGTACAAAGCAGATAACTAGGGTTTTCTTGTCATAACCTTGTTAAAGGGTTGATAAGAGATATAGGTGGAGAAAAAATTGATCAAATCGAACCGATCGATCAAACCAAATTGAAAATATGGTTTTTCTTACAATATGATTTAGGAAATTCTCAATCCGAATCAAATAAAAAATTTATAATTGATTTAGAAAGATAAACCAAACCAATCTGTAAAATCGAACCAAACAGTTTGGTTTGGTTTATAAAAGACATTCCTATATTTTTTATTAATTGAACCAAAAGACATTTCTTAGTTGAAGTAAAATATTGTTATATTTTTTTATAAAATGGTTTGGGTCGGTTTTATAAATTCTTTTTTGTTTTATCCTTTAAAATTATTTTATAAAAAATATAGTAATATTTTACTTCAACTAAGGAATGTTTTTTTGTTATAATGTAGTATTTAATAGAATTTTTAATTCATATTTATTAAAATGTATATGCATTAAACTTTTTAACTATCATAATATATAAATTATATATGTAGTTTGACTTAAAATTTGTACAGTATGTTATTTTTATAAATGAAATTAATTATTAAGAAACATTTAAAATTTTTTTAGTCACATGGATATTAATTTTGTCAACCTTTACTATAATAAATATTATTATTCTTAGACCAATTTAATACTTTTTACATGAGATTATGTATTTCGTAAATATACTTTTCTAAACTAACAGATATGGTTTAATGCGTAAACGAAATTTAACCAAATTGAAATTTTATGGTTTGAAAAAATTCCTAATTTGAACCGTAGGTTTTATTTAAAGCTATAAAAAAATGAATCATATTTTTATGGTTTAGTTTAGTTTGAAAGGATAATTGAATCAAATTGATCCGTGCCTATCCTTAATAATAGAACCTAATAATAGAAGACCAATTGGAGAAAAAACTCACAATTCAAGAATAAAGATGATAATGATCGTTCATTGATAAAGTGGCTACATTTTACATCAGTATTTATAGTATCCTCATTACGACAAATGAAAAAGATAGAATAGAAACAGAATTTGTGTAGCGACATTGACGTCATTGTGTGTTAGATCAAGCTTATTGATTAGGTTAGTTAGAATTTTAAGTAGCTTGCATTAGGTTCACTATCTTTTGGCCTATTCAAAATCCTTACTTGAAGGTAGATGTATTAAGGTAGAACATGTCAAATCATAGGATGTAGGTCAACATCCTTAATATGGTATGTAGGACTTATGATCATGTTAGCCATTGCTACTTATGAATCCTTAGAGATGATGTCAAGTTATTTAGTAAGCTACTCTAAGTTAATCTATTAAAGTTTTCCTTGACTTACATGATTATAAAAAATGTATCGTGGCTTCTCAGGTGTTATAGCTTGTAAGACTGCATGAGGGCTTCATCTTTGGTTAGATGGTTGGATAAGATCCTTCGTGTGAGATTCTGGATTTCGCACATTTTGGCTCTAGTGGTCAGATCTAAGGTTGAATTCTTATCATCTCCTTGGGGGGTATTGATGATATACCCTTAAATCAAGTGGGTCTTCAAGTAGTTCTTCGTTTGGAACATAAGGAGTGAGCTTATTGATGTTGAAGGTTGGAGAAATGCCATAACCTTTAAGGAGTTCAAGCTTATAGGCATTATTGTTAATCCCTTGAAGGATCTTGAATGAATTGTTTACTTAGGACAATAATTTGTTAGCTTTATGGTTAGGAAATCAATCTTTACTTAGGTGTATCCTCGATAAGTCTCGTGGCTTAAAGCTCACGACCTTCCTTCCTCTATTTCCTTACTTTTATTGTTTAGCAACGATCTTGGCAAGATTCTTGAAAACATTTTGATGCAACTTCTAAATCTTTTGTGTTCTATCTATACCACTTAAACTCTCCTCCTTAAAAGTTGGGATGGATGACATGTCCATTTCTAAGGTTCGATTGCACTTATATATAACCTTAAATAAAGACTTATTGGTTGTACTATGTATCGACCTATTGTAAGCAAACTTAACTATGGGTAGGCATAAGTTCCATTCTATTAGTTTCTTGCCAACCATATCTTTAAGAAAGGTGCTTAAAGTTTGGCTAACAACTTTGGTTTGGCTATTTTTCTAGGGGTAGTAGGACATATTGAACATTAGTGTGGTGCTAAGGCTCTTCTATAATATCTTCCAAAGGAAACCGATAGGAATCAACCCTCTAGATTGATCACACATAGCCAAGCTAGAGGATTCTAAGTACTCTTTTGGAAGATACTAGCTCTAGGCTATAGCTGAGATGGGGATTCTTATCCTGAGTAGGTCTCCTGCCGACCTGACTATCAAAACCTTACATGCGTCAAATCCGCCCATGTTTAATAGCGACGCTTTATCCCAAAAGACAGCCTTAGAATAACCGAGGTAAGCTCCTGATCTGACCACAAGCATTCGACCATAAATCGAGCTGACTCTTTAGAAGAGCTAATTAGTCCTCAACTTGATCCAGATCAGGTCGACCCCTGACTGCAATGCCCTCCTGCTTTTGCCTATGTTGTATCATAATACTAACGTCTAACCACCAAGCGATACGTGTCTTTTGACACGATATTCCAGAATGAGTCTTCTCTCTTTCGCATTGAATATTATTTGCCCCTTTTACCCCTTTTGGTATTATTTATGTAACCTAGTGTAGAATATTCTTTTGTCTCTTCATACATGTAAAGCAACCTTAGTAGGTGGGTATATAAATTCCCACTTTCTTGTATGCAGGGGACATCTCTCTTCAATACGGAATTACTCATTTGAGTAACCTTAGTGTTATCGTTATTATTCAACACTTATTTATTCCTTTTGGCAAGGAGTAGTGGCGAGTGATCTTTCAATTCGGACTAGTATGTTATATCCAGTGAATTGTGGGCCAAGTAGGATAGAGTAGTGTGTCATATCTATTCGGTAGCTGCTCGGGTTTGCTAGCTTTTCTTTTGTTTTGTTTTTGGCTCGCTTTGTTATGGTGCTTCTCCGTATGTTCGACTTTAGAGATACATCAGCTTTGTTGGTATCAGGGTACTGTTCCGCGAGGGAGTGTATGAAGTTACAATGAAGTTCTGGTTCACTTTATTGTTAATGGTTGCTGTGTTCCTTTCGTAGCTACTGTGGTATGTTGGTGTAACAACAAGAGTGGTTTTATTATTACCCAGTTTTTACTCTGTTTCTCATTACGAAAACGGAGTAAATTTGTTTCAATTCTATTTGAGTAACTATTTGGTATTGAAGTTGTTAGCAAGTTGGTAATCTATTTGAGAACTACTGTACCATATCTGATTTAAGTATTCAGGGTGTTATTAGTGACCAGGGCAGTGGTGCTCAGCCTGGTCGTCATCATAATGGTAGCAACATCTCAGGGTTGGTTGATGGCAAACTTAACAGATTCATAAACTTTGTTGAGAGTTTAGTCACTGCAATGCAAGTGAACAAGCAATAACCCTAAGGTGTATAGTAACAAAACCTACAAGAAGACACCCCTGAGAGACATTATGGTTAAGGCAATCGAACTAATTGCCTAATTCTACCGCCATAAGTTAGAGGAGTAGCAAACCGAGTTGTTAGATGAAGACTGGAGTTAGAGGAGATTGAGGAAGATGACAAGGAGCTAGGTGTTGAAGGGTTTAGCGAGGAAAAAGAAGTTCATTATTACTAAATATAGGGATGAGGACGCCGAGTCCCTCAAGGGTTAGACAATGTCAAGGTTCAAATTCTGCCCTTCAATCGAAATGGAGATGCGGATGCGGATGCGAATGAATACTTAGAGTGGGAGGAGGAGGTTAAGAAAGTGTTTGAGTGTAATGGGTATACGAATACTATCAAGGTCCAACTAACTGTACTGGAGTTTACTGGGTATGCCATAATGTGGTGGAAAAATCTGAATACAGTATGAGTAAGGGATGGAAGATGAGGTATTAAGACCTGGGATGAGATGAAAAGGTTGTTGAAGGATAGGTTTGTGCTTGAGAAGTACCTATAAGATACTTTTACAAAGTTATAGGAGCTTCACTAAGGAAACCGATCTATTGATGATTATCTCAGAGAATTCCAGATACTTATGATTTAAGTAGACATGAAAGAACCAAAAGCTCGTATAGTATTGAGGTTCATTTTTGGGCTTAAATATGAGATTCGCAATATTGTGAAAGTACAGAGGTTTTATACCTTAGAAGAGGTGATCAAGATTGTGTAAAGAGTTGAGAAACAAAGGAGAAATGTTCCGAGCTGACCTAGGCTGATATTCTCTTGAGCCTCGGTACCACGTCAACTTGTTCAAGCCGAGCGAAGGAAAGGAGTGACAAACTTGATGACAGCCGGGCCAGCTAGTAAGGTCGAGCCAATTAGCCAAGTTGATTCGAGGCTGGGCCGACCTCGAAAACATATGAGAAGAGACAAATCTTCGGATAAAAGATTAGTGAGGTGAAATGCTTTAAGTGCTTAGGCTTTGGACATATGGCTGCTGAGTATCTGAGCCGACGTGTTATGGTGCTATGAGGAGATGTAATGGATAGCATTGATGAGAGGAGCCCGAAAAAGAAGAAGATGTTAGAAAGCTCGAGGTTGAAGAGGAAGAGGAGACTTGCATTTATGCTGACTCGGGAGAAGTGATGACCCTAGTCTTAAGGTGAGTACTGAGTTCCTTGCTGAACTCTAAGGAGGAGTAGAGGGAAAATCTATTCCATATCAAGTGTATCATCGAAGGCCAATTATGCACGATCATAGTAGATGGAGGGAGATATATTAATGTGGTTGCATGATCCTTTGTGTAGGGGTTGGGTATGTCGACCTCAAAGCACCCCTGACTTTATAAGTTGCATTGGTTTCATGATAAGGGTGCTTTATACATGACTGAACAAGTAGCCGTACCATTCAGCGTTGAGAATGTATACAGGGACGAAATAGTGTGGAATGTTGTCCCTATGGGAGCTTTACATTTGCTGCTTGGACAATCTTAGTTGTTCGACCGATGTGTTATACATGATGGGTATAAGAACACTTATGCCTTTATTAAGGATGGAAGGAAGATTGTGTTGCAACCCTTGACCCCACCCCAAGTAAATGAAACCCATAACTAGCTTACTCGAGCTAGTAAGAAAAAGGCCTTAATTATGAGCAGAAGAGAGGTTCGATCTGCTGAGAAGGCTGATGAACCGGTGTTCTTACTGGTAAGAAGATTGATGGAGATGAGGGAATTATAGGATGTTCCAGAAGAGATCCAAAGCTTGTTAACTGAGTTTTCCGACCTGTTTCTAGAAGAACTGCTTAGAGGACTGCCGCTAGTTTGAGTCATTGAGCACTGTATTGATTTACATCCAGATGTTAGCTTACTGAACCGACCTGCATATAGGATGAACCCTGAGTAGGCTGTTGAGCTGAAAAGACAGGTGGACGAACTCATAAAACGAGGATATGTGAGGGAGAGTATGAGCCCTTGTACTGTACTGACTCTACTCGTTTCAAAGAAAGATAGTTCATGGTGCATGTGTATCGATAACCGAGCAATCAACTGAATTACTGTCAAGTATAGATACCCGATATCGAGGCTCGATGACATGTTAGATGAGCTTCATGGCATAAAGATATTTTTGAAGATTGATCTACGAAGTGGCTACCACCAAATTCGCATGAAGTCGGGTGATGAATGGAAAACTGCCTCCAAGACTAGGCATGGACTCTACGAATGGTTGGTTATGCCATTCGGACTTACTAATGCGCTAAGCATATTCGTGAGGTTAATGAATCATGTAATGTAGCCCCTAATTGGGAGATGTGTAGTCGTGTACTTTGATGATATATTGGTATACAATGCCGACTTGAATGATCATGTTCAAAATCTTCGTGAAGTATTAAGCATTTTGTGAATTGAGAAGTTGTACAGAAATGTGAAGAAGTGTATGTTCTACCAGAGAGAAGTGATATTCTTAGGGTTTGTAGTGTCAGGGGAAGGAATCCGAGCAGATGAGGAGAAGATCCAAGCTGTTCTGGACTGGTTGACACCGAAGAATGTCATCGAGGTCCGAAGTTTTCATGGCCTAGTTTTTTTCTATAGGCGATTTATTAAGGACTTCAATACTATAACCACTTCTTTGACTGAGCTGACTAAGAAGAGTGAAGGATTCAAGTGGAATGATCGAGTTGAATGGAGCTTTAAAGAGATCAAGGAAAAGCTTACCTCCGTACCTGTCTTATTACTATCAGATTTTGACAAGCCCTTTGAATTAGAATGTGATGCATCAGGAGTTGGAATTGGTGCTATCCTAATGTAGGAATGACAGCCCGTCATCTACCACAGTGAGAAAATTAGTAGTCCTGCCCTGAATTATTTTGTGTACAAGAAAGAGTTGTACTCTCTTTATCGAGCCCTTACTGTTTGGCAACATTATTTGCTGCCGCAAGAGTTTGTTATTTATACAGATCATGAACCTTTGAAGCATCTAGGAAGTTAGAACAAGCTCTTGAAGAGACAAGCCAAGTGGTTGGAGTTCATGGAGGGTTTCTCGTACATCATTCGACACAAGAAAGGAAGTGAAAATGTGGTTACTGACTCTTTGTGACGACAACAAACCTTGCCGATCACTTTACAGACAAAATTATTGAGACTCTCACTCATTACAAAGCAGTATGCTCATGATCCTCATTTCGCCCCCATCATCGAAGGGTATAGGGATGGAATTGCTATCAGAAGATATTATCTTAAGAATGTCTATCTATTCAAGGACAGCTGGCTATGTATTTCAAACTACTCCATACGTGAACTATTGGTTAGGGAAGCTCATAGTAGTGGATTTTCAGGCCACTTTAGGGAGGTCAAGACAGCTAATCTATTGAAGAAGAACTTTTATTGGCCTAGTTTGGCTAAAGATGTCTATAAGATGGTTGGTTGTTATGAAGTGTGTAATGTCACGCCCCGAAGCGGCAGAGTCGTAACAGCCCCGCCGTGTAAACCACCCTAAGATAGAAGTTGGCCTCACAACCGCTATCCTAGACCTGATCTACACAAGGCGTCCACAACTAACCCGCTTTGAAGTAGACAATTTGTAATTTAAATAAATCGTTTACCTAAAAAAGTGAGGAAATATATATATGCTATAATTCAGCTATTGTAATTAAGGTTTACAATATTTCTCCGTAATATATTTTCTAGTTATTACATCACTCAGAAATGAAAAGTAATTCTAAAATAAAAACTTAGACCTTAAAATATGTGTTTATTCTTCACATGTTTTTCCTCACTCCCCAGGATCCAGCAGTTGCTAGCTTCATAGTAGTTGTTGCCGCTTCTTAGCCAGCACCTGCACGATGTCTATAGGGATGTGAGCAACCACAGCTCAGTAAGTTAGGACGGAGGACTTAAAACTATACCATACACACAACAAGGTTTTTAGTCACTTATTAGTTGCAATGCATGTGCAAGCAAATGCCATCGCACGACGTTGTCCGGCCCGTCGTGAGATTAGAGAAATTGCGCCCGCTCTAATCCGGGTTGAGGAGTTACCGTTAATGCAACAGCTCACGACCAAACCCAGGCTTGTGTAATGGAGACCTTGCTCCTCCCGCGACTACCTTCGAACCACTGTCTTCATCCCCACCGCGACCTCTTCTCCTGTCACTTAGTTCGACTGAGGATGAAGAAGGGACCATTTTGCAATCCTGCGCTATCCCTTCCGAAGGGGTCGGTATTTGGCCGGAGAGTCCTAAATCCCCTAACGGGTTGCCATGCATGTTCGATTATGATTACTGGTCGTATATTTGATTAAATCCAATTTAGGGTGATCAATCATTACATACAATTCATACTATATGCGCCAAGGCAACAAACATAATCATAGCATCACCCATAATCAAGCACATGCACACATTCAACTATCTAACAAGCACAATCAAGCATAATCTTAAGCCTCCAAAATACAGCAGCGTATTAATCCCAACTTACCTCGACTCCTCGCTCGCTCACTCGAGGTCCGATTTGCTCAGGCCATCGCCGGTTATCCTTATAACACGAACGTGGTTTCAGCTTTTCATATAACTGTTATAGGTTCGTTTTATCCTATAATGTTTATTGTTAGGTTTTGTTTACGGTTTAATATACCTAATTATCTAGGTATTAAGTCTTTTATAATTATTCTAGGTTTAGGTTTAGGTTTGGGTTCGGTCTCGATTTCCGCATCAATTTCCGAATTAGGTTTTGGTTCGATTTTTAAATCCTAAACATGCTCGAATCCTAATGTGAAATTAATTACATTAAGCTCGAGTTTCCAAATATCCTATTGGGTCTTAATTTAGTATTCTAAGCTATTTGGTACACGCTAGTCCTAACTAGGGTATCGGATTTATCCCCGATGTGAGAAAATCTTACTTTTTTATATAATTACCTAAAATTCAATCTTAATTCAGATTTAATATTATTCTGATTTTTACTCTAATATTATCTAAATAACCCTAATTTTTCCATATTTATTAATTTACAATTTCACATATTACTAATTTCATATATTACTTACCTAATTTCTTTAATTAACTATACTTAGTACCTAAATGCTAGGATTAGGGTTCCACTGCAGAGATTAACTTCCTTAAACATCTAATTAAGATCTAAATCAGTAATTAACATCCTAATCACCTAATTAACTCCAAATTACCCAATTTTTCCATCATTTTAGGGCTAAAAATAAATTTAAAAATTTCGAAAATTAATTTTTAAAAAATGGCTTCATAGCACTGTTCTATGTCACATGAGCATCCTACAGAAAAATTTTGAGCCCCAAACTACATCCCTAAGCCTATTTAATTTCCGGTTTAATCATGCTCGGTTTTGCACAATTTCTTAGGGACCATATACTACGGAACATAATTTCATCAAAATAATATTTTTCCTACAAACTACATACAAAAATATCTCATAATAACAAGTTTCATAATTTTCTGGGCAAAATAACTAATTTTACAAAATTATACAAGAATCGGGCTGGAATTTGGACTCACCAATTCAGGTGGCTCCGGCCACCGCGGGCCGCCGTAGCCTTGTCGGCCGGCCTGGGCGCTGCCACCACCGTGTGGTGGTGGTGGCCGTCCACTCCCAGCTCCTCGTTTGGTGTGGGTTCCCTTTAAAACCCCTAACTGCACAGTTTTTCTTATTTTTTTTATTTTTCTGGATTTTCTCTCGAATTTTCGACTCTCTCTAATTTTTTTTGATTTGTATCTGTCCAAATGAGCTTCTGAATTTTTCTTGCTATTTATAGACGAATTTTGTAATTATTATGCATTAATTTGATGGGATTTTGCCCCACTTCTTTGATTTTAGGCTTTTAGTTTGTCAAATTCTTATTGGCCAATTTTTATTTTGCAGCTTTGGACCTGCCACGACCTTATCTTGCTTTAGTTATCCACTTCTGATTTTTTTCTGATTTTTCTATAATTATTTTGTATTTTTCTTTAATTATTTACTTAAATTTTCAGCCTATTTCACTAATTACGCGTATTTTTATCTACACGTAAATATATGTAGGGTGCACGTGAATATTCCTAAATATTATTTTGGTCATTCTAAAATTTTTAGTATACTAATAATTCATTTCTAATAATTTATTAGTTATTATATTATACTTTTTGCCTTTTTGATAATTAGCAGTTATTATGCTTAAAATTTGAAAATTTTATAGTCTCCTATTTTACTACTTATTTTCTTAATTTTAAGTTTACAGGGTCATTTTTACTGGTATCTTGTTAAATAGTTTATAATTTGGGTGTGATCGGATCCTTTAGCCGATCGCCCTAAACCTTGGGTTCTAAGTTCAATCTTACGGTTACTTTGCTGAACTTTGGGGCTTACATGTAAGCAAGCTAAGGGGAAGAGAGAACCCCATGGAGAGTACATTCTACTACCAACACCCACTTTACCTTGGGCCAACCTTAGCATAGACTTTATCCTAGGGTTGCCTTGGACATCTAGAGGGAAAAATTCTATTTTTGTTGTAGTGGATCACTTCAGCAAAATGGCGTACTTCATTCTGTGTCATCGAACTAACAATGCCCTATACATTGTTGATTTGTTTTTGCAGGAGATCGTCCGACTACATAGAGTACCAAAGACTATTGTCTTAGATTGGGACACAAAATTCTTAAGCTATTTTTGAAAAACTCTTTGGAGAAGACTTGGGACTAAACTTGTATTCAGCTCTAGTACCCACCCTTAGATTGATGGCCAGACTGAAGTGGTGAATAGGACGTTAGGTAATTTGCTTAGAGTTGTTGTAAGAAAGAACTTACGGGATTGGGATCTGTGCCTACTAGTTGTAGAGTTCTCCTACAATCGAACTATCTATAGTATTACTGGGAAGAACCTATTCAAGGTCATTTATGGCTTAACCCAGCTACTTCCTTAGATATGATCGACACCCCAACAGCTATTGAAGAGAGTCAATTCGAAGTTAACCGATCCAAAGAATTGCATGAGCTACATTAGTCTGTAACTAGGAAGATCGCTAAGTTCAATCAAAGGTAGCATGAAATTGATAGCCGAGGCCACTGAACTATTTCTTTCCACCCAAGAGACTTGGTATGGATACATCTTAGTTGAGAACGATTCTTACACTTGAGACTGAACAAGCTATCCCCTTGAGTTGATGGTTCGTTGAAGGACCTGAAGAAAATCAATCGCAATGCTTACTAAATTAAGTTGCTTGATAACTATGGTGTTTCTTTCACTTTTAATGTGTTCGATTTGATCCCTTACCAACTAGCAGAAGAAGACCCTATAAGCGCCCTAAAAGAAAGGATAAAGACTGCTCTTGATTTGAGAATAAGTCTTTCCAACCCCCAAGCAAATGATAGGAATCAACCCTTTTGGACCGATCACACGTAGCTGAGCTAAAAGACTTCAAGGACTCGTTCGGAGGATACTAGCTATAGGCCATAGCAGAGATAGGGATTCCTATCTTGAGTAGGTCTCCTGTCAACTTGACTATTGGATCCTTACATGCGTTAGATTTGCCCATGTTCAATAGTGATGCTTTATCCGAGAAGACAACTTAAGAATACTTGAGGCGAACTCTTGATCTGACTACAGGCATTTGACCTCGAATTAAGTTGACTCTTTAGAAGAGTTGATTAGTCCTTGACTTGATCCAGATTAGGCCGGCTCTTAACTGTAACGCTTTTCTGCTTCCGCCTACATTGTATCATACTCCTAACGTCAAGCCAACAAGTGACACGTGTTTTCTAATCCAGAACGATTCTTCTCTCTATTGCACTGAATATTCTTTGTCCCTTTTACCCCTTTTGGTATTATTTATGTAACCTAGTGTAGAATGCCGTTTTGTATTTTCATACATATAAAGTAAACATAGTAGATGGGTATATAAACCTCCACTTTCTTGTATGTAAGGGACATCTCTCTTTAATATGGAATTACTCATTTGAGCAACCTTAGTGTTTTCGTTATTATTCAACTCTTATCTATTCTCTTTAACAACAAATAGTAGTGAGTAACCCCTTAATTCGGATTGGTGTGTCATATTCGGTTAATTATAGGCTAAATAGGATTGAGTGGTGGGTAAGCTACATGGTTTGAATTGATTATTATGGAAGTTTAATACTTAACCAATTTTTGCTTTTTGATGTTCAATATCGATTATCTGTATTACACTTGTTCTTAATTCCTAACATATTATGAATATTAATAAATTTAAATAAGAGATTTGTGTATGAAAACTAACTTTAATACTTAATAATTCAATCTTTCAAATAGATTAATTCATCAATTGTGCTTTTTATCTTAAGCCTAATATTGTGTAAATGATTTTGATAAATTGTGTAGCACACAATCACTCAAGTAATATATCATAAAAAATAAATAAATAATTTTTTAGTAAATAAAGAATGTAGGGTTAGAAAATCAAGCAAGCATGTATAGTGGTTTTGCCTCATGCATCAGTCCATTCTTCCACCTCATGGCTAGGAATATAGGGTCCACTCTTCCAGTTCTTAGCTAAGAATATGGTTATCCACATCGTGCTTCCATTATCTGAAGATAACTTTACATAGAGGTCAATTGTTCTCATGATCTTATCTTGTCTCTAAATCGTAAGTCTATAGAATTTCCTTCCTAAGTTCTCTTAAATAGTATTCTACTAATTTTTAAAGAGATTATTAACTCTTTTGAGAATTGCAATAGATTTCCTAACACTTTTGCATAATGCTTAATAATATTAAATTCTCAAGTTATGAGCTCTACTTTTTAAATCACTTAAATGTTTGTGAGGCCAATCAAATTATAAATATCATGTGAACTTTTGTAGCTCTTTCCTCTTATCTCACTTCTTTGCTGACTCTTGTTTTGCTTTCATTTCATTGATCACTTTTTCTTTAAATAATTGTGGCTTCTAACATTAAGTTTTCTTAATATGGTAGTAGTCGCTGTATAGCAGTTGCTTCTTCAAATCTTTGTGATCTTCTTGCTTTACTGTTTTGTTGATACGCTCATATGTCATAAAATACTTTTTTGTAGTCATAAAATACTTTTCTTGTAGCTTTTTTATATACTTAGAAACTTTAATTAGTCCGTTGTATCACATGCTTTTGAAATCTTTGTAAGTACTACATTTGGTGTCCCTTGGCTTGTCAAGATAAGTTACCCAATTATATCTTTATGGTACTGGATCTTAACTTGTTCTTTTATAACAAGCTTTGATTACTTCTTGCTTCTAAAAATTGAATGCATTAAGTCTTATGCTTTTGATAAGTGTTGTCTTATGATAAGTTCTTTTCTTTTCTTCCTTCATCTAAAAATAATGTAGCCATGTCTTTTACTTCATTTGATCAACTTTTGATGGTTATATTTTTTGAATCAACATCCATCACTAATACTTGTTTTCTGGTTTTTGATTCTTCACGTAACTTATTATTTTATCAACCTTTCATCATTTAACTCTTTGTTTTTCTCAAGTTCCTTTAAGAATGCTATTTTATGTTTTGTTTATTAGGTAACTTGATTAGCAATAATAAAATAACTTTTGTTCATCTCCACATACATTTTGTTACTATTAAAATATATTTCATTTAGGGTTCATCATAAAAAATTATTTCATTCGGGTTCTTGCACTAATAATTAGGTCATCTTGCTGAACCAATTTACTATTACCATAATTGAGTATTTCCTCTTATATGTCCTTAGTGATTCTAGAACAAAGTCTATACTTAGGTTGACCCATGGATAAGAAGGTATTTGTAGAGGCATGTATTCACCAAAGCTTCTTAACTTCTCTTGGCCTTTTGATACACCATACACCTCTTTAGTACTTGATGAACATCCTTCGTTGTCAAATGTTCCTTTAATAGCTCACAGATTTTCTTCTCCCTAAAATGTCCTAACAAACCTCTATCATATGCTTCTTAGACTAATAGTTCCCATACTAAGTGAGCTAGTATACAAAATCGACCTTTCTTTGACAAATGGTTTTCAACAATATAGAATCCATCCATGGTCACACTAGAGTTACATCGAGCCGCAATAGGGCCACAATAAGTATTGTACTCATATTGTTCATCCAACAATCCGAAACTAAGTAGCTTAGATTATAAGGTGATTAAAAACATATCTACAGGATAATGTGACTACTACATCAACACCCCTTTTCTTGTACTTGATCACGCAGGAAAAACTCTCTAAGAACTCAACTTACTTTGCCTATCTCCTTTGAATAGTTTCTATTGACCTCTTAAATATTTTATTGACTCATGGTCAATGTAAATAATGAATTCATGAGGTAATAGGTAATGGTGCCATGTCGTAAATGCTTGAATTAGGGAATAAAATTCTTGTTGTAACTTGAGTAGTTTAGAGCAGTATTGTCAAGTTTCTTATTGAGTATCTGATTAGTCTTCTTGCATTAGTATTGCACCTCTATCGACATTAAACGCAACATACTTTAACTCAAGGACTTGATGTCAAGCAAAGTAACAACTAGGGTGGTGGTGAGCTTCTCTTTGATCTCTTTAAAACTCCTTTAAGCTCAGTCATTCTACTTGAACTCCACAGTCTTCTTGTTAGCTTAGCTAATGGGGCTACAATCATATTAAAGTTGTGAATAAAGCACCAGTAGAAAGAAGCAAGCCTTATGGATACTGTTGACCTCGCGACACTCTATCGAGTCGGCTAGCTGAGTATAGCCTTGACATTCTCTTTGTTCACTCGAACCCGATCTTTTATAGCTACAAATCTTAAGAATATTACCTTGGGTTGATAGAATAAGCATTTCTTTAGTTGCCATAAAGCTTCTTAGTTCTTGACATTTTAAACACCAATTTCAAATGTATTATGGTTGGCTATTTTTCTACTATAGAGCAAAATATCATCGAAGTAAACTACCATGCATTTCCTAATAGATCATGCATTACATGATACATGAGCCTAATAAATGTATTGGGCACATTAGTTAGCCTAAAAGATATGATAGTCCATTCATATAATCTACAATACACCTTAAAGGCTGTCTTCCACTCATCTCTTGGTCTCGTACAAATTTGGTGATAACTACTCTTCTAATCAAGCATGGAGAACTAACATATTATTTAGTTTAAGGATTGGACATCGGCACTTGATGGTAATCTTAGTTAATAGCTTGCCTATCAATGCACATCCTCCATAAATCATCCTTTTAGATACTAACAGTATAAGTGCTGTCCCTTCAATGAGATCTTCTAATTAGCATTTCAATTCCCTTGCTTCTTTAGGGTTCATGCAATAAGTAGATTGTTACGCCCTGAAGTCACAGAGTCACAACAGTTCCGCCGTGTAAACCAATCTATGATAGTAACTAGTCTCACAGTACCTAACATAGACATAATTTATATAAGGCATCGATGACTCCTTACTTTGAAGTAAACAGTCCAATTAAATGTTTAACTACAATTATGGTCAATTTCACAAATTTGTAATAAACCTATATAATTATATGTAAAGTCCACAGAACTTCCCAGGAAATTCTACATATACACAACAGTTCACTAATTTACATAATAATTATCAGTCTTTCATCCTCAAACCATAAAGGACATTCTCGCTATACATCACTACTAAGTAAATTGATCCTTACACCCTTAGCTTCAAAAGAACTAACCTCTGGATAATTGTAAGGCGGCATAATACATGAAGTATTCAGAGATCAGGACCTGCAAAATGATCTATAAGGGTATGAGCAACTATAACTTAGTAAGTTGAATTGGAGACTCATGGGAGTATACAAACATAAACAAGATTATCAAGCAATTATTTTAATGCAATGCAACAATCAAGTGTTATCGCACAACGTAATTCGATCTGTTGCGAAAATAGAGAAATTTCACCTGCTCTTATCCGAGTTGAGGAGTTTCCATGTTATGTAGTAGCTCACAACCAAACTCAGGCTTGTGCAATGGAAACCTCGCTCCTCCCGCGACTACCTTTGAACCATTGACTTCACCCTCGCCGTGACCTCCTCTCCTGTCACTTATTGTCACTTAGTTCGACTAAAGATGAAGAAGGGACCATTATGCAATCCTGCGCTATTCCTTTCGAAGGGGTCGGTATTTGGTTGGAGAATCCTATGATCCCCTAACGGGTTGCAATGCATAACATTTTTGGTTATTAGAGTCAAATAAGATTAAATTTCATTTAGGGTGTTCAAACAATTTCACACCAATTCAATCAATCACAAAATCACTCACATTACAAATTTAGCACGCATTCAGATACATCAAACACATGGTAGACTACTACAATCACAACTATATACAATCCTAAGTCTCCGAGTACCATAAAATGGTACTCTAATATAATAAGTAATAACCTAATTTACTTGGAGTTTCTTAGTCAACCGATCACTCGATTACAAGCCGATTCATCTCTAGATATCCTATAATACAAATAGGTCTTTTTTTAGTTCTTATACTTTAATGATTCACATTCTAAGTTATGATTTAGCTTATTTTTTCCATGTATAACTATTATTTACTAATGATTCATTCTACCTTATTTCAGGGTTCGGTTCTTAAGTGAGATTCTAGTTTTGATTCTGTAATCTTAAATATGCTTGAATCCTAATGTGAAATTAATCACATTAAGCTCGAGTATTCTAATATCCTATTGGATCTTAATTTAATATTCTAAACTATTCGGTACACGCTAATCTTAATTGGGGTACCGGATTTATTCCTGATGTAAGAAAATCTTACACTTTTTATACAATTACTTAAAATTAAATTTTATTTCAAATTTATTATATTCTGATTTCTATTATTATATTATCTAATTAAACCTAACTTTTTATAATATTCCTAATTTTTTATAATTAGCACATAATGTCTTCATTACTTATACTTTCCACATCAGAGATTAACATCCCTAAACATCTAATTACTATTTAATTCAGTAATTAGGGTCTTAATCACCTAATTAACCTAAAATTACCCAATTTTTTCATTATTTTAGGGCTAAAAATTAACTTAAAAATTTTGAAAATAAATTTAAAAAAAAATGGCTTCATAGCACTATTCTATATCCCTTAAGCATTCTATAGAAAAATTTTAAGCTCCAAATTACACTTCTAAGCCTATTTATTTCTAATTCTAATTATGCTCGGTTTTACTTAATTTGTTAAGAACCCTATATTTTTAGACGTGATTAAACTAAATCACTATTTTTTCCTAAATCTATATATAATAAAACCTCAGAATAATAAGTTTCATAATTTTCTGGGAAAATAATTAATTTTAAGAAATTATACAAAATCGGAGCAGATTAGAGACTCACCCAGTTCGATGGCTTTTGGCCTTCCAAAATCGGTCCAGGTGTGTCGGCTAGTCTAGGCGATGGGTCTGGAGTGGGGTGGTGGTGGCTTAGTCCTAGATGGTGGTAGTGTGTGGGTTTGGCTCATTAGCCCTGATTGCACAATTTTCCTTTTCTTTTTTTTTTTTCTCTGGTTTTTCTCTTGAATTTTCGAAGCTCTCTATTTTTCTCTAATTCCTAATTTTCCAAAGGAGTTCTTTGAATTTTTTTCCTATTTATAGAAGTTTTTGGTAATTAATATGTATTAAATTAGACATGACATTGCTCAATTCCCTTAATTTTTGGCTTTTGTGTTGTTTAATTTTAATTGGATAATTTTTCTTCTTCAGCTCCTTACTTGCCACGACCAGATTTTCATCATTCCCTATCCCTTTGATTTTTTTTTTCTGATTTTTTCTCAATTAATTAATAATTTTCTTCAATTATTTACTAAGTTTTTGACCAATTTAAGTAATTTAGCGTATTTTTACCTACACGTAAATACACGTGGGGTACATGTGAATATTTCTAATTATTATTTAGGTCGTTCTTTGATTTTTAGTATACGTATAATTTATCTCTAGTAATTTATTAGTTATTAGATTACATTTTTCGCTTTTTCGATGATTAACAATTATTATACTTAAAATTTGAAAATTTTATAATCTCCCATTTTATTACTTATTTTCTTAAATTCAAGTTTACGGGGTTGTTTTTACTAATTTTTCTATCAATAGTTTATAATTTGGGTTTGATCGGATTCTTTAACCGATCGTCCTAAACCTTTGTTTTAAATTCAATCCTACAGTTACTTGGTTTAACTTTAGGGCTTACATATGTTAGTTGGCTAATGAAGCATTTGGTTGCAAGTCAATAATGTATTTAAAATTCCGCAATGAAGGTAATTCACTTGGTAATTCCCCAAGGAATAAATCCTAGAATTCCTTTAAAAGTTCCTTCAACTCCTTAGGTAATAAATCCCAATTGATCACTTTCAACAATTGCTTGATGAAGAGTAAGTATATAGACTTACTAGAGTGCATGGTTTGCTCCAGCTCAGTTCTCCTCATGAATGAGGTTGTCTACTATGCTTAAGCAACCTAAGCTGAAGCCTCTTGTACTTTGTTAGGAATGATGAAATGCAAGAGTACCATCTTGCCATCTTTCTAGGATGAGTAGGTGTTGTGATATTCATCATATAGTTTGCTAAGCATAACTTTGGGGTGGGGGAGGGGGGGATAGAGAGGCCTGGCCTAGTATCCCTAAGCTCAACAAAAAGTTAATTCAAAGGAAAAAAAAATTTATATATATTTTAAAGAGCAAAATATAATATAATATTAGATACAACTAAGTAATTAGTTGCTTGTTTCACCAAACTTGAGATCTTTGGTTCAAATTTTATAAGTGTCATTTTACATTTTTCAAATGCATTTAATGCATGAATAAATGACATTCTCTCTCTTTTTTTATTTTTGCTCCAACATTTTCTTTTTGCAATAAAAATAATATTAAATTCATTCATTGCAAAATTATACTTAACTAAACAAATTCTCTTGAATTGTTATTTTTGTTATTAGTATACTATAAATAGTAATTGTATTGCCTATATTGCGATTGTCTTGGATTCATCACACAAAATTATTAATAAATAATACAAATTATATGACTTGGTTTAAAAATTTTCTTTCACAATTAATGCTATAAATATAAATGTGGTTTATTGCATAATGGATTGCATATTAACTTATATTCAAATTTTTTTTTTTAGCATTGTCAATGAAACAAATATGCAAAGTTCTTATAAAATGACATTGAAGAATAATCATATTCATGTCAATTTGCTATACTTGCAATTTGTTATAATCAATTATTACTAAAAATAAAACTTACGTAGGTCTTATATATTAATTTTATTTTTTTATGAATTAATAGTTAAATTTCAATAATTATATATGTCATAATTAAGAGACAAAAGTTTTAATTTTAACCTCTTCTGAAGTGCATTGAGCATCCTTAATCATTCTCTAATTTTTTTTTATTTAGTAAAGATTTTGAAAATATAAGGGGTATAATCAGTAACAAAATCTTTTTACAAATATAAGATGTAATGTGATTGTAATAACAAACAGATATTTTCCTTTAGATGATTCTAATATGACTTGATCAGAGTAAATCTACCCCCCTCAATTGTGATATTCTGTGCTTGCCCTTGTAGTTTACGTTAGTTAAAACATCCAACATTAGTCGAGTAGTATATTAGAAGTACACATTGGCAAATGTAATGGAGTATCTTGGCACCTATCTCTTATTGCTATTGGTAATTGCACTTACTATGTAATATGTAAGGCTCCCTTTTCATTCAATCATTGCAACCTATAAGGTTGGGAGTGTTTACGGTTGGTACTTAGTTTATTAAGGATGAAGTGACTACATTAATGTAGCTACCCTATCAATAATTAGAGCACATAGATGCCTCTTTATCTTGTAGAAGAAATTTTCCCTCTACTCATCTTCAAAGGGCACTACACTCAATGCTTTCGTTAGTACCATACTTAAATACTGGCGTTTCTTGGTGCAAACTGTAATGTCCCCATCATCATGACATTTTACAAGAACCTTCCCTAAACTTCCTAATTTCTCTTCAACATTCTCTTCATCAGCAAATTTGATCTTAAATTATGATTCTTCTCCCTTTATGATCATTACCTTTCGGTCTAGACATTAAGAAGCGATATGCCTGAAGCCTAAGCACTTGAACATTTAGTTTACCCCATTTTATAACTTAAGTTTTGTTTAACCTCCTTTTGTGTCACACCGATCACCTTATCGAATTACTACTCTTTTAGGTTGTCCATTACCAAGTCACATTAGTGGTGTTGACCATGACATTAGCATCCTACTCCAATCATTGCTTCTTTGTTGTTCGACCCTCTCAGCCATTTGAATAACATCATCTAGGGTGTTCAAGTATTGTAGCTCGACTACACTCTTAATTCAATAATTTACTCTTATTATAAATCGAGAAATTGTCCTGTTCACTAGCTCTTCTACCTTAATGGATCATTAGCATCTAAAACTTTTTTCACATAATCATCTACATACATCCTTCATTACCTCAGGATTCATAACTTCTTGAACGCCTCCTGTATATAGCAAGAATGACTCTTTACCTCATTATTAGCTTCATCTCTAACCATGACTAAATCTCTTGCCTACCATTCCTTCTTTGAGCATTCAATATGTTCTTCTATCATAGGGTGGCATACCTAGTAAGTAGCTCTTCATACCTTCACAACTTTATGATACTATTGGCATTCAAACATTTTGTCCACTTTATTTTCCCAATCTAAGTAGTCATTTGCATCTCCACTTCTTATAAACAGAGGTATTTGCATCTTAACATTATCTAATCCTTTAGAAGCTTGTGTTTCTCATACACCATATTCCTTGTCAAAATGGTGCCCTGCTCCTCTGTCAATCTCTTCTAGCTTTATTTATCTCCTTACTTTCATGTCTCATATAAATCCTCTACTATTTAGGCCATTTTGAGGTAGATTTACCATTTCTTCATTCATCACCCTCTATACACTACTTATTAAGTTAGTATAAGTCCCTTTATAGTTGCGCTTAGTTGTGTTATAGTGACAGGAAGTTCCAGAAACTATTACTCGGTGGTCCTCATATGGGTTTCCATTGTTCTCTACTTCCCATGAGTTTCACTTTCAAAATCCCTAATTTCCATATAATTTGTTTGACATTCTATAACAATTAATCCAAATAGGTTTATGACCTTTACTGGAGAATTTTGTCAAAGACTTGACACACTAACAATATTGACTCTTGCACTCTTACACACTTTGTCCCATAAACGAGACTTTATGTAACTTATTACCTCTCCCTTCGTAACCTAGTGCTCTAATATCAGAGTACATAGTAGGATATCAATCTTGAAAATGAATAGGGGGTAGGTCCTTCTAAGTATGGAAGAAGTGGAAAGATTCATGAGTTGGAGCGTTTTGTACAACATGTATTGTTCAAGTGGATATTACTCACCACAAATCAAGTAGCACAACTCGATCCCTACTTTGATATGATGCACAAAAGTAGATAATTAGGATTTCTCATCATAACCTTACTAAAGGTTTGATTATAGAAGAACAAGTTGAGAAGGCACTCATAATTTAGGGAATAAAGATGATAATGTTCATTCAATGATGTTGCGATTACATTTTATGTGGATATTTAAAATACCCTCATTAGCATAACAGACAAAGAAGGAGAAGAAATAACATTTGTACCAGAAGTAGTAAAATGGTGCATTTTCGCACAAGAATAGAACAATCTAGAATTTGTCCTATAGTGATTAGTAGCACTAACATCACATTATATCATGTTGAGATGATTGATCAAGTGAGTTGAACTGTCCAGTCGCTCGCATCAGGTTCACTGTCAATTAGCCTATTTGGAATCCTTACTCGAAGGTAGATCCATTAGAGATTGAATAAGTTGGATCACAGGATGCAAGTTGACATCCCTGATTTGGCATGCCAAACTCATTATTAGGTTAACTAATGCCACTTATAAATCCTTGGAAATGGTCTTTGTTTAGTAAGTTACCATAGGTCGGTTTATTAAAGTTTTCCTCAACCTGTGTGATTGTCAAAAGAGTATTATGACTCAATAGGGGATATAGCTTATAAGATTGTATGAGGATAGCTTTGTCCCCTCTTAGTTGATTGGACGTAATCCTTCATGTGAATTTCTAGATTCCGTGCATTCTTGCTTTAGCAATCAAACCTGAGGTCAAATTCTTATGAAGTTTCTTCTTGTTGCGATAAGTAAAAGGATAAAGGATTGAAACACTCTTAAACAAGTAAGTGTCTAAAACCTAAATTCTTTTGAGTAATATAATTATGAATTCAACATAAATTTAGAAACACAATTCATTAAGAAAATTATTATAATAGGAGAATTGGGTTTTCTAAAAGAAATTGAAATCGATAAATTGGGGATGCATATAATGGATCTACAAATTATAAATATGTAGAAAGAATTTATAAACTATAAACAAAATCCTAAAATGATCTATACATCGCAATTTATACACATCAAATTTGAATAATTAGTTTTAAAGAGAAAATTTTTAGATTCCATGGATGTAGGCTTTACTGCTTTAGGAAAGAATGGATTATAATTAGATAAAATCCTAAAGTCATAAAAGATAAATTAGGAATAATATGTTATAGAAACTAAACCTAACGTTTTACTATAAAAGAAATCCTTTTAGGACAAATTAGGAAACCATAATAGAAGTATTAAATATAATAAACAAACATGGAAAATCTCAACTAGATAGTTAATAAGATAACTGTCACGCCCCGAAGCGGCAGAGTCGTAACAGCCCCGCCGTGTAAACCACCCTAAGATAGAAGTTGGCCTTACAACCGCTATCCTAGACCTGATCTACACAAGGCGTCCACAACTAACCCGCTTTGAAGTAGACAATTTGTAATTTAAATAAATCATTTACCTATAAAAGTGAGGAATTATATATATATGTTATCATTCAATTATTGCAGTTAAAGTTTACAACATTTCTCTATAGTATATTCCCTAGTTATTACATCACTCGGAAATGAAAAATAATTCTAAAATAAAAACTTAGACCTTAAAATATGTGTTTATTCTTCAATGTTTTTCCTCACTCCCCAGGATCCAGCAGTTGCTAGCTTCGGAGTAATTGGTTGCCGCTTCTTAGCCAGCACCTGCACGATGTCTATAGGGATGTGAGCAACCACAGCTCAGTAAGTTAGGACGGAGGACTTAAAACTATACCATACACACAACAAGGTTTTCAATCACTTATTAGGTGCAATGCATGTGCAAGCAAATGCCATCGCACGACGTTGTCCGGCCCGTCGTGAGATTAGAGAAATTGCGCCCGCTCTAATCCGGGTTGAGGAGTTACCGTTAATGCAACAGCTCACGACCAAACCCAGGCTTGTGTAATGGAGACCTTGCTCCTCCCGCGACTACCTTCGAACCACTGTCTTCACCCTCGCCGCGACCTCCTCTCCTGTCACTTAGTTCGACTGAGGATGAAGAAGGGACCATTTTGCAATCCTGCGCTATCCCTTCCGAAGGGGTCGGTATTTGGCCGGAGAGTCCTAAATCCCCTAACGGGTTGCCATGCATGTTCGATTATGATTACTGGTCGTACATTTGATTAAGTCCAATTTAGAGCGATCAATCATTACATACAATTCATACAATATGTGCTAAAGCAGCAAACAGAATCATAGCATCACCCATAATCAAGCACATGCACGCATTCAACTATCTAACAAGCACAACCAAGCATAATCTTAAGCCTCCAAAATACAGCATCGTATTAATCCCAACTTACCTCGACTCTTCACTCGCTCACTCGAGGTCCGATTTGCTCAGGCCATCGCCGATTATCCCTATAACACGAACGTGGTTTCAGCTTTCCATATAATTGTTATAGGTTCGTTTTATCCTATAATGCTTATTGTTAGGTTTTGTTTACGATTTAATATGCCTAATTATCTAGGTATTAAGTCTTTTATAATTATTCTAGGTTTAGGTTTAGGTTTAGGTTCGGTTTTCGCATCGATTTCTGAACCAGGTTTTTAGTTCGATTTTTAAGTAATGTTTTAGATTCCAACCCTAAAAATCCGTTTCAACCTATAATGTGAAATTAATCACATTACTTCCCGATCTCCTATATACCATTATTACTCCTAGTCAGTATTTTATTCCATCCGGTACACTTAAATCCCTATTTGTGTACCGAATTTACTCCTAATGTGAGAAATTTTTACATTTTTCATATAATTACATAAATTCAAGTTTCTTATCAGATTTATTATATATCCCTATTATTTATATAATATCAATTTTTATCCTAATATTTTCTATTTATTATATTTTCAATAATTACACATTATGCATTATTGCATATTATGCACATAATGCCTTTCTAATATTTCTATTACCCTAATTATCATCTCTAAACACCAATTATTATTTCAAAATGTCTAAATTCATCCTAGATCAGGTTTTACACCTAATTATTCTAATTTACAAAATTAACTCATAATTTACTATGTTTTTCTATTACTAATTTACTACATAATTAACCTAATAATTACATCTAACACCCTAAATGCTATAAGTATCACACTCCATCAGATCTTAACATCCTAAAACATGTAATTATTCACTAAATCAGAAATTAATCATTTAATTACATAATTAACCCTAAATTACCCATTTTATGCCTCTTTTTAGAGCCTAAAAATTATCTAAAAATTTAGAAAATAAATTTTTGAAAAAGGGCTTCATAGCACTGTTCTATGTCACATGAGTATCCTACAGAAAAATTTTGAGCCCCAAACTACATCCCTGAGCCTATTTAATTTCCGGTTTAATCATGCTCGGTTTTGCACAATTTCTTAGGGACCATATACTACGGAACATAATTTCATCAAAATAATATTTTTCCTACAAACTACATACAAAAATATCTCAGAATAACAAAATTCATAATTTTATAATTATAATTACTATTTTTACAAATTTTCACAAAATCGGGCTGGAAATCGGACTCACCGATTTGGGTGGCTCCGGCCACCGCGGGCCGCCGTGGCCTTGTCGGCCGGCTTGGGCGCTGCCACCACCGTGTGGTGGTGGTGGCCGTCCGCTTCCAGCTGCTCGTCTGGTGGGGGTTCCCTTTAGAAGCCCTAATTGCACAGATTTTTCTAATTTTTTTCCAAACCGAATTTTTCTCTCAATTTTCGACTCTCCCTAATTTTCTCTGATTCCCAACTGTCCAAATGAGTTCCTGGATTTTTCCTGCTATTTATAGGGCTTTAGTGTAATTATTGTGCATTAAATTAGATAAGACAATTACTTTATCCCTTACATTTTGGCTTTTGTGTTGCTTAATTCTTATTGGTTAATTTTTCTTTTCCTTATCCTGACATGCCACGACCAAGTTTACATCATTCCACACCCTTCTGATTTTTTTCTGATTTTTCCTCAATTATTTTATAATTTTCTTTAATTATTTGCTTAGTTTTCGGCCAATTTTAGTAATTACGCGTATTTTTATCTACACGTAAATACATGTGGGGTACACGTGAACATTCCTAAATATTATTTTGGTCATTCTAAAATTTTTAGTATACATATAATCTATCTCTAATAATTTATTAGTTATTATATTACACTTTTTGCCTTTTTGGTAATTAGCAGTTATTATGCTTAAAATTTGAAAATTTTATAGTCTCCTATTTTAGTACTTATTTTCTTAAATTTAAGTTTATGGGGTCATTTTTACTAATATTCTTCTCAATAGTTATAATTTGGGTTTGATCGGATCTTTTAACCGATCGCCCTAAACCTTGGGTTCTAAGTTCAATCCTACGGTTACTTGACTGTACTTTGGGGCTTACAATAACAATAAAATATTATTTCATAAATCCTAATAAAGCTTAAACTAAAATGGAATGAAGAAACCAGAAGAGATCTCTAGGATAAAGAGAGGCTAATTGCCAGATATAAGTTAGTCAACTACCCTTTCGTCTTAGTTGATTGGTCTCTGCTTTATGGGTTGACCTCCTCCATTTCCTTAGTCAATTAAATGCTAGGTTATTAATTAATCAAAACTAGAGGAAATTCATAAGCAATAAAAGTATAAAACAAAATAAATTTAGGATTAAATTGTTTGATTACTTGTTATAGGATAATACAAAGAATAAGGGTAAAAGAAATAAGCATTTTAGGAAAAAAAGAGAGCAACTATGTTGTTTCATGCTATGAATGCTTGTAGGATTAAAAATAAAAAATTTTGATTAATAACTATTCTGTTGGTTATGCTTTGCCATTATATGATTTATAGATGATAACCTAGATTATGTTTCCACAACCCTAGATTAGGTTTCCATTGCTTAATGGATAGTTGATATCAGAGATCTATGATAGGTTCATTTAAGAGAATGGGAGGTCGGTTTGAACATTGCATATGGACAGTTCTCTTGATGGTACTATATGGGTAGTATACTTAGTATCAGATTATTTATAATTGTTATTGTTAGCATTGTGGAGTTAGATTGTTCCCTATAAATATATAATCATTATCATTTAGGTTTAGCCAGTTTAATGGGAGTGATGAGCAACTCTAAGGTTTTGGACATTAAGGTTATGCTACTTACTTTTGTTTGTTGTTTATCAGATTTTGGTACATGTGTATGATTCATGATGTTTGATATTCGTGTGTATCTTATGTAGTATAGTTATTTTTTGCATATTTGCTCATCTCATTTAGGGAATTTTATTTCAAATAATTAAGATAATTAGGGGCTTGAAAACTTGGAGAGTATATAATGAGCCCTAGATATTACTATTTAGGTAGCAGTTTATGGTGAATTGGCCATATCTTTTGGGTTTAGGGCATAAAAGTTTGAGTCGTAAAGCTTAGATATAATGATTGAGAACCTATTGGAAAAGGCTATGAAATGGGAATGACTTTGAAACAATGTAATTAAAATTAGAAATGTTTATTATAGCCAACCGTTAAGTGAACCATCATAGACTCGGTAGTGGAAATAAACTAAGAGTCATAGATAATAATAATAATAATAATAATTAATATAAATAATAGTAACCAATTCCAAGCCATCACACAAATACTCTTTCAATGACAATCTCATGATAAGATATGGGAGAAAGTGATGTAAGGTCGGTAATAGATAACTTAAAATAGATTGACCTAGTTGTAAGTTGGTTAATCTAGCCTGAAACCCTTGTTAAATGAGTATAGATATGTAAATAAGTTATAGGAATGTAATGGTTAGAAATTAATAACTAAAAGTTATAAGCTAGAGAACTGAAGGTTAGAAAATGGTAACTATAGCAATAAACAATAAAGAAAAATCAACCAACATGAATTAGTAGCTTGACGATAATATAATGATAAGATTTACGCAAAAATAATATTAAGATGATAACATAGCTTATAATAGATTAACCGGATTACATTTAGGTCAACTTGATTGGAGACAAGACAACATAAGTAGGAATGGAAAAACTTAGCTTGAAATTACTTGTTAGATGAATAAAAATACGTAGATGATAAGTTACAGGGACGAAAAATTTGAAAATCAATAACCATTGTGAGAAATAATAAATAAACCTTAAAATATAAATTACAAGTCCATCATATAAAACCCTTGGCTGCAATACCTTATTAAGAAAAGATCATTAGAAAACTGTCGACATTAGGTAGAGAAGTCAAAAGATCTAAAAAATAATTTACAAGTCCATCGCACTGAATCCCCCTAAGTGATGGCAACATTACCATAAAATATGAAAACACTTATTGAAAAGAGATAAAGAAACACAAAACATCCTATTAAGATCCCATATGCAGTGGTATATAAATAATAAAATTTCAAAGATTTAAAAATATCACAAAATCTGTCTTAATGACTTTCCTATGATGGCTATCATGTTTAGAAGTCGACGGAAGTGAGCGGTCCGCTACGTCCTCATACCATAGCACGAGTATATTAAGACTCAGAATAACTAATTATCCATAATAATATAAAAATTGTATACTCTAAATTCTTGTAAAAAAAATATCCTATTTTTAGTAATTTACATCTCTTTAACTATAAACAACTAAGTTACTAACTAAGCAGACTATATCAAAACAAGCTAGAGATACCAAATTCCTGTGGCACACTAGATCCCAGAGAAAGGTCTATAGTCAAGATCCAATATTCCTTAAATTTATAGTTTGTAAAGGAAAAAAAAAAAAGTCCGAAAAGAGGTGAGTTATTAATACTACATAGTTATACAAGTGCTCACGTATTTCATGCAAACACAATCACACACATAGAACTCATACTAATGTAACAACCACAATATATTATTTTTTGAATTAGCTTAACAAACAATATAGCCTTAGGCACCTTGCGGTTGGAGTGTTTTAACTTCACAATGATACAAAACGTGTATGGAACTCGACACATAATATGCAGTTTGTCCAAATGCAAGCAATATCGTATGAACTCGAGGGAGTAGGTTTGAACCAGGTTATGGCCATAAATAAGAATGCAGGTAGGGAGGGTTAAGAAAACTCGTGAAAAACTCTGTGGATATGATGTAGCAATTGAGTCCGCATGAACTTGAAGTCCTTCTATATATGATGCATGAGTAGTGATTTAGGTTTATGGGCTACAAACCTTACTCAAGGGTTTGTTAAGAGTAAGTTTGAATATGGGGAAGCTTGGGAGCTTACACACAAGAACAAATGAAGAGGAATATTCAATATATTGATGAAAAATTGGTTGAGTACAGGTGAGGCACTTGTGGTGACCTTATTAGAGTTACAAGATAGAATAAGCTGTGATTAAAATAGGCAAATATATGAGTGAAGAAAAAAATACAAGATAGAAGTGTTTAAAAGGGGAAAAATGTAAACAAGAATATCCTCTAAGAAATAATATAGTGGTTACAGTGTTAGAGACATGTGTTAACTAGAGATTGGATACTTTTTAGTAAGCGCTAACAGTTTCTATATAAAGAGGTGGTATATTAGATTTGCTCAGACAACTTAGATTCATCCATAAAGAGCTTATGATTGGTTGGGAGAGCTGGTGATAGCTAAGGCTGAGCTATTCAAGATGACCAATTGGTTGGAATCTTCAATCTAAGTTCAAGTGAAGTGGTTGCATGAACTAAGGAAGTAGTGCAGCTCAATTGAATGCAGCAAAAACACCTCTTTGATGGTAGGTCGGGGGGCAATAACTTAGTACACCAAATTCTCCAATCCTTCAACACGGGTGCATGTTATAGGTCAACGGGTTTCATTCTTATCATCCCTTCCGGGCTATATAGGATTTGGGATCAAATTCGTGGAGTTTTCTTACTGGTCTTCCTTTGGCACTTAGGGGCTTAAGTTGAGTTTGTAGGCATTATCATTGACCTTTCAGAATATTTTGAATGATCCCTCTATTCAGGATGATAGCTTGTTCTTCTGCAAATTAAGAAATCTTTCTTTACTCAAGTGTAACCAAATAAGGTCTTTAGGTTGGAGTTATGTTTCTTTTCTTCCTTGATCTCATTGTTCTAGCTCTACAATAACTCAATTAATGAGCTTGGTCACCTTATGATAGATCTTTTGTAGAGCTCAGCTAAAGAACACATGATCTTTAGTAAATTTATTATTTACTACCTAGCTTAAGCAAATATTCAATATCAATTATTCATCGAACCGTAGAAGTTCCTAATGTAAGTTAACTAGAATCGTTTCAACAAATCATTCATTGAACCGTGGAAGTTCCTAATGTGAGTTAACTAGAATCGTTTTAACAAATCAACTCCTAACCTTAAGTATATTCTATCAAGATTGCTTTTACAATAAAATATCTTAAGATCATATTAGATTCTTGAACACCTCTATTATGTTGCCCTAATCAGGACAAATCATATAGATAATCACTTAGTCTATTCAATTATATCTAATTATACCAGTTTATTTACTACAAGATCTCGTAAACTCTATAGAAAACTCAAACGATTAATAAATAGCTAGCAATATTAAATTAAAGACAATAAGCGTAATGTAGTAAGATTGAATAAGTAAGAGAAAAAACAATGTTATATACAAGAACTAAGTTTCAATAATAATTTACCAAGAAGAAATGAAATAAAGTAAGATATTAAAGAAAATGAGAATAACCCTAGCCTTTAACTTTATCTTACTTACTCTTTTTCAAAAGAGCTCCCTTATTAACTTAAGCTAGACTCTATTCATAATACTAAATCTATTATAAGGAAACTTTCCAAAAAAAATAAAAAATTCTTTCATTAACAACATGTTCTTACCTAAGAAGCATTTGAAATTTCTTGAAATTCTCAGGTAAAGGGATCACAAGTAGTAGCACAGGCATAATCTTCTATGAACTTCAATTCTCCACCAAAAATTCTTCTTTTGAATGGAATTTCCAATATATTCCTCATTGAAGCTCCAAAACTCTAGCAAACTCTTCAAAAATTCTCAAAAACCCTTCAACATACCTGCTAATGAAATAAATTACAAATAACCTATAAATACTCTAAAGCAAAGCTAACAATCAACAAAAACTTAACAAAACCACCTCAAAATACATGTGTTAAATGAGAGTCATCAAATCCCACCACATTGCTTGTCCTCAAATAAAATAATAAAAGACTAATGAACATCTGAAGGACAAAAATTTCACACCTTAAAAGATTACATCCTCAATTTAATCATCAAGAACTTGCCAAATGCTTCTAAAATTACCTCGTATTCTTTCACAAAATAGTGCTATTAGAACACTTAAATAATTGCATTAAGAACCATACTAGATTTCAACTATCAATCTAAAAAGTCCATGGTTAGCCTTATCATATGAACAAAAATTAAACTAAAGATTAAAACAAGCATCAATAAATAAATAAAGAGTTATAAGTGTTTCACCACTATAAGTATTTCAACTGCATAATACCTCTTCCCCAAAACAACTACGTAATGCCAATATCATAGACATTATCACCTATTTTGCTCATTGACTTCCAACTGAGTAATAGAGTTTTCTGCCATAAAACCAGCGAGGGTTTCCGCGGCTATGGTAGTGGTTCTCTTGCAGCCATACCTATACATGGTGTCTTCATTGAAGTTGAACCACCGTTAGCATCGACCACTAAGGGGATTGGTATCCTAAAATTTATTCGAGGGAAGAATGTTCTTATAACCGGTGGAATGAGTTTCTCAGCCAAAGGTCTGCCCTAACTAGCTAGAAAAGCACTTCATGTAGTTAACATTTTCTCAAATTGGAACTTATTAAAGGCAGCAAATTGATATTTTCGTGCTGTCTTCGTCATGACATAAGAAATTTTATGTTGATTTAGTGTAGCGTACATAAAATAATATAGTGAAATCCAGCATTTTATTTTAGCTTTTATTAGCATATAGTTGGTATGTTTTGAAATTAGAGTCCTAAAATCCTTCTAAAAGCTTTTTATAGATAAGCGGCTTTTAGCAAAGTTAATGGCAAGGAAGAAAAATTTATTGATAATAATAAGCTAGGTGTTTGGAAAAATGACATGAAAGTATTACTAATAGTATATAGCTTTAAAAAACGATCATTAATATTTTCAGGTGTTATGATTTTATTAGTATTTGCATATAATTAATTAGTTATAAACATTTTTTTAGTGACAAGAGATGAAGGCTACAATTGAATGACTAGCATTACTATTTAATCATTGTGGAAAATGTTAATAAAAGAGAAGTGATTTATATTTTCTTTTTTCAAGAAGAAATCATTTTAACCATTTTGGGAAAATTACACTTTTAGTCATCGAATTTTATCACTTTTTCTAATCAAGTTCCTAGATTTTTATTTTTTCTATTTTAGTATTCAAACTTTCGGAAAGTTTGCAAAATAGTTCTCCATTAATATTAGTTTTTTTATTAACAAATGACTTTTTTATGAACTCTTAGTAACTTCAATGTATTTTTTCCATTTCAATTGAAAAATACTTTAAATGGTTGATAATTTGATTTTGTATTCTTAATAGAATCAAATAGCATTTAATTTTATAATTTTTCAGATTTATATACAATAGTAACATTTTTTTCGTCAACTATATTATATATTACAAAAATCTAGAGGAAAAATGATTCAAACCTAAGTCATCTCTTTTGGAGACAAGTGTTGATTAAGTAATTGTAAAACTTGTTTGATACTTATTCTAATTATTAAGTTAAATAAACAATAGTAGACACAACTAATTATCATATTTTATTTGATGATACTATGTAAAATTAGTTAATATATGATACTAATGGATGTTTTTTTTACAAACTTTTCAAAAGTATGAGCATTGAAATTGAAAAACTAAAAGTTTGGAATTAGTAAAGTTTAAACACTAAATGTGTTATTTTCCCAATCATTTTCTATTAACATATTTTTTTGTCATTGGTAACCATTATGGCCGGTATCTTTGCTTCGTCACTTGCTACTAGAAGCCATTACTTGTGCAATCTCTTGAGAGTATTTCAATGATATTTAGCAATCGATGATATTTAATTATAACAAATTTCAAAAGATAAAAAAGGTGCAAAGTGCTTTTCTCGGTAAACAAACATACCCACCGTCAGATTTTAAACCTTTTGCATTATTTGTAATATGATTATGATTCTTAGCTTTTCCATCCAATCCGTCAACATGTTATTCCTTTTATTTCTCTAGCCACGACAGCATGACGTTTCACTTATGCAAAATTGAAAAAAAATAAATAAATAAGAGAAAAACGCCACAAGAAGCTCTGAATCTTTATATCTTTTGCCACATATACAATCACGAACAATCTTAAAAGATGCACGTTGATCCTAAACATTCCTTAAATGTGGGGTTAGGGTGGTGTAAGTGACGTGTCACACCAACTAGAAGGAATTATGAAAAATTGTTGTTTTAGTCGGTTAGGTGGAAAAAGTTCACGAATAGACTCATTTTAAGACATAAATTCATCCAAAGAATTAGGTTTCTCAATCACAAAATATATAAAGACGTAGGACATTTTTTGTTGGCCCTTTTCTAATTTTTCTTGGAATATATATCATGGTAGGCTCGCTAAATTCAAAATTCATGTTAAAAGGTATGATGAAAAGTTCACGATGGGACTCATGGTATGCATATTAAAATTTATGTGTCCCTTCAAGGGGAGGAAAAAAAAAAAAAAAACAAAACATAAGAGACTTCGATAATTAAACGTACTGAAGTTGGACTTCCTTGTGGGATTACTCCTTGTCGAGTGCATGAAACATCTCTACGTAAGGGTTATGTGATCTTGACGCATGAACATTTGAAAACGAATCCTCTAAATTAGGTTATTATGTTAGTAGGTTAGTTAGACCGAAAAATTGATGAATAGACCCGTATTACATAAAGGGATATAAAGGAGGTGGGTTATAGAGATTCAAAATCTATTTCATTGTACTAACAGAATTCTTAAACTTATCTTAAAACCCTATAAGCAAAGTTTCTAAACTCATTCTAAAACTCTATAGGGTACTTAGAACCTATCCTACTATCCTAATAGGTTATGCACTTCCGGACCCATTTATATATATATATATTGCCAAATGATTATTTTTTCCTTTATTAATCAATAACTAAAAAATTGATTTACATTATTTATAAAATATGGATAACACGATAATGATTAAGGAATCCATTTATTATACCCTGTTTATCCTATATATCTTGTCACAACATCAGTGAAATACTTAGTATGATTGTTATATAATAAGTTTAATAATCGAAGTAGGCTTTATTTTGAATTTATTATATGTTTTGATTTTAAGTATGCGGTCGATATTTCCATCATTTTTTTATTTACTTAACTATTTCTCTCTACTATATAATAAATACATAGCCATCCTCCTTTAGCCAATAAAAGAAAATCTTACCTAGATACATATTCATAATATTAATAGAAAATAGTAAATGTAATGAAAATTGTTATCATCCCGGTTTTCATCTATTTCTTATTTTAGGTATTAAATATTTTAGTTAATAAGATATTACTAATTTATTATTTTTTATTAGGTAATAGGTTTCATATCAAGTTTTTTTAAAATCTCATAACTCGTTCCTAAACCCCAACGGATTTTTAACCATATTTCAAAATCCTATCGAATAATACCCTATAGAGTTTTTAGTGGATTGGACAAGTTAGATACTTATAACGATTATTTACTTTCCTAATTACATATTTTAAAAAGGTTTAGAATTGAAACATACTTTAATAAAGGTTTATAACTCAAATGACAAAATCTAATAAAATTTAGGATCTATTGTTTGGTAATATATAGCCAAATGTAATATAAAGATTATCACATAAGCAGGATTGATGGATTCTTGTTACATATTGGAAAAAGGATTATGATTTAAGTTACTTTTGAAAAAAAATCAAAAACTTAAATAACAAAACAATAAAAAGTTTAAGAGTTTCAATAAGATTTCCCTTAATCAATCTATGAAAAACATGATTACATTATTATTGTTATTCCATCTCAACACGTGCACATTCTTCACATCCATATTATAAAATAAGAGCTTCTATTGATTGGTTCCTTTAGGACAATTATTATAAATTGAAGATGTTTTACACTTTTCAATATTGTTATACCTTCAAAATTGGTAAGTGTACATATAAGTTTCTCTATATAACAAATAAGAAAGTTGGGAAATTTCTGTTTTTAACCTCCCACGAGCTTTAAGAACGTCAACCAGTGGTTTCTTAATAAATGAAGACCGGCATAAATAAATGCAATAATTAGGGCTAGCAATATGAGCCGATATGATAGATTCAGATACAATATGACTTGATTTAAATAGATTAATATATAAAAATATTTGATATGAGGCATAAATGGGTTAAATCCATTTAAACACTCTCAAATTTGTGTCCAGGTTTCGATTAAGCTACTAAACCTAGATACATGACACGAGATACACTATATATTATTCCATTCCATATTTGCATTTTAGTATACAAATTATTTCTTTCTAAGTCAAAAATATCAAATAAAGGTACATGATATTTTAATTATTTATATATTCTTCTTACTACATGGTAGATTAAATGGAAAAAAAAAAAAAACTCATGGGTGGATTTTTTATTTCTCCCTTGAAAATTGAACAAACAATATGATATAAATTTTGTAATTAATATTGATAATAATACTAATATCTATTTAAATCATAACTCTACTTAATTTAATGATTTCATGTAACTTAAACTTACTTATGTTATATACTTTTCTCGTTGCATCAAAATTTAAATGATAAAAAATTACGAATTCATGTATAAATGATTTGATTGTTTCTCTTAAAAATCTAACAAATAATCTAATAAATTCGAAAATCAACAATACTAGTGATATTAATATCTATTTAATTTATAATTTCCCTTAATTTAGTAATATTATATAATTTAGATTTTTAAATTTTCTACATTTGGAGAGATTTTGCTTTACTAATTGGTACGATGGGTAGTTGGTTAGATTTAGTATGGATTGTACATGAATGGTATCCTCATTTGGGATCTCTAGGAAAAAAGGGTCAAGTTAACCCTTGTGAATAGCTTAACGCATTATCTCCCTTCAATCCTTTGAGCGAAATGCAATAAAACTTTTGTTTCGGTTGTAATTTTGTATTAAGTATGAAAATACTATATCATTTTTCTTTATAACATTTAAATATTATTATCATTTTTTTCCTTTATATCTATAAATATTTTATAGATTTAATTATAATTTTTTAATCAATAAACGATATTAAACTTAAGATAAATGAGATATGACATAATAAAATAAATTATTGACCCTAATATAAATGGGTTTGACCTAATATGAGTCATACTAGGTCACGAATTTAGGTTTTCTTATACAATTAATAAATGGTTGTATCATAGGTTTAGGTTTCTTATATATGAACTTGTATAGATACAAAAATGAAACATAATATAATAACATGAATTGTTAACATCGATAATAATGATATTTTAATAGGTTCGAGGCTATATGCGGACAAAAAGGTCCTTATAGTGTCCAATAAGAGGAAAAAAGTTTTATATTGTACTACATATATTATTTACGTATAACATATAAATATCAATATAATATATATGTTATTATATTAATGATATTTACACACACACTATATATATATATAATTCATACAAATACAAAAATACAATATGACAACATGAATAGTTAATGCCAACAATAATGATATTTTAATGGATTTGAGGTCGTACGTGGACAAAAAGGTCATAGCTCAGTCCTTATAGTGTCCAATAAGAGGAAAAAAGTTTTATATTAGACGGCATATATTATTTATATATGATATATAAAAATCAATATAATATATAATATATATTATTTATCGAATTGTTTCTCCTGTTAATCATTGCTGTCCCTAATAAATATGAAATCCAAGAATAAGACTATCGCGATACGTAGGAGCTCCTCTTATTTATTTATCTTTTTTCCAAGCTCCCTTTTCAATATATTTTTTTATTTATATTATCATAGATATATATTATAATAAATGCAAACCCCATCCCATCGTCACGTGATTTCACAGTAGTGAAAACTCCTTTTAGCAGTCGGAGAATATCGAGGGACTATCACGCATATTGTATATCACGTGTTATTATTATTTGTTATATATTTCTTTGCGTGCGAGAGGTCGGGAAGGCCCAGCCCATAAGAATAATGAATACAAACCCCATTCCTTCCTCCAAGCACTAATACTCTCTGCTTTTATTGAGCCGGTGGATCGATATTGTTGATTCTGTAATCAAGGAAGGTTTGGTGACATCTGCTTTTCATTTCAATCTTTATGTGCAACTATCATATATCCATCACCATAATATAATCAAATTTTAGATACAAAGTAAACTATATATATATATATATATATGTATATATGTATATATAAATGACGATTTAAGGAATTATATATAAATCGCTTACAAATGCATAGGAAAAAGAACAAATGGATAATATATGTATTTGCTGAAAAAGACTAAAATTATGATCCAACAGTTTTCTCTTATTTGAAGGGGCAAAAGAAGAAATTAGAGAAAATTGAGAGCTAGCGTATTAGTAATACGAAAAACAAAGCTGACTAGTGTGTTAGTGGCTTAATATAATAGGATGTGATAGTTTAGATAGGTAATTTACTAAACTAATTATCTTCAGGGGAGAGTAAATATCTAATAACTGTTAATAATGAAGAATATAAGTTAAGATATAATAATGGAGAATTATGAGAAAAATTTTTGGATATGGAATGAAGTTGTATTAGCTCTTTTTTCTGTTCTTTTGTGTTTTTTTTTTTTTTTGGCCAATAAGTTGTATTAGCTTATTAATAGGGTAGTATGCTAGATTCTGAATTTCTGATGTGATATTGTATATATGAGGCTCCCACTTCCCACCGTATATAAATCTTCTCAGACAAGTCTTCCAAACTTCCACTAGTATTACCAAAAGGTACATATAGAAGTCCCTCTAGAATACACAAAAGACAAAAGCAACGATGTCTTTGCCATACTCTTACTCTCACATTTCCTGTCTGAATTTGCCTAAGTACCATCTTCAACGGCGTAATACCTCTGGCCACAAACAACTACATAAAACCAGTATCATTGACAATGTAACCTATTTTGCTCATTGCCTTCCAGCTATGAGCACTAGGGTTTTCTGCCATAAAACCAGCGAGGGTATTCACGGCTATGGTGGCGGTTCTCTTGCAGCTATACCTAGACATGGCGTTGCGTTGAAAGAGAGGTCCGCCGTTGAAGTTGAACCACCAGCATTGGCACAGACCACTGAGGGTATTGGTATCCTAAAATTTATTAGTGGGAAGAATTTTCTTATAACCGGTGGAACGGGTTTCTTAGCTAAAGGTATGTCCTAGCTAGCTAGAAAAGCACGTCATTCAGTTAAAATTTTCTCATATTTGCACTTATTAAAGCGATAAATTGATATTTTCCTGCTATCCTCGTCATGACATGAAAAATTTATGTTGATGTAGTGCAGTTAAGATATTGTGAAATCCAGCCTTTTATTTTAGCTTTTATTAGTATGTAGTTGTTATGTTTTGATATTGGAGTCCTAAAATCCTTTTGAAAGCTTTTTATAAATAATTGGCTTTTATCGGTGAAGCTAATGGCAAAGAAAAGAAATTCATTGGTTCATATTTTACTTGTCTAGATGAATATTAATAATGGTGCGGCATACTTTCTAAAAAAACTATTATTTATATTTTCACTTTTTTGGAATATAGTTAGTACTTATACATTGTTAATTCATCTATATGATATATTAGTACTATTAAAGCTTTTTTCAATGATAAGAGGTGGAGGCTACAATCAATTATTGGTGTTAAATTCAATATAAAAAATGTTAACAACAGAGATGTGGTTTTTATTTTCTTTTTAAAAGTAAAAATTACTTTTATTATTTTCTATTAATATTTTCTCTTTGTTGGAAGCCATTATAGCCGGTATTATTCTTTCGACTATCATCACTTAGAGCTATAAGCCACTAGTGCAATCTCTTGAGATATTTATTAACTGATGATATTTAATTACAATAAATTTCAATAAAAGAAAAGAAGTACAAAGGGTTTTTTCCGGGAAACAAACACACACCCACCGTTAAATTTTAAACCTTTTCATAATCTCTAATATGATTATGATTCGTAGCTTTTCAATCCAACCCGTCAACATGGCATTAAAAAAAAACCTCTCATCAGGTTTAAGAACGTCAACTAGTAGTTTCTTAATTAAAGAGAGTCTGGCATAAATAAATGCAATAATGATACTTTAATGGATCCAATCCAAGGCTGCATATGGACAAAAAGGTTAGGTCCTCACAGCGTCGGACAACAGTTCCTTTTCCCCAGAATAATGTTCAAGAATAAGATGGCTCGTGAAACATGGAGGGTTAATCTTATTTTTCCATCCCATTGGTGTTTTTTTAGTATTTACATTTAATAAGATTAAAACACAATGAAATGAAAATATAATTTTATATACAATCCTTTTATAAAATTAATTACTTAATAAATTTCAATAAAATTGAATTTATGTATCTTTTACTTTATACATACTTACAAAAATACCACTTAAAATAATTATCTTTAATATATAAAATATATTTGATTAAATTTTTTATCAAAAAATTCCTTAAATTTTCATTTTTTAAATACTTTAATCACTATAGTTATCATAATTATGAAATAGAAATAGAGAAAATACAAATAAGATAACTTTTCAAACACTATATTTTCAATAAATACAAATAAGACATTAGACAAATATAGATAAAATAAAATTAAAAAAAAGAAGAAAATTTAAACATTAATTAACTATTTTCCTATCTCACTTTTAAATATTTTTTGTTTATATTATTATAGATGGTTAAACTTTATTCATATAAGGCTTTTAAATCTCTTAGATGAACTAGTATATTCATTTTCTTGATTTTATTTAATTTCCATCAACCCTTTCTATTTTATCTCTAGAGGAATATATTAATACGTGTCATCTTTTCTTTCCTTTTCTAATATACGTTGTTTTCTTCTTTTATTTTTTTTTTTTTAAAATAAACTATTGTCAACCACACTATTTGTTGCGTAATTAGTCGAGGTTTTATGTAATTATAGCTTAAAAGTTGAAAATATACAGCTCGTTATTTCCTCTTATTATATAATAGCCGATGGATATTTGGAATTTTTTACAGCTATCATCGAGAAACTACTGAGAGAAATTCCTGATATTGGAAAAATATATGTATTGATTAAAGCAGCGAATGAGGAAGCAGCAATAGCAAGGCTAAAATCAGAGGTTGTCGTTTCTCAAATATCTTTTCACCTATCAAGATTTTTCTTCGTATTAAAGACAAAAGGAATAACGATAAAAAGTTTTACCTGAATTTAAGTTACCTTTTCAATTTCACACAAAAAATTTGCAACTATATTTTATAGTTGCTTAACCGTCATAGCCAACCAGATATTTCCCTTTCAACTGAATAAAAGAATAAGAAAGATGACAATAACAGTATGTTTAACAAGTAAATATTCAATTGATTATGATACTAATATCAAACTTCAAGTATAAAATTGAAAAAATAAAAAATTCATGTTGTGTTTTTTTTTTTTTTTTTTGACGTTATCTTGAAATATAGTAGATAAAATTTATGAGCTATCAAATCTCTCCTAAAATCTAATCTCTTATTTTGTTCAGATTATCGAGTCGGACTTATTGGAACGCTTAAGAGAAATGCAGAAGGACACAGGTACAAAGTTTTTGTTATGCAAACTGGTTCCGATTGTTGGTGACATTTCAAGCTGAGATCTTGGCATGGATTCGAAATCGATGGAGATACTTCCTCGGGAAATCGATGTTATAATCAATTCGGCAGCCAACACAGCATTCTTTGATAGGTTAGCTTGACAACTAATGATAAATATGATAAGCAGTCTATGTTTTTAATTTTATGGTACAGGATTAGATTAATCCAAATTATTTGTATATGAGTAAATCATTTCAATCGTCGTTCGAAAAAATTCTTGTTTTTAATTTTCAATTTCTGATAACTAATAGACAAAATAAGGAAATAAAGATCCTTAGAATTAGGAATTTTGGAATTACGATTTTTTTTTTCAATTGTTGCACAACATAATTTACAAAATTCTCATGAAAAATAAGAATAAATTAGATTCCATGGGATACAATATAATGGATTACTAACACTTTTATCTTGACGCTGCTATGGTTTTTCTTTTAGGTATGATACTCTAATCAACACAAACACACAAGGACCGTCTAGATTGATGAGCTTCGCCAAGAAGTGCAACAAACTTTGTCTTTTCGTACATATATCAACAAGTGAGTAGTAAATGAATAAATGACTGTGTATGTTACAAAGAAGATATATATATATATATTTGTTACAGAGGTAATTCATTCCATGTAGTGTACGTAAATGGGGAAAGAACCGGACGAATTTTGGAGATGTCTTTCAATGAAGGGGAGACCATAAAGATGGAGAAAGCAGCCACCAAGTTTCCATATCCTGATGGAGGATTGGATATTAAAGCTGAAATCAAGTTGGCCGAGGATTCAGTTCTACAGTTTGATGTAAAGGAAACCCAAAAATTGAAAGAACTTGGTCTTCAAAGGTTAGTAAATTTCTATTAGATTTTGCCACGTTACTTTCAAGTTGGTCCAATCATGTTTATTTTTCAAGTAAGGCAGTTTCACGTAAATAAAGCATTCGAAAAGCTTCATCTCTCTCACACACACACACACATGCACATATATATATATACATATATATTGTATATAAAAAAAAAATGTATCAAGATTGTTATAATTTAATAGTATGAATATTGATTTTTTAATAGAATAAATAAATTTTAATTCCTTTTCTCTCTTGAAGTTGTAATTTGATATTAGAATATATATATATATATGAAATCATGAGTTTAGAATTTTTCACTTTATTATTATATCCTTATTCGAATTGTAAAAATATAATAACATGGTAATCATTAAATTGCCCCATAAGAAAGAAAGAGATTTATATAATGGCTATCTAGTCATTTTAAAATTACCCATAAACATAAACATTAGAGCTTTTTGAAAGGGTATCATTTCTATTTACTTTTCTCAATTTTTTTCAATTTATCCTGTTAAGATATCAATACATGTAATTAACGGTTGAGATTATAAAAAATATAATGATGCCATGATAATATTAAATGATATTTTAAATATTTAAATAAACTCAACAATTGATTTGTAAATTGAGAGAAGAGTAAATGGAAAGGATTTAAATTCTTATATTTATGTCTCTCCTAATTATTAGTTATATTTATTAGGAACACCTTATCACATGGAAATATAAAAAGATAAGACAATCGATGTCATAGAATGCTTTGCAATGATTAGAAAAAAAAAGAAAAAAAAGAAAAAAACTGTTCCTCGAATGATTTGTAAAGGAGGCACCCATTATGATAACTCGTTGGAATGCATCCATTTTATCGGTGCAATGTGTGTGATTAGTTTTTGAAGTAGAATTGACTTAGCTATAAACATTGATCGATTTTTTTTCCCCCCCAAAAGCAGAGCTAAATTGCATGGATGGAGAAATACATATGAATTTACCAAAGCAATGGGTGAGATGGTAATTAATAGTTCTAAGGAAGACATCCCAGTAATTATCATCCGTCCGAGTGTGATCGAAAGCTCTCTCAGTGAACCTTGTCCTGGATGGATAAAGGGAAATAGGTAAGCATTTCATTAGTTTCTAGCTTTGACTAAATGAGGATTTTGGCTAATCAATGCAAGTTCGATGACTACATACTAAGTATTTTGGGTGTAAGCATTTCATTAGTTTCTAGCTTGACGGAATCATAATGATATCTTTTCAAAATTATCAAAACTAACGCAATTTCCGAATATATCACACTTATCCCTAAAAATGTTGATGTTTCAAATTTACTCCTCCAATGCAATATATTGTCAATATTTTGATTCAAACTATAGTTGTAATTTTTAGGCCAACTTATCACATGATTTGACCTATATTAATTGTTGAAACATCAAATTACTCCAGAAGAAACCTTAAATCAGCTGATGAATCATCTTGGAAAAATAACTGTAAGTGTCTATTCATGCAAAAGACCATCTTAATATTGCAGAGGAGGTGAAATTTTATGGTGTCAGCACTTTTCAAGGAGTATGAGCGTACCATTCTAAGAGTTTGTATCTTTTCCTGTAATCTTTGTAGTTTTCTAGATAAAGTTATTATTGGAACTCGTCATATACTTCCTGTTATAGCAATTGGAAGAATCCCTCTTGTTCTATAGTCTCCATTTTCATTTTCTTAGTCCATCTAACAAGTGCTCTTTCATTTTCAATGTCAGAATGCTAGATCCACTACTCTTGACCTATGGAAAAGGACACATTCCAGGTTTCTATGTGAATCCCAATGCTATTTTAGACGTGGTAATTCTCTCATTAAATCATACATTATTTATACAACATTTTTACAATCTATGTAGCCTTAAAACAACCATGAACAGGACCTATTTCACTGCAAAATGGAACAAGTTATCAAATTAAGGTAAACCTGTTAGGCAATTCTTCTAATAAAACATATAATAAAATAATTGCTCGACGGATGTCTCCAGGAAATGAGTAAATGAATAGACTAAAGTTTCCACTAACGGTTTTTCAAGTACTGGTAAGTACAATATCTTTTCCAGTTGGGCCTCATGGTGACACCTTTGCTAGTGACCATTTATTTCTAGGGAACATTTTTCGCTATTAAAGCTTTCACTGGCGAAAAAGAAAGCCTACTTTTGTGATTTTTCCTTGTAGCAGTAGGGACTTCTTCTTCTTTTTTTATTTTTTATTTTTCTTTTAGTGACTCTTTTCTGCAACCAAAAAAAAAAAAAAAAAAAAAAATTAGAACGAGATTATTGAATGATCATTTCATGACTTTTCTAGGATTGTAAAAACCGATAATATAATTAATATGAGCAAAAAATGAATAGAATATTTATTAGAAAAAGATCATTTTTCACTTGTTTTACGTACCTTAGCGTATTATCTTCATTTCGAAATAATTTCATCTAATTTGATAAATGCAGATTCCTGTGGACATGGTTACAAATACCATAATTGCAGCTACCGCAAAGCATGGAATTAATAGTACACCAGGCTTGACTGTATACCAAGTCGGATCGTCCTCGGTGAATCCATTGTCATTCTACAACATCTTCATGTACGCCTATGAGCACTTTTCTTCCTTCCCATTCATCGACGCCCATGGAAATGTTGTACAAGTTGAAGAAACGAAGTTCTTCTCCTCAATGGATGAATTATCATCATTCTTGGCAGTAGAGATTGCTCAAAAAAATGGTCTGAAGACGGCACACGGTCGGTCTGTTTCGGAGAAACTTGATAGGAGATGCGAGGCAATACTCAACAATGTTTTGCAATTAGCCGAAGGATATGAGCCATACATGTTTGGTGAAGGACGGTGAGTCTTTTTGCACCTTTTAATGGCAACGATTATAGTCCTAGATCTTCAAAAGGTGTATACTCGCTCTTTTGTAATTAAAGAATAATCATACAGGGGCAATAGTTTAAGAGTCAAAGTGCAATTATCCCAAAGTCATATTGAATGAGAAATGAAATTCTTTTGTTCTCTATACTTCAATTATAAAACCATTCGAACTCTCGCAGGTATGACAATGGCAATATGCGTCAATTGATGAAAGTTATGTCCAAAGAAGAGAGGAGCTGTTTTGACATCGACATCAAGAGCTCAGATTGGAGGAATTACATGTTGAATGTTCACCTTCCTGGAATAAGAACGCATATTTGGAAGGGAAGATGAAACCCTTCATTCATTTCCCTTTCATCATAGAACAAATTAGTGTTCAATTGATGTTCCTTCTAAATAATAGAATGCTGCATTGATGTGTTCACGGTATCAAAACATGTTAAAAGAATCAATATTGATCAATTGATATTGGTTTGTGTCTAACTATGTTTTGCTTCTTTGTTTTTAAAGTAACCAATGAAGAAGTATGGACATCAAATCCTGTTAAGGATTTGTGATTGATATGAAAGAACCGATGTCCATGTTAAATTCCACCGAACCACCAGTAGGATAAAACAACCCACTGTTAATTAGCTACTTTCGAGTAACCCAACACATGAAGGAACAATGAATTGGTTGGGTTATTTGCAAAAGAAATGTCAGCTTGAGTTAAGGACATGAGGCGCCAACAATGTGCCTATAAGTAGAAAGGTATGTCTACTTCGTGATCTAACTTGATACCTTTCAAATCATGATGATGTTTCGAATAATCACTAAACATTTGAAAATGTTTTATGTTGTCCCATTATCATTTCATGTTTACTAAGTAATTATATTAAACCGCTTCTTTATAGTATAACTATATGATACGTCCGCATATAGATTTTATAAACTTGTTAGTGGGACAAGATTTGGATCTTATTGTCATTAATCCCAAAACAAGTATGAGAGATCAAGTAAAGAGGCAAGAGATATATGCATAATTTATGTAGAAAATTCTAAAGAGATTGGTATAGAAGAATACAGGCAAGACTATATTAGTCTACCATATTCTTATGCTAATGGCATAGTAATATTTTCATAATCTTAGAGCATTTCCTCTAAGTTCCTAGGATTTTTCACTCTCTCACTTATGTTAACCAATCTGCCTAATATATTTAACTATATAAATAGATAGAGAGAGAGAGAATTGTGAGAAATACTCTTGATTTATAATAATCTTGATTTAGACACCAATAAAATATAAAATAAGAAATTGCAAAGATTATAATAATCTTGATTTAGCCTTTCGCCTATTAATTTGTCGAAATACTCTTCCATAACTTAGTGTTGTGTAAATTCAAAACAGAACTTCAATAAATCTCCACTTTAACTTGAATATGCATAACTCAACATACCAACTCATACATCTAAGCAGTACATGCTATGTAGCTCACCTAAGCATCCTTTCAAACCACTAGCCTTGAGGCTATTTGGTATGATGAACATATCCTTGATTTGTTAAAATTTTCATGATGATTACTCTATTGTATCTGTGGTATGATACAAAAAGGATCTTAGAATTGCCTAGAAGTTTAGTGTTTTATATGAAGAGAATCCAAGATAATAGAGGAAGTGGTGCTTACCTTCTTAGAGCAACTAGGGGTTGCTCATTTAGTGCAGCTAGGATGCGCATGAGTTAACATACCATATCATTGCATAAGTGATGCATTTTTGTCACAATATCCCTATATTTTTGTTAGTCATCGTTATTTGCTCACTTGGCTTTGGTATGAGCTAAGGGGTTGGTTTTACTTAACCTCAGCTATGCAATACAAAGCAAGAGATGGATGTTGAGGCTTAGCGAGGGGATTTTAGCCTGGGACAAAATTTGGTGACTTTGGTTTCGAAATGATTTTATGAAGGACCCCTAAGATGGTTTTGTAACATATATAAACTTTTAATTATGTGATATGTAATTACATATGGACTCGAGCATTATGTTGCCCTTAAATAAATGGTTTTGAAAGACGCCTTTGCTATATTGTTTAGCCTTATCTTCAGTTTGAAGACAATATATAAGTGCAACGTCTCATAACATCAAGTGTAAACGTTACATAAAGAGACTCCAAAATGAGGGGTGCTACGGTTGAGACTCGAAGCATGGTGTGGACATTTGCTAGCTCCCTTAAAAATATAACTATTAACACAACTCTCGTTATTATAATATTTTTTTTCATCGATAGGGGATCACGAGGGGATTCAGCATATAAAGTTAAAAGAGTTCTATTTATTATTTATGTTAGATCTTATAAAGAATACGAAACCTATCCCTCCCTCAACGTTATCACTCAGTAGTTGGCACATCATTCGAACGATGGGGATATCGAGGACAATCATACATAATCATGAGTTAATTGTGGACGTTTCATTTTATCTCTGAAACCTCTCTGAAACCTCATTTCTTGCGGAAAACTCATTACTAATTATGGCTAAATTTGCGTCATAAAGCTTCATTCTTCCAGACCGGCCTTACGTTGCAATTTCACGTGATCACATACTATTTTAATGACAAATGATATGCTTTTTTTTCCCACCCCATCCACCCCGCACGTGAGTGTGTGCACGCACACACATACACATACACATATAGATGCACACACATATAAACAAACGCACATACATAACCACATGTAGACAAATATACATATATATATATACACACACATGTACATGCACACACATATATATATATATATATACACACACATGCATGTATGTGCACATACACGTGCATACATACACACACGCATACACACATACACGCAGTTTTCTTACTTATAACTCATTGGATAGTACCATAGGGAATCCTTGATTCTCTAACCTGAAAGTGGGATGTCCCTTGCTTTGCCTTGGGAAAATGCAAAAAAGGACTCGCATTTGTGTGGTTTTTTAAAAATAGGATTTGAAAATTTTAACCCTGTATGTATGTGTTTACAAGTTATCCTCATTTAAAGATTTTCAATCATTTATTGTTAATAAGATTTAACATAATATGAACAAAAGCTCTTAAATGAGAATAATTTATAAATATAAACCCTTAAATGTATATTCAAAAAATTAAGACCTTATTTTGCAAAACTAAATTAGAGGCCTTTTTTACATTCTTCTAGATAAGCCATGATTAAATAAATAAAATATTTTACTTATACTATTATCTTTGCACATTTTATTGCATTTATTTTATTTCATTTCTCTTCTTAATTTTTTTCCTATTTAGATAGCTATTCATCTATGTAGTTTGTAGTGGTATTGTATAATATTTATGGATAAATATTGTAAATAAATTAATTTTCATTAAAGACTCAATAATTAAAATTATAAAATATAAACATTATAACCATATTCTATTTTCATCCAATAACATCCCTATAAATCTGAGAAATGATATTGTATTTTCATTCTCCCTAATGTTGTTTATAATTTATTTATTTATTTTTATAATCATTTTCCTTAAATCACATCTCAAATAATTTGCATTAAATTCTAAATAGTGATAATTTTAAACAATGGCAACTCATATACCCAAAATGTTCTTTAATCTAATTACTGTCCAAATAAATTATGTTTACATATTTTTAATAGTAATCATTCCATCTTTTAATGAAATTATTTACTTACTATATTTATCCATAAGTATTATATCATTCTATCCAAACCTATATAGATGAATCATAAAAGAAGAAGAAGAGGGGAAATTGAATAAAATAAATTCAATAAAATATGCAAAGATAATATTATAGGAAAAATGTTCTATATATTTAATTGTGGTTTATCTATAAAAATTTAAAGTAATGGTCTATGTTTTTGTAATTCCAACCATTGCATTTAAGGGTTTGCATTTGTAAACTACCCTCATTTGAGGGCCTCCATTTATACCATATCAGAATCCATTAACGAAAAATAGAGGAAAACTTTTAAATGAGAATAAATTATAAACATGAGTCCTTAAATACATAGATAAAAAAATCAGGTCTTTTTTTTCAAAAACGGCATAAATATGGCCCTTTGCATTTCTCCTTTCCAAGGTGTACTGCGATCTGTCGATGCCGTCTAACTTGGATGGTGATAGAATCCCACCTCAACCTTCTAAATGAATACATGCAAATGCATAATTTCGATTCAACTATATTTTCTACCTGTCGAAGAGAAGACCTCCTTGATTACTGCTCTATATGCAAAGAAAAATAAAATATTTATAAGACTATTAGTAAATATATATATATATATATAAAAATATAATTAAATGTATCCTATTCAATTTCACGCCATACTATTTTAATTTATATCATATAATTTTTTAAGGCTGAAATGTAGGAAATATAGGAAGTTATATATTTAATAGACTTTCTTTATGATAATCTTTTCCATAGTAAACATTTTTAAATATTTTATAAATTTAAAGTTATTCAATTAATTTCCTTTTTTTTTTTTTTTTCATTTCTAACACACAAACTGCGGGAATACAACTCTATTACGTGTGATGCCGGATTCTGTAGTGATGTCTATATATATATATATATATATATATGAGGCTCCCGACGTGCACAACCTCATTATACAACTCTTACTCTCATATTTTCTCTCTACATTTGCCAGAGTACCATCTTCAACTGCATAATATCAATGTTATTGACACTACGACATATCTATTCGCTCCCTGCATTCCAGCTATGGGTAGAAGAGTTGTCTCTCCGCCAAAATGCTAAGGTAGCACCATAGCATATACAGGGTTGTTAAAGAATGCTCTAAGAATTTATTATGTGAGTAGGTCTGATAACTTTTCCATCCAATCTACTGACAAGTACTTCTTTCAATTATTTAGCTATATGCATCACTTCCTCCATCCTTAAATGGCATTTGATCCCATGATAAAAATAGCAACAATTCGATCCATTATCATTTCCTCAATTAATTTTAAATTGCCAATCATCTTTGCGATTTGATAGATTTTCTAGCTATTTTGTGATATCATCTGCTATTTATGATCTTAATTTTAATTATGCTTAATAATGTTTAAAAGAAAAAATTTAATGAAATTGAGAACGGTAATTAAGAGTACCCAAATCCCGATACACAACCCTGCAGCCATACTATGAGGGTTTTTGTTTCGTTGTCAAATAATGTGTGACACTGATTGACTCAAAGATATAATTATAAATTATCATGTCAGTGGGTGTTGGAGGAAAAAAAAAATGACGAATAGGATCGTATTTCATATTCTGAAGAAAGGTTTAAAAATGCACGTGTAAAAATAATGCTTATAACTCAAATAGCAAAATATATTAACACATAGGACATTTATTAGCCTTTTCTATTTTCGTATATATACGTGATCACATGATATGGTGACCTAACTAAACAAAACATTGTCATGTTAGCAAGTTTGATGAAAGATTAGAATGTGTACATACCTTCTTAAGAATTCAATGAAGATTCAGATGACATAAATTATTGAAATTTAGGACTTCCAACAAGGGTTTTCCCTCATGTAGTTTGTGAAAAATGCTGCATAAGTGTTGTCCGATCTTGATGCATGTGCATTTTTCCTTACCTTTCTACTTAAAATGTGTGTCGTTAATATAATAGTTGCTTTTAGCGTTTGTTAAAGGAAAAAAAAAAAAAAAAAAAAAACGAAAGGAAAAGAACATTGACTTACTCAAAGAAATAAAGAATAATTATCACATTAGTATGTTAGATGGGATTGATGAATAGCTGATATTCAAATTCTAAAAGGGTTCACAATTTAGATGTGGATAAGAAAAATGTTTATGAGTCGGACGGTAAAATGTATAAAAGTTTTAGGATATAATGTTTTTGTAACGTAGTTAAATACAAAATAAAAAGTTGTTGTATTATCACAAATGATAGAAAATATTTAAGAATGAGATAAAAAAAATTAAACATAAAAATATTTCAGATGCTTGTAAGGTTTTCCTCTATCCAATGTAGGAAACATTAGATTTGGATCCTTTAAATTCCTTAAATCTTAAAGATACAAATCAATAATTATTGTTGTTGTCATCTAGATTCTTTAAAAAGAATGATATCATAATAATATGATATTTTAGAAATCTAGATAATAATAATTATTGATTTGTAACCTTATGGAACCAAGGAAATTTAGAGGATTCATTTCCCTACTTTAGATTTAGTGTCATGCAATTTTGATGCATGTGCATATTTGAAAAAACAAAAAGAAAAAAGTTCAATTAATTGGTTTTTGTTATAAAGTAAGTAGAAGGAAAAACTTATAAAAAAGTATACATATATGTATAGTGTATAAAAAAAAGAAAAAAAAAATGTTTCTTTAATTAACTTTAAATAATGATAATAAACATCCAGTATAAAGAAATGTTTGAGGCTATTTCAATAAGCGATAAGTCTACTTTAGACAATTGTTATAGAACATATATTCATAGACCTTGGGAAATTGGTATGCTTATCCGATCTAGAGAAGAGCGCTCATGGTAGCATAAAACATGCAAATGAACATACTTTCAATATAGTGAAAGCAAATAGAAAATTATATGTAGTAATTCATATTATGTTAAATATAATGCAATCGTATTTTCAATATATGTCATATTGTTTCCATCAATAAGTTTTGTATACCTATGCTGGATGGAAAACAATAGATTGATTAAGATATTATAGGATCGGTAGATAGTAGAAGCATCTTGAGTGTTATTTATGTTATCCTCACACAAACACACACATACACATATGCACACAAAATTCCACTTTCCACTTGCAAGATATAACTGTTGTTTATATTTTTAATTGTTTTCTTAGATTTCATAGGTGCATTTGTTCACTCCTCTCACATCTAATTTTCCTTAGTAAATGAATGAAGAGGGACAGTAGGGTCCTTAGGATCATGATTGTAATGCATTTGACTCCTTTAATAATGAGGGCGAAGGGGATGATTTAGTAGGGATTCAAAGGCTATAGAGGTTTAGGCTATTAATGAGCAGGACAATTTATGATTACCTTCAATGCATCAAAGAAGATACAATTGAAAATATGGATCCTTAAAGGGTAAAATATAGGATCATAGGCAAGTGCATTTGGAGTTTCATTTTAGGCATTGTACAAAGATGCCCTTATATGTTGAAGGTTCAAGTAAGAAAGCTTAGAAGGCTCTTTCAAATGACTATCATTGTATAGTCATTAGAAAAGTGATGGTAATGTACTAAACACTTTATCATTACACATATCATAACAAATTGATTATTTGGTACTTAACCATCACTAATGTTGAAAGTAATTGGATCTATTAATACTAAGTTTTTGTTGAGAGTGATTTCAATTGGTCTAATATGTACTTGTGTTAGCTATGTGGTAGGGCGTTTAGGTAGTTAATGAGGGTGAAGAGTTACTCTAAGTAGTGCTTAATAGATTGTGAGTGTGAATATTAAGAGAATAGTAAGTGTAAATTGAGTGCAAAATCAATAGAGTTAGTGTAGTATATTGTGTGTGCAGTATAATCGTGAGTGAAATAACATGTAGTGAATATATAATGAAGATTCAAATTATTTTCTTATGTATGTGCATATATTTCTTGAGTGAATATACACATGAGAGACTACTATTGTAGAACTCTTCCCAACATAGTAGTATTAGAGCTACATCAATATTTGAATAATTTCTTATTAATCTTTCTCATTGATTTCATGATTGAAAGAGTGTATGGCAAATGTAAATAGGAATATTGCTGCCTCACTTTTGATATTAGATAGTAAAAACTATGATAAGTGGCGCATCCAAATGCGTGTAATATTTGGATTCCAAGAAGTTTTGGAGATAGTTTCTATTAGGTTTCAGGAATTGCCCAATCATTCCATAGATACACAAAGAGCTTTATATCGAGAGGCTAAGAAAAAAGATTGTAAGGCATGTTTTTACATTCATTAATGTGTAGATTCCTCAAATTTTGAGAAAATTTCTAGGACCAAAATTGCAAAGGTAGCTTAGAACATTCTTGAAAAGTGTTATAAAGGAGCTGAGAGATTGAAGAAGGTTCATTTGTAAACTTTACATAGACAGTACAAATTGCAAATGGAGGCTAAAGAAAGTGTAAATGAATACTGCACAAGAGTGATGATACTTTCAAATCAAATGAAGACCAATGGAGAAACCATGACGAAAGTGATGATAGTTGAAAAGATTCTCTGAACATTAAGTTTAAGATTTGATCATGTTAAGGTAGCCATTGAAGAATCTAAAAACCCTAACAAATTGAAGATAGAAGAGCTTCAAAGCACCATGGAAGCTTATGAACAATGAATAAACGAGAGAGGTATATAAAAATGAACAAAATAGGCATTGCAAGCCCAACCAAAACGTACAGGATTTGACAATAGGTGTGGCAGAGGCAAAAGTAGGGGATGTGACCAAGAAGACTCGTTTGATCAATGAAAACTTGAAAGTAATCAAAGGCGTGTGAGTATTTGTGGAACAAGAGGTAGAAGAAATTTCGATAAGAGGAACATTTAGTGCTATAATTGTAAAAAATTTGGCCATTTTACACATGAGTGCAAGAATAACAAGAGTTCACAAAAAAATAATGAGGAGTCCACTAGATATGTATAGGAGGGAGATTATAATTCATACCATGTACTCTTAATGGTTACAATAATGCCCGAAAATGCAAGTGCCAATGCTTGCAATCTTAACACTAGTTGTTCAAACTACATGCCAATTAATAAGGAGTTATTTATAGAAGTTGATGAGAAAATTAGGAGTAAAGTTAAGTTTGTAGAAAATAGTATTGTAATGGTTGAAGGATTAGGCAAGATTTTAATTCAATAGAAAGTTAGCAGATAATCCTACATTTCGGATGTGTTATATGCCCCTTAAATGAATAATAATTTATCGAGTGTAGGCTAATTACTTGATAAAGACTTTAAGATACATTTGCAAGATAAAATTTTAATAGAGAGTGATAGTAAGGGAAGGCTAATTTTGAAATCTCCACTCACTTGTAATAGAATTGTTGAGATAGCTATACATATGTGTGGATACAAGTGTATTGCTATAGTAGTGAAAGATGAATGTTGGTTATGGCATTTATGATTTGGACATCTTAATTTCAGAGATTAAGTAAATTGAGTAGTGCTAATATGGTTCATAGTCTTCCCTTAATTTGTTCACAAAAGGAATTACGTGAAGGGTCTCGATCTAGTAAGCAATCAAGAGATTCATTTAAAGAGCACACTACAGATAAAACTTCTAATTTGTTAGAAGTGGTATACTTAAATATTTGTGGCCCAATTGATTCGATTTTCTAAGAGGTAACAAGTGTTTTGTTTCATTCATTAATGACTTTAGTATAAGAATCTAGGTGTATCTATTGTAAAGGAAAGTAGATGTATTAGGTTTGTTTAAGAGATGTAAAGTGATGGTTGAAAAGTGACGCAACAAATTGATTTAAGTACTTCGCACATATACTTTACACGAGTTTCAACAAGTTTGTGAAAATGAAGGGACTGAACATGAGGTGATTGTAGCATCTACCTTGCAACATAATGGGGTAGATGAAAGAATGAATAGAACACTCTTAAACATGACTAAGAGTATGCTTAAGAGTAAATCAATGCCCAGATATTTTATGGCAGAGGTTATGGTTACGGCAACCTATAACCTAAATAGAAACTCATCTAAGAGATTGGTGTCAAAAACTTCAGAGGATGTGTAGAGTAGTAAGAAGCTTAGTGTAAAGCATCAGAGAGTTTATGGGAGCTTATGCTACTGCCATTTACCTTATGAAAAGAGAAGGAAGTTGGATGATAAAAGTGAACGTATTGTGTTGTTAGGATATCATTTGATTAGTGCTTAAAAGTTGTTCAATCCAATTATAAAAAAAATCATAACAAATAGAGATGTTGTGTTCAATGAAGCTAAGGAGTGGAACTAGAATGAGAAATCTATTGGTCAAGGAAATATTGTGGTGAATTATGAAGATGAAGTTCATGTAAATCCTCCAGTAATACATAAGGAAGTGAATGAAGAGCAATAAGTAAGCACATAAAGAACACTAAGAATGAGACAAAGACCAGGAAGATTTAGTTATTATGAAGTACTAATTAATGATGTAATTACTAATGAAGAGGATTTAGTGCATATGCCTTTTCTAGTTGATGTGAAACTTGTATCAGTGCGACTAGGTTTAGTAGTCAATTTAAGGTGCTCAAGAAGCTTACAAGAGGCTTTGTAAGATTATTCGAGGAGTAGTCGTAGTTTCGAAATTTAAAAATATAGCTAAAATCATATAAATTTACTATATTATTATTATGAGCACCTAAAACCAAACTTCTCCACATGTTGAATGAGGATGGAAAAATCAAAATAATACCAAAGTGAGTTATAAAGATATACCACTAGTTTCTTGAACAAATTTTAGGTAGCTGTGAATTGAGGAAAAATTCTAGAGTGAGAAAATAGAGAGAGAAAGTATGAAAATAAAAACTTAGAGAAATAGTGCACCAGATTAGGGAATATTCAAGTTTCTAAGCAAGAAGACCACTTAGAGGTAAGGCAGTACCACCACTTGAAGGAGAAGTCACCATCCAAGTTGGTAGACAAGCCTCTTCTCCCTTAAAATAACCGGAGTAGTTAGTAAACGGTGAGTCATCGATCTCTTTGATTTTATCAAAATTTTGAGAAAAATAGCAAATGAACTCCAAAAATTTTAAAATTTGGTTTCCCTACGTATTTTTGCATGAGAAATTCAAATCTTGAGACAAGTTGTAAGTCATGAACTTCTTAAATAAAAATCTAACTTTGGATTGAGGGTTAGAAACTTTGTCAAAAACTAGATCAAAATGTTGTTTGGTGTTGGATATCCTTGACCACACCTAGAGTTTGACAATACATTAGCTAGTAATTTGTGTATGAATTCCACACCTTTGTTAAAGTCGGAACATGAGTCAAAAGCCGGTTAGACAATAGCCCACACCACAACATTTGGTTAGAACCTAAGTCAAAACTCAAGTTAGAAAGTAGTTCGATGGAAAATGCAAATTATAAGAGCAATTGGAAGTTTGAAGACAGTTGGTATTGAATATTGGATTATTGGGAGTCAGTGAATAGATTAAAGTGTCACCTAATTATACTTTCTAAGAATTTACTTAAGTTAGAACCTAAATTAGAAACTACTGAGCAGTAATTTGTATCAATTTAGAACCTTGGTTAGAAAGTATCCTATTTTACTAATATTTAGATTAAAGCTTTAACTTGATCTTACTTGAAATTTAAGTTGTAAGATGTAAAACTTTTTTTAGAATCTTTTTTTAAGATTTATCCCACAGGTTGATTCCTACCAGGTACTAAGTGGGGCTTTTCCAAGCAGTGAAGTAATGAACACTTTGTGTAGGTTATACCTACATTAGTAGTTAAGATGACTAGATTCTAAAGTAGGTTGCTTTATATGACAATGCTGTTGCGACTCTCTGGTTTGGGGTGTGATAGTAGATCGTTTAATCTCACTTTGTCAATCAAGAATATGGTCGCTAAAGATAAATCTAATGTTTTCAATATGGAGCAAATGTAATAACCTCATTATTAAGATCTTCTACTCGATTTCGCCTCAAATTGCTTCAATTGTGTTGTACATGAATTTTGCAAAAGAAATATGGGACAAGTTAAAGGTTAGATTTTCATAGACTAATGATACTAGGATTTATCAATTACATCATTTACTTAGCAAGATTGTTCGAGGAAATCATTCTATAGATGAGTATTTTATTGAATTGAACACTTTATGAGAGGAGCTTCGTAAATTTTGGCCACTTCCACACTATTCTTATGGATCTTGTAGTCAAAAGTGTTTTGATCGACTTATAGAAATGTTTTAAAAAGATTATGTCTTTAAGTTCCTAAATGGATTAAATGATAGTTTCTTAGCATTGAAGTCTCAAATTTTGGTTGCAATGCCTTTTCCTACACTTAATGAGGCTTATAGTTGCAAGAGATGAATTTTAGTGAATAAACAGACCTAAAGAAGTTTATGTGCTAGAATCTTCTACCTTAGCTACTGTGAGTGATTCAAAGGTTTAAGAGTGATGTGATTTGTAATTATTGTCGAAAGTGTGGTCATTTGAAGGAGAAGCAATATAAATTGATTGGATTTCCCTCACACCAAATCAAGTTTAATCATAATCTTTGAATGTATTTGCTAATAATGTTACTATAGCTAATCATGATAGTCGTCGATTAAACTTATCGATGGATTAGGTTCTTCAATTATTGAGCTTAATAAATGTTTCTAAAAGTTCTAGTGTACTTAACAATGCTTTTAGTTCCTTTGTTTCTATTTCATAGAGTTCATCCTTGCAAACTAGTAATTTTACTTCATCTATTCCTGTGACATCTGTCGGTAACATAACTAGTATTGATTTTTCTTTCACACAAACTCTTCCTATATGTCTTTCTATTCGTTAACCAAATATATTGCTATAAACAAATTTGTTTCTTAGGTCATTGATTCTGGTGCGACTGACCACATGGTTAGTTTTATTGATTTGTTTCATTCATATTCTATAGTAGACAATTGTTTTGTGCAATTGCCTAATAAGCATAAGATATAAACCATACACAAGGGTTTTATTCGGTTGAGTCTATACCTTGTCCTTCACAGTGAGTTGTTTGTTCTCAGTTTTTCTTTTTATCTCATTTTTACGCATAGATTGATATCTAATAGCAAGTGTTTGCTCACTTTCACCAATGGTTGTGTTCATATCCAAGACTCTATTACAGTGAAAGTGATTGGACATTCTGAGGCTAAAGGTAGATCGTACTACTTGGAGCACTTATTACTTGATAATCTTGTTAGTTCTTTGTCTTGCTAAAGAAAAGTTCTTTCTTTTGCTTCTAGTGTATTCAATAAGTTGCTAAGTTTATTTGATGTTAGGCATTATAGACTCGTTCATCCTTCATTTGATTGTGTAAAACACATTGCTTAGATTAATAATTCTATTTCATTCAATAAACTTCATTGTATCTTTTTTTCCTTAGCAAAATAACATTGATGTTCATTTCCTGTTTATGTGAAAAACACTTATGACGCTTTTGAGCTTATTCATGTTAATATTTGGGATCCATATGCAACTTCAACGCTTGAAGGGTATAAATATTTTCTTACAATTATGGATTACTTTACTTGTTTTACCTAAGTTTATCTCATGAATTCTAAACATGATGTTTCTGCTTTAATTCTTAGTTTTCATCAATTAGTGTTGACGTAGTTTGGTTAGAATATTAAGATGATTTGTTTTAATAATGATCTTGTATTTGCTTTGTCTAATTTCTACTATTTACATGGTATTATGCATCATACTTCTTGCATGGAAACACCATAGAAAAATGTGATTGTGGAGCATAAACATCAACACCTTATCAATGTTGCTCATGTATTGCTTTTTCAATCTAATCTTCCTTTATGTTCTTAGAGAGATGCCAGTCTTACAGTCGCTTATTTAATCAATCAATTGCTTACTTACTTCTATCTTAAATAGAAGTACTCCTTTCTTGGTGTTGTTATCAAAACCCTCTTGATATATACACTTATACATGTATGGGTCTTTATCCTTTACTTATATACTTGTTCGTGACAAAAAAAAGTTAATGCCAAATTACATCCATACATTTTTATTGGGTATCCTACTATAGTTAAAGGCTATAAGCTATTTGATTAGGTTTAGAAATACTTTATTTCTAGGAATGTTCATTTTCTTGAACATATTTTTCCATTCAAGGTTCCTGTTGTTCATTGATTAGTATTGTCCTCATCAGATTCTTATTGTTCAACCGATATTTACACATATTTTATGGATCTTTGTTTCATCAGTATGATTCTTTTTTTTTTTTTTTTATCAAGTGCTCAGGTCCAATATTACCAACAATAGTAGTTTGCTCAAAATTCCTGTACTATTACTAACATTTCCTTTCAGGGTCATTTGGGTACATGCAATGCCATTTTACATGCGTATGAGTTTGATATACTATTGTAGTACCAAGATTAGTAAAATTCCTTCTTATTCGCATGATTATGATCATAGTATTACTCTTTCCTTAGCTGACAAAATTAATCGTATACATACTATGTCTTCTTCTTCCACTACTCATCCTATTCAATAAGTTTTGAATTATGATAACTTTTCTTCTTCTTTTTTATTTTTTTTTCTTGTGCTTTCTTTATTAAACTCACTCAATATGTCAAACCAACTTATTATGCACAAACTATAGCTTTTGAGACATGGTGTTAAGTCATGGCTGAAGAACTAAATGCTTTGAAATATGATAAGACGTTGATTGTTGTTTCTTTACCTAAAGGTAAATACATTGTTATGTATAAGTGGGTTTATAAGTTTAAACTAAAGTGGATAGAAGTGTTGATCGCTATAAAGCCCGTCTTGTTGCTAAAGGCTATAGCTACCGTTTTTCATTGGCATGTTTATCAAATGGATGTGCATAATGTATTTTTGAATAGTGACTTAGATGAAGAAGTGTACATGAATTTGCTTTTAAGATTAGATGTTCAGGGGGGAGTATAGTGGTGATACTAGGTTGGTTCGTAAGCTCAATAAATCATTGTATGGATTAAAGCAAGCATCTAGGTAGTGGAATGCCAAATGAACCATGTGTCTATTAGCTAATGGGTTCAAACAATCGCATTGTGATTATACACTTTTGCTAAAGGAGTTGGACATGATTTTATTGTTATGCTTGCGTATGTAGATGATTTAACTATTGCAAGTAAATGAGCAGAGTTATTACTAACTTCAAACAGTTCCTACAAACATAATTTAAGATAAAAGATCTTGGCATGTTAATATATTTTATTGGATTTGAATTAGCTAGATGAGATGATGGGTTTATGTTGTGTTAAAAGAAGTTTACTTTAGATTTACTCTCAAATACAAGTTTTCTACGTAGTAAATCATCCTTTGTTTTGATAATGTACAATCATAAGTTATCTCATGAGGATTCAAGTGTTGTTGTTCATGTGACATTTTACTGATAAGTACTGGGAAAATTGTTGTATTTGTTAATCACTAAGCCTGATATAGCTTACTTAGTACATGTTCTTAGTTAATTCATGGATTGTCCTAAATAAACACATCAACAGCCTTAGAAAGAGTGTTGAAATATCTCCAGCATAGTCTTAGATAGAGTTTATTCTTTTCTAACAAATCAAACTTAGTCATTAGAGCTTATAGTGATAGTGATTGGGGGTGAATGTGCCAATACTAACCATTCAAGATTAGATTTTATATATTTCTTAGCAACTCTTTAGTGAGTTAGAAGTCCAAAAAGTAGACAATAGCTATAAGAAATTCAGTAGATTCCAACTATAAGGCATTAGCTTATACAACATGTGAGATAATGTAGTTTCTTTTTCTATAGAAAGAATTTAACATACATTATTCCACAGCTGTACAATTATTTTGTGACAATCAATCTGATGTTCATATTGTATGAATCCATTTCTTTGTCATAAGATGAAGCATTTAGATATGGACTTACACAATATATAAGGTAAGGTTTCAAAAGGTGTTATCTTGCCAATGTATATGTCACGTAAATTTCGAGCTATTGACTTGTTTACTAAAGGGTTATTAGAAGCACAATTCAAATTTCTTCTAGACAAGATGGGAGTAATCAACATGTACTCTCTATCTTGAGAGAGTGAATTGAATATAGTGTACATACTCACTTTATTTATTTAATGTCCGTGTTCTTTATTAGAGTGGATTGATATAGTGTACTTACTCATCCCTATTATTTCCATTTTGATTATTAATGTCCCTCCTCCCCTAGAAGGATAAGAGAAGAGGGAAGAAGATGGGCTTAGCTCTTTTTAGGTTAAGAAGGTTGAATTGAAACCTTCTTTCTAAAGTTAATACCTTCTCAAAGCAACATATTTTGTTTCTTTTTTATTCTATTAATAGCACTACTTCATGAATATGCACTACTATTTCTTTTCGATTTGGCCTTTTCAAAAATAATACTTCTTCAAAATATAAGTGTAGTTGTTCACGTTTTTAAGATACTCTTTTTAGAAATTAGCATCACATCCTTTTCAATTTAATCTTTTTAAAATGTTACTTCTTTAAGAGATAACATTAGTTGTTTTACTTTTTTCAATTATATTACTCTAACCTTTTAGCTCTCACCTTTTTGAAAATATTATGTCTTTGAAAAAATGTATTAGTTATTTTATATTTTATTTTTTAAATAGTATGCTTTCAAAAACAAGCATCATCTTTTTGCATAACCATTTTAGAAATATTACCTCTTTAAAAGACAAGTAAAAAATGCATTAGTTGTTTCAATTTTATTTAAAAGAGTATCAATGCAAAATAAGCATTACTTACTTTTAGGTCTCTCTCTCTCCTTTTTTAAATAGTACCCCTTCAAAAACAAACTTGACTTGCTTTTCAGTTTAATCTTTTCATAAATACCTCTTGAAAAAGAAACATAAGTTCTTTCACGTTTTTTTGAAATACTATCCATTTGAAATCGTGCATTATTTTCTTTTTTTAGTTTGGCTTTTTTTAAAAATTTTCTTTTCTTTTCTTTCTTTCCCCCTTTTTTTTTTTTAATACCAATTACTATTACACAACTATGAGGAAAGAGACAAATTAAACCTGATTCATTCTTATTGAAAAATTAATATTCATTTCACTTAACTATTAAGGCCTTAAGGGGGGAAAAACTAGCATTAGTTCCTTTAAAAAAAAATACCATTAGTTGTTTCATTTCTTTAGAATAATGCCACTTTAGAAACAAGCATTACTTCCTTTTCAAATTTAAACATTTTAAAAATAATATCTCTTCAAAAACATATCTTTAGTTGTTTCATTTTTTCTTAAAATATTATCTTTCTAAAATCAGCATTATTTCCTTTTTGGTTTAATATTTTTAGAAATGGTACCTTTCCATAAAACAAACTTAGTTGTCTCCACCGTTTTTTTGTAATAGCACCTCTTCAAAAGCAAATATTACTTCCTTTCTTGTTTAAACTTATTTAGAATAGTACCTCTTTAGGAAATTGTATTACTTGTTTTATTATCATAATATTTTTTTAAAATAGTACCCTTCCAAAACAACCTTAGTCGTTTCAACTTTTTTTCTTTGTAATAGCAACCCTTCAAAGGCAAATATGACTTCCTTGTTTAAACTTTTTTTGAATAGTACCTCTCTAGGAAATAATATTAGTTGTTTTATTATCATAATATTTTTTAAAATAGTACACTTCTAAAACAAGCATTACTTCCGTTTCGGTTGAACTTTTTTAAAAATGCTCTCTCCAAAGGCCAACATTAATTATCTTACTTTTTCTTTTTCTTTAAATACTATCCATTCACTAACAAGCATGACTTCCTTGTAGTTTTAATTTTCACCAGTACAACCTAAAAGTGCGCTCACAAAAGACGGAAAAAATTGACATCTTTGGCCCGCTCTTACTTTCATATCTCCGCTCTGAATTTGCCAAGGAACTATCTTCAACTACGTACAACCATCGGCCAAGGGAATCAACATAATTCTGATATCATCGGTAATGCCACCTATCCTTCTCCTTGCCTTCCAGCTATAAATTCTAGGGTTTTCGCCCATAAAACCAGCGAAGGTTTCTGCGGCTATGGTAGCGGTTCTCTTGCGATTATCCCCTGGACACGGTGCTGCGTTGAAGGGGAGGTCCATCAATAATGAAGTTGAACCACCAGCATTAGGAGAGTCCACCAAGGGTATTGGTATCCTAGGATTTATTAGCTAAAGGTACGCCCTACCTAGCCTCCAATATCAAAACGTACTAACTATGTATACTAATAAAAGCTAAAATAAAATGCTGGATTTCACTAAATGAGCATAATCTCTTATGCCATCACGAGGATAACACGAAAATATCAATTTATTGCCTTAATACCTGCAAACGTGAGAAAATTCTTCTACCAACTATTGTCAACAAAGTAAAATAATGCATATGCAGAAACGAGTTGAGATTTCTTAATTGAATCAAACCTTATATGTAGCACAACTGCCCTCGGAAATAAAGATCGCTTATCTATGATATTTAAACGTTAGGAACATTTTTTTATCATCTTTTGGTATCTTGGATACATATTAAATAATTTTTATATGATATTAAAAAAATCAATTGCATTAGTACAAAACAACTTCTCATCTCTCCATTAAATAATGGCATTGTGGTAAAACAAAAAACACAAAATGATAAGATTGTAAAACTTGAAAATGCACAACCCATTGTTCGCCCTTTTGCAGTAACTAATAAATATTTGGAATTTTATAGCTATTATAGAGAAGCTGCTGAGGGAAATTTCCGATATTGGGCAAATATATGTTTTGATTAAGGCAGCAAATGAGGAAGCAGCAACGATCAGGTTAAATTCATAGGTATTCTCGAGTATCTTTTGACCTATCAATGATTGCACCAGGTATTAAAATTAAAAAAAGTGGCAACAAAATTTTCACCTGAAATAACTTTCAATTTTACACATAAATTGAAGTTTCTGAATAAATTATCAAATCGATTTTTTATAGGTCAAAATATATAACTACAGTTTAAAGCCATTAAAATGACCAATCTAATAAAAAATTTCCTTGTCAATTTTATTGAAGAGTAGGAAGTACAATGGCATTAGCAAATTTGATTATGGCATTTAATGATTTCCAATACCGAAAATTCAAATGGTATTTTTCTTTCTTTCTATACACAGCATATTTTGATAGGTTAATTTGACAACTATCTGAAAGTTCCATGCGATCTATGTTATAGTTTTACATAGCATTCTAGAGACTCAAGGCCTCACCCCATCAAGTTTACGATGTACGATTATATGTTCCGAAATTATCCTTATAAAAAATTTTCAAATCACATTGATACCCTAATATTTTTTATTATAAATTTATATTAATGAACATGCAGTGGCGTCCACTTGCATAGTGATAATTAGGGATGTCTGTCCAATTTTGAAAATTAGTACTTTTCTCGGTAATAAAACTTGTGTACATTTGAAACTTTTCGTGATTGCAATATCATTATAGGTAAACAACCAAAAGAATATGGAATATAGGAAAAATTTTGGAAGTTTTCTGGAACAGTGGACTATTTTCTCTTTCTTATATTTAGCGAAAGTATAATGTAACATATAATCCATACAACAAATGTTTATCAATTACTTTTAACTGTTGTCCAAAAATGTATATTGTTTGCAATTCCTGGAAATTCTGATGACTAACGGACCGAAGAAGGGTAAAAGATCATTGGAGTTAGATACTTTGGAATCATGAATTTTTATTGTATTCCGACACATATTATGGAATTTATACATACATGTAAGTATATGTGAAGATTAGCAATCGCTAACAGTTTTCGATTTCGTTTTACAAAGTCTTTGTTTAATTTTTAGATATGATACTATGATCAACGTTAACACACATGGACCATCTAGATTGATGAGCTTCGCCAAGAAGTGTGAATAACTTTGTCTTTTGGTCCACATATCGACAAGTGAGTGAATGAGTATATAATAAATCAAGAATAGTACCAGAAGCTATAAAGAATGTGTATATAGATTTATCACAAGGATTATTGATTCCATGTGGCAATAATTGCTCTAGTGTACGTTAATGGGGAAAGAAAAGGGCCAATTTTGGCGAAGCCTTTCCATGAAGGTGAGAGCATAAGGATGTAGAGAGATTCCACCAAATTTTTGTTTCCTTAGGAGGATTGGATGGGAAAGCTGAAATCAAGTTGGCTAAGGAGTCAACCCTAGAGTTTGATGAAAAGGAAACCCCCAAAAGGAAAGAACTTGGGGTTCAAGGTTAGTAAATTTCTCTACGTTTTTGTCACATAATTTAAATTACCTTCAAGTCCCACAATTAATGATGTGATGAAAAATTGCGATCTCCCCATAGATCATCATACGTGATAACATTCCACACATGTCTACCTTTTAAGAAAACCAGGTTCACACAATTATAGAAATTTTATTGGAAAATCCTCTTCACACTTGCATGTTAGGACGGACGTAACATCATGATATTAAGATATTTTATCTTCATTAGATTTATTCAAAATGTGAAAAATGTAATACACTTTATGGAGAGATAATCATTAAATTTCCTTGTGGTACAAAAATTACATAATGGGTATCTATTCATTAAAAAATCACCCTACGATTTAGGCCTACTTTGATTTCAGATAAGATATATTCGTCTAAACAATGATAACAAGTACATTAACGTATCCTAAAAAGCAAGTAGCCATAGGAAACCGTATTCTTATGGTTTATCTACTTCAAAATATCATTGTAAAGGACTCGATTTTTCTTTAGGAAAACAATACAGCAACCGTTGACATTTTGCAAAAATTTCCCCCCTCTTTGAGATAATTTCTGTGTAATCTCGAGTAGGAAGCAAAGTCTTTTGATCCTGTGTAGGGCTAACGATTTAAATTCAAACACTCCTATTTTCTCCTTCTTCCTTCCAATTAAATAAATGAAAAGGATGAAATTCTTTACCGTAAAAGGAAAATTTTTTATCCTCTTTTTATGTGTGTATGCGTTTGTGAGTGTATTGTATGTACATGTATGTCACGGAATGGATGGTTCACCCCCTCCTAAATTATCCGTGCAATACTCAATCATCATTTTTTTCTTCATATTTGCTTGTATTTTGAATGGCAAACTAGATTTTCCCTCCTATTTACCCAAGACGTTTTAAGCCCTTTCATCTCCAATAATACCCTCTAGTGTTGTCATAGGCCCCTATATGTTTAGGAGGCCCAACTATCTTAATTGATTTCAATGTGCCATGACCATTATCAGGAGAGCAATATTAATTTATAACCAGTTTACTTACGGGAGGCCAAACTCATCTTTAATGAATATAGCACCCCACTAACATACTGTATACTGACTCCACTCATTTTACATTAAACCTATGTTACAACCTCATTATTTTCAAACTCATGGGCTATGACATTCACCTCCACCTAAATTCACGATAGCCTCATTGTAGAGCTAACTTTTCAGTACTACCCTCCACCAAAAGATCACTAACCCTTCTCTCCTTGCCTAAATCCAACCAAGATCACCTTCGCCAGGATTTTGGGCTTTCATAGGCTTCTCTCATGCCCTAACCCATTCCTCCATCCTCCGAAGTTGCCTCTTGCTAAGTGGCCAAATAATAGGGTCTATCTATTGAAGTTCTTTTCATTTTCCAAGGTTTTGGTAAATTCTTATTATAATGTAGCTCACAACATAGTTGTCCACTCTATTAATGATTTCCTCTACCTGGTGGCTACTGCGACTCTTGAGCTTCATCTATACAAGCCTACTTGTCAACAAAAACTATCATTTTCATTTAGCACATTAGGTAATATTTAAGTAACTCATCAAGCTAGAACATTTTAGCTTTAATACCACTTGTCACGAGATAAGAGGTTCGTCCCTCTTAAAGTGCCCATGCGATACTTCAACATCTTTTGCCTCATCATATTTGCGCATACCCTAGATGGCAAGCCAATCTTTTCTTTCCTATTTACCAAAAAGTATACCAAACCCTTCTGTCTTTAGGAGTACCCTTTGATAATATCATAAGCCCCTATATATTTGAAAGGGTTAACTATCTTAACTAATTTTAGCCTACCATGGCTATCATCAAGTGAGCCACATCAGCTCTTGATCAATTTGCTCACAAGAGCTCACAAGCGACTAAACCTACCTTGATAAAATATTCATGCCATGAGCAAATTATCTGCTAGTGCTACTCACTTCACATTAAGTTTAAGATGAACATACCCATTACCTTCGTACTCATGAACCATGATGTTCTCCTTTACCTAAATCTACGATGCTGTCATCATTAGGCTTACTCTTCATCGCTACCTCCAACAAAGGGTCATCAACCCTTCTCTCATTACTTAACTCTAACCAAGATCGCCTTGACCAAGTTTTCGAGCTTCCATAAGCTTCTCTCACACGTTCACCCATTCCTCCATCCTTTGAGGTCATCTTTCACTAAATGGTCCAAAGGTGAGGTTTGCCTATTTAAGTTCTTTTCATTTTCTAAGGATTCAAGCAGAATCTTGTTACAATGTAACTCATGAAATAGTTGCCCCCTCTAGCAACGATGTGCTCCAACTAGTGGCTAATCCTCTTTTTAAGCTTCATCCACATGAATCCAATTGTCAACAAGAACTATTATTTTTCATTTAGCACATTAGTTGGTGTTTAGGTAGCTTATTGGGCTAGAATGTTTTATCTTTGATATAACTTGTCACTAAAGGGGAGGTTCACCTCTTCTAAAGTGCCCGTGTAGAGCTACCATCCTTTACCTCTTTATATTTTCTCATATTATGGATGGTGAGCTAGTCTTTGCCTCCATGTTTACTCAGGACTTTTACAAACCCTTTCATCTTTAAGAGTTTCCTCCAATATTGTCACAGGTCCATATATATTTGGGAGGCTTAACTATTTCAACTAGTTTTGGCCTACCATGAGCATCATTAGGAAAGCGACATCATTACCCGACTAGTTTGCTTATGGGAGGCGAAACATGCCTTCAGAAATACCTTATCTTACAAACAAACTGTCTATTAATGCTATTTACTTCACATTAAGTTTGAGTTTAACACCCCCACCACCTTCAAACTCATAGACCATGACATATGCTTGTACGTGTGTACATCACTTTGTTATTAATATCGAGTCCCATTATAACCACAAAAGAAATACATGAACATTTTTATAAGTTTCATTACTGCACCAATACCCCTTGATGATTTCCATAAAAATGGTTCCAATGAATTATGCAACTAGAAATTTCATAGTGCCAATATATTTAAAATATTAATTAGAATGATTTAATGTTATAAATTTTATGAGTCACTACACCTACACCACTTGTTATTAAAATTGGTTTTTGTCTCTAGCGAGATGTGGACATTTTTAGATAAATTTCACAATAACACGAATACCTCTTGATAATTTCCCAAAAAATGGTTCCAATGTATGCGAAGAGTTGTAGATGTAAAATTATGGTGAAGATGACTATACCTTAGTAATATGCATGCTAGTCTCCTAATGAGATGAATTAAATCTGAATTTTCTTACTTAGTTAATAAAAAAATATAAATTATAAAATTTAGTGGCTACATAATAATTTAATTATGCTTAAGGATGGACGCAAGATTTAAATAAAAAAAATTTTATTATTATATCTACATTTTTGAAACAATAAGTGGTAATATTAAAATTAGATTTGAATAAAGATTTCTTCTTTTTTAATAATATAGAAAAGGAACATTGGAGTATATAATCAATTTCAATACCTACTATAACCAATTAAGAAACTTAAAAACTTTTGAATCTTAAAAAAATCTATTGAAAAATAAAATCTCAACACAATGTAATATAGGTTCTATTGAATAGTATTTTTGAATACTTATCTTCTTGATATTAAAGGAATAAATTTAGCGCTTTTCCAAAATAAATCATATTATTTACTAAGATTTGAATTATTAAACTATATATATATGTATATATATATATATAAAGTTTTGGAATCTTCGAAAGTTCCATTAGAAATAAAATTTCAACGCAACATAATATGGACCTACAAAAGTTATTTATAGTAATATGATAAATTAATTATGTTTGATTTAGGAAAAAAAGATTCTATAACTAGTACACTTCACGTATATATATATATATAATATGTAACTACCTTCTTTTCAAAACATGCGTACCATCCGTGCACAACTTCTAATTTGGATGGGAGTAGCTTACTCTTAGTAATTTTGTTTCAAAATTCACGTCCACCATTCTTAATTAACAATTCATCCCTTTTTTTCTATCTTGAAGTTCATTATATACTAGCAATATGTTTGAAAAGGTGCAATTGAAAGTAAAAGCATCATTATAGTTCAAAATTTTGTAGAGCTAGTATTTCAAAATTTTGATATACAACAGTTCAATATATGCATTAGGGAAAATTAAGCTGCAATGCTTAGTATATGTGTTATTAAATGCAAGCGTAGCTATGTGAGATTTCGAACTTTGTAGGAAGAAATCATCTATATAACTTATAAGAGTCGCATTGCTGTCCGACAAAAGTTATTAATTGCAGGTTCTACAACAAAGCAAAATGGTCGTTCTTTCATATACAATACAGGTTTGGATCATTATCGCCTTTTCCTTTTATTGAGCCAAGAAAATTGTCGGTCTCACTTTTGGATCTTAGTCATGCTCACGGTACTAATAAATGCAACTTCCTGTCTCAAATATATTCCAACAAATTCTATCTATCCATATGTGTGTGCATGTAATTGGCAAGGACTTGTTCGAGTAAGTTAAGATCGGTAAACATTTACCTCTCATACAAGTATTTCAAGTGAAAAATAATATTCTACATAAAGCTATTCAACTCATGTACTTGAACCTATTTATCCACGATAAGATTGTCCTCGTAATTTTGAATATTGATTCCATATCCTAAACTCTTCGAGTGATGTGTTCGTCTAGGAATTTAACAGTAGTCCCACCATCTTTTCTTTTAAAAGTAGATAAAATGGCCTCAATAATGTTTATAAAGGAATTCATTTTCGGGTCAAACGATATTTTTTTGGTCAAAAAAAGAGCCTTCCCAAGTTATTTGAGAAATGGAATAATATTCTCTATGATCCAATCATAAAACCATTCGAACACTCGCAGGTATGACAACGGCAATATGCGTAAATTGATGAAAGATATGTCCGAGGAAGAAAAGAGGTGTTTTGACATCAGCATCGAGAGCTTAGATTGGAGGAATTACATGTCGAATGTTCACCTTCCTGGAGTAAGAAAGCATATTTGGAAGGGAAGATGAACCCCCAGTCATTTGTTTTCCTTTGATCATAGAACAAGTATGGGCTCAATTGTTGTTCCTTCCAATGTTTGCTTTCCGATATTAGAATTCTATATTGACATGTTCGCAATATTAAGATATGTTAAAGGAATTTTTTTTGGATCAATTGACGTTAGTTTATGTCGAACGTTCTAACTAACGAAGACATAAAATCTAATAAGGGTTTGTGATTAATGAAGAACCCTCAATCCACGTTAGAAAATTCTAACTCCAATTAACGAAGAGTAGGATAAAACAACCCATTGTTAAGATTCCCTTTTAAATAACACAACACAGAAAGTGCATCAAACATATGAAAAATGCAAGGAGAAGCAAAGAATTGGTCGAGTCATTTGCAAAATTAAAGTCAGCTGGAGTAAGGGTTGACTACAAGCGACGCCAATTATATTCCTATAAGTAGAAAGATGCGACAATACAGATTCAGTTTGTGATCAAACTTGTTGCCTTTTAAACCATGCGATATCTACAATAATCACAAATCATTTGAAAGTAACTAATACTGTTCTAAACGCTTTCCATGTTTATCAAGTGGTTATGTTGAACTTCACTTTTATGTTGGCAAAAAATAAAAAAATCACATTTATATTTTACCTATATAATTCATATGCATGCATATTTTATATGCTCATCGATTGAACATGATGTGAATTTTTTGGTTATTGATCACACAATACATTAGTGGTGGAGTTGCAACAAGTGAGAATGAGAACCAATCAATTCACTATATGTGTAATACCAATGGTGTGGTGATTTTTCCACGATCTTTCTAAGAAATTCTAAGGGCTTTTGCTCCACCTATAATATATATATATATATATATATAGATATAGTAACATATATATACAAAGAAGCCAAGCCTTAGCATAAAATAGGAAACTGACAAGGCCATAATATAATTTAGCCTTTGTTTATTTTTTTTGTCTAAATATTTTTCCATAATAGTGTTGTATAAATTCAGGACATAAATCTATAAATCTCCATCTTGACTTGAATTTGCATGTTAAACAATTTTACTTGTAATTCATTCGATTTGATCTTGTTAACCATTCTTCTTGAGCTAATACACTGCACATACCTACAAGATTGTCACCCTATGCCCATATGAAGTTGTATGTTTACTTAACATCTATGCTTATCTTTTGACCTTTTCACTCTCTTTAGCCAACAAATATAGTGTCATCAAATACTTCCTATCATTGATTTATTGAAGAAAACCTTCAATCACTAACACCAAATCAAAACGACTTAACTCACATAGAAGTTATCTGATATGAGATGAAGCGAGAGTGTACCTTGTTCCATTGATTCATAGCGAGTTAAAATGTAGGTAAATGATCTTCTAATTATTGTGTGTACAAACTCTCTCTTTGATCAATGAGAAAACTCATTACAATGAGTAGATGGAGGCTCAAATATATGTGTATGTGTGTATGTATAGTGCACACACAACTAAAGACCATAACCTTAGTAGTTAAACATATTGATTAGGTTATTGAAAGAGCCTATGTAATTTTACTAGTAGCTTAGGTGTCTATACACATGTATATTTATATTTATATATATATATATATAGCCTGCATAATATAAGATGATAAAGTCCAGTATTAATATAATCGACTGATCATTAATATAGGGCCAATAACTCAATTTATTTATCATAAACATACAACCACTACTTCTTCGTAATTGCATATGCATCTACATGCGTCAAGCCCATGAGTATACATGAATTAACTCTGAATCCTAACATCCTATACTTCCTTACCTTTACCTTCCACCACTCTACAACTTAAGACTTTATACAACTCTTCAGTGAAATAATATAGACTATGTAATCACATAAGTAATACGCATTTCCCTTTCATCAACAACACTAGTACCATGATCCTGCATAGTAGCATCAAAATACCTCATAGAATGACTAGGAATACCCATCTCTTACAATAGGAACTTGTTTCTAGACCCAACTTCACTTTTTATAACCAAACCTCTACGGGACACTTCCATGCTACTAGATCTTACTATGCTATAATGATTGGCATGGTCCACTAAGCTAAGATATAAAACATTATAGGATAACTCTAGCATATACCATATCTAATACCATGTACACCTAGTTACTATGTCTTTAGACTTGTATACATACTCCAACAATTCCTAACCTTTGGCCATTTCCTATCTTTATGCAACAACTCTTCATAGGCTTATAGTCTAACATCAATCTCTTGTGCAACACAAATAGAAGAATTCAAAAATTCTAAAACTCAATATATTTATTTTCTTTAATTATCAAATGTTAATAACATCTCACAATTTTCTTACTCAACAAATGCCATGTTAGTAACATATGTACCTCTATTATCTTGCATCTAGTTGGTTTTGCCTCTTAGAGCACATTTCCCCCATGTAAATAGTCCTTCTATTTATTGTGATAACAACTAATGCCCTAACCTTTAGAACTCCTTCCAAAACTATTGCTTCCTTTCTAGTAGTGTAACTAGTTCTTTACACAATAGATAGCCTCTTACATTAGTTATTGACATGTTGTCCTTGACATAAATCATGGTCCCTTTGAATTTACTAAGCTTAAAGTCAAAAGATAATTCAAGCAATCCAAAGAACAACATATAGCATTATCAAGTCATCTAACTCATGTTGCCTACATTTTTTCACTAAGATAAAAATCACTTAAAAGTCAGTAGTATTATGTAGATATCTCATTTTTGTCATTTTCGTTTTATTTTAGTTTAGCTAGGTTAATAAATAAATAAATAACAAAATAATTAAAAATAAAAATAAATGAAAATTATCTTGTCGAGTTCAGTTGAGTCGTAGTGTCGAATCAAGTTAAATTATATCAAGTTGAATCCTATCGAATTAAGTTGAATCGAGTCAGATTGTTTATGATCTAATCGGATAACGGTATGTGTTTAATTTCAATAATTCTTAAATCATTAGAGAATTAGGCTTTATTAAAATGATTTTGACCCAATCCAATTTAAAGTAGAGTTTTATCTAATTTATATTAGACTAGAATAGATTTAAGATTTATTAGATAAGTTATTAGGTTAAATCAAATTAGATTGGATTGAGCCTTCAAAAATAAAGAGCCCGAATTAAGTAGGATTTTTAAAAGTTAGGTCAAATATTTGAAAAATCGTTATCATATCTTTCGTATCGAATACGATTGAAAGTTTATGAATAGCAAGTCAATAGGTGAGCTTAGAAAGTTTTTTTTTTTTTTTAATTCCCCAAATGCTATCTAGCCCATGCACACCAATCTATCTACACTTCACTATTGCCACAATACAAACACAATTCATCCGCACATTCCACAACCCTCCTTCAATAAACAATCGCCAAAGTCCACATCACCTAGCCATCCACTCTACTAACCAAAACAGCAATAGGCATATTGCTTGCACTTGATCCCACACCAACATCACTTAGAAAAATCAACATCCGTACTGCACAAGCCATGACCCCCTTTTATTCAACCGACTGTCCTCTCCTTCAATGCCTAATTGATGAACAGCACACTTCCCATAGCTCCCTACCCTTGACTAAAACAAACAACACACAGCTCGATCTACACAAGCCAACATGTAGCACAACCCACTAATCTAAGTTGCAACATTCGCACATCCTAAACATAAATCCATATGCCATCACAATCCGCATGTCCAAATGTTCAATTGACCATCAATGCACGTCCTTAATTGCCGCAATTCCATACACATACAGCTAATTCATGATCCACACCCACAATATACTGAATACGCACGCGAAACACAATCCACATCGATAACACTTGATTCACGACAACATTGTACACAAACTCCATGCTTGTAAAGCACATACAGTCCAAAGCACACAAATGTAACCCGATGTACAAACACAACTATATGTACAATCAAGTCAACACTATTGCACGTGCATGATCAACTCCATCAAGTATGCAAACATAGTCCACATGATCACAAGCGCACCAATCACATGCGACTCAACCCATAGGTAAAAAATTTTTTATTTTATTTTATTAGTTAGTTCAATTATGTTTACTAATTTAGTTTTTTTTTTGTTTAAGTGCAGGTTTTTAATTCATTTTACTTATTTTTTTTAAATAATCCCAATTTTCAACGAAATTTAGTTAAATTATGTTTTTATATTAAAATTGTGTGTTTTTTTTAAATAAGTGTATTTAGATTGTATCAACATACATATTTTACAGTTGAGATTTAGAAAAGATACGTATGAGGTACGTATGAGATACGTATCTAGATTATATCCGTATCTTCAACGTATCTTAAGGTTGGAATTTAAAAAAAAAAAACGTATTTAGATTGTATCTTAACATATCTTACAGTTAAGATTTAGAAAAGATACGTATAAGATACATATTTAGTCATATCTTAGTAGGTCTTATAGATAAGATTTAGAAAAAAAAAATATCTTTTCACACATAGTAATGTTTTAAAAAAATAAAAATCTTAACTAGAGCTTTTCAAAAAGATTTAGTTAGTTAAGGTTTTCTTTAATTTATGAAATTAGATTTATCAAGTTTTTTTAAAATAAATATATGGGTAAATAAACGTAAACCTAGCTCGATTTTAAAAAATAAAAAGAATCAACCCGTTAAATATTTTATAAAAAAATAACTACGACTAGTTTAATTTCAACTAGTAGGTACATAAGTACTTTTGAGACAACTGTATAAAAAATTTTAAAAAATTCCTTTTTCTTAGAAATTCATAATAAAAAAATTATTTTAGTTATATTTTGTATATTTAGGTATATTTTTAGTATTCTTTTTAGGAAATTATAAAAATAAATCCCATTAATTTTTCTTTAGTTTTTATATAGTAACTTAGTTTTAGGTTAGTCCTCGAACCTGGTTTTATTTAGTTTAATTTTCTAAAAAATCAATTTTTTTAGAATATCTACAAACTAGTAGCCAAATTAAGGTTTTCTTACCTGAAACCCTAATTTCATTTTTTTACTAGTTGAACTAGTTGGAAACTCTAATTTTAAAATATTTAAAAAATATATTTTCCTTAATTTAATATCAAGTAATTAATATTAAACAGATTTAGCATAATACAAGCTAAATTAAGAAAACCAAAATAGGGCTGGACACACTATTTAGTCAAAACTCTATTCTAACTATCTCTACTTTTACTTCTTACTCTAACTATGTTTCTATCTAAGATTCTAACCCATATTATATTTTTTCACTATTTATTTCATTCAAGAATCTTAATATTATCAAGGTGACCATCAAGGCTAAAATGGTTAAGAAAATATAATAGCCATTTGTAGAAAGGATTTGGTCTTTTTTCACATTATAAAACTATTTATTAATAATAATGACTCTACAAATAAGCATATTTTAAGTTTTCAAGCATATCCAGCCTTTTGACAATTAGATGTTGATGGAAGCCGTTTCATGTCAAAGAGTTTTTTTTTTCTATTTTTCTTTTAATTTGTTTTCCCCAAAATAGTTCAACTTTTGATGCAATAATTAGACCTTAGAGATTATTAAGTATCGAAGTAACATGAGTTAAAGAAGCAAGCATATTGTAATAAGGTGTTGGAAAATATACTACAACTTTTATGTATAATAATACATATGTAATAATTTAGATACATAAGCTTCTACCTTTATGTATATAATGAATACACAATAAACATTATACGTACTTGTATGTATGTGAATTACTAAGTGTTGTTGATAAGAAATACTATCAATGCTTATATTATTAATGTCTGATCATTGCATACCTAAGTGTAATACTTAATCTTCAACATTGTTGCTTGTTCATTTTATTACTTCGTCACCCCATAACTAAACTAAATAACTATTTAAGTTACAAAGAAAACTCATAGTTATCCACAAGTACTCGTAACTTAATTGCATATAAATCAATTGACAAGCTACCAATGGACTTCTCTTATGATTGAGTTCTATGATCTTAAAAGATATAAATTTGGTATAGAAAATGAAAATCCTTCTATTAAAAAATAAGGTAGTCTACTAATTTTCTCTTATTTGAGACAAGAATAATCTCCACAAAAGAATTCAAAAAAATTCTTGACTTTAATTGAAAAACCAGTGGATGAATGAATTTTGTTGCAATCATATGAAAGCTATTTATACACTTTAAGTAAAACCTAATGTGAAACTAATATCTAACAAATTAACTAACTATTACTAATATGAATCTACTATCAACTGATGTTTAACTATTCATTAAAAGAAAACTAAACTACTATTTTTCATACTTCTAATATTTGAGTCATAAAAATTTGAACATAGGTTTGTGTTGTAAGGCCTTATAGGTATGGATCATTTAGTATGTTGCATGTTAACTCTTAGAAATCAAATGAAATAAAACATAAACTTAGTTAAGTAATATTTGTGTGATGCTTGTGTGTCATTAACCAATATGAGGGGTAATAACCTTCAATGATGTCCTTGGTAGTTAGGTGCTTGGATGTTGGCTAGGTAAGTAGTTGACAATTGATGAAAATGGAAAAAAGTTATATCAGTTGTAGTTTAGAGCTTGAGGCCTTAGCGAACTATATGATGTAGATGGGTTATGACCATCAACGTCGGTATTATAATGGTGAACTCCATATGAGGTTACTTTATAGAATGATAGTATCAATTATCGGTTATTGGCTATTAATTGATGCTTTTTGTAGGGATGTCATAATTGGATATACCAGTCAACCCTCTCCTATACCCCCAATGTGTTACTTAAATAATGAGTACTCCCATGTTGCTTACTATGCTTTAAATATATAATCTAATGATTTTTGGTTATTGCATTAGAAATCAAATATATATGACATAAATGTGTGCTTTTGGCTATCTTATTCTTAGACGATTATGGTTCATTACTTCTACTATTTCAGGTGTTGAAATGTTGTTGATAATATGTCAATTAAATTTAGATTTGATTTCTAAACCGGGGCATAAGATCTTATTTGTTGAAGAGTTTAGGTGATGGTTGCTAATTATATTGTTGTAAAGGAACTTTATGAAACCAATTGACATTCAACTTTGTAAGCTTTATAAAATCATTATCTTTATTATTGAGAACCATTTCTATATAAAATGTCAAACATCTTTTACAATTAATGAATAATTTTAAAAAATAAAGCAAGTTTAGAAACCTGGCATTTGATTAGTTAGTCTTAACATATTCTATTTAAGTAAATTGATGGCAGTTATAATTGTCTTTTACATTTCAAGGAATGACATCCTCTCTTTCTATCTCTAAATAGGGAAATTTTGCAATTTATACCTCGAATTTGCTACCTTTTGTAGTTATATACCTGAAGTTTCTACTTGTAATAATAGTCTACTCAACACGATAAGGCAATGGAGTAGTTTCTCACTGCCTTAAAAGGGTTATGTGACCCCCCACCCCATTCTTAGGCTGTATATGGCCACCTATGATCACCAATGGGTCTCACAACACATTATTTTGTAATGGGTGGCCAGTGATTACCTATAGGAGGTTCCATGACTCCTTTAGGCTATAAGTAACCACTTTATTGGCTAATCGTGTTAACTAAATTAATAGTGTGAATTAAAGTTAATTAAGATATAGATAGTAAAAACCAAATTATTGGGTATACAATTAAATAAGTTGAAATTTCAAATATATAATTAAAAAAAAGTAGCAAAATTAATGTATAAAGCGTGACATTGACCTATTTTCAAATTCTATCATGTTGATTTTTGGCAGTTGTTGATATAGAGTTGTTGTATTTCCCTTATCCTTAATACACTCAATCCTACAACCTTGATAGTTTGTCAAAATCATATCGTTATCAAACAGTAATCATCAAAAACTACAAAACATCAAAGCTCCACCAATATTTTTCAAAACCAACTAGCAATAGTAGCAGCAACAGTAACCTTCTATCAATCCCACCATAGAAATTATGTTTCTTCATTTACTTACCCACCTACATCCATTTGCATACATTAAATACTTTCATGCATACATATGCCCTCCCATGCTATGCTAATGTTATAAGTATATAAACAACCACATTTTATGAGAAAAGTCTTGTTTAATTAATGTCAATCATCATAATCTATTAGCATAGCAAGTTCAAATTTGTGAACTTTTGCCTTTTTCCTTATGCCCATTTGTTAACTTTATTCAATCTTTACCTTCTTTTCCCTTCTTCTTTTTTTTTTTTTTTTTTGTGTTCTATTCATATAATCTTTTTTGACTTGTTTTTAAGATCAAGAGTCTAAAGGTAAGTTCATTTAATCATTAGTTCTGCTTATTTCTTAAATTTATGTTCAGTTTACTATAGATTTGAGGTTTTTCATATTAAATGTAGTATGTCAAAACCAATGGATTACTTGAAGTTTTTATCTTTAGGTGAATTTTTTTACATGAATGCATCATCTGATTTTATTTATGTATATCTTATGTTGAATGTTCTAATGGTTTTAAATGCTTTGAGGTAGGAATTTCACAATATGTTACTTTTTGCTTCTATTATTTCTGCTATGTTTTGAGATTTTAGATGCCTATTTTGCTATTAAGTCAATATGTTGAATTTGGTCATGCTTAGGATAGGCAAATTGAGTTTTTTAATGTGAGAACAAAGCTTTGTAATTCATTAATATACCTTTTTATGGGTTTAGAGTAGATTTTTTGCAAAATATAAAGATGCCAAATTGTAGAAGATGCAAGCTATAAGCACAAAATCACTTATGACTTAACATAATGTTATTTAGTTGAGATGTATCATCTTTAAATCCTATTCCCATAAAGATGATGTTTTGTGATAATTCACTTCCTTCGCATTTGGTTCTATGTTTTTATTGCTTTCATTTTGAGTTTGATCAATTTTTGCCTCAAATTTGACTTAATAATTGAATGTTTTCTAGCAAAGATGATGGAACCAAAAATTCTTGAAGTTGAAACTTGTGAAGCTTGGATACCACTGCTTAATAAGTCATGGAATGTATTTATTCCATTCCCCTCTTGTAGTTGTCATTGTTGCTTAACTTTCGACATTTTCTCTCCAAGATCTTTGAGACCTTTAGGTTAATCTTCAATACACCTTGATATCTATGGTGGTTTGCTCAGTTTTACTTCTTTTCTTCTCCACTATGTACTTCCTTATACGTCCCCATCCCGTGTACCTTGTCAACTTTTCATGCTACAAGCCTAAAGAATCTCACAATTGCACAAAAAAGACTTTCATGGATTAGTCACAAGTAACTGGTTCATTTACAGAGGAAAATGTCAAGTACCAACATAAGATCCTAAAAAGATCTAGGATCAATATACCTTCTTGAAACTGTACATAATAATCCTGCAAATTTGTCGATGAAGGAATCTAGGAAAGAAGCAAAAGCTGCAATGTTTGGTGTTATGATGAGCTTTTCGCTAAAACTGACATGAAACCAAAGGACATTAATATCTAGATTGTTAATTGTAGCTAGAAACCTTGGAGGAACATCATCAACTATGGCTTAAGTAGCATAGGGCATAGTGTAGGCTCAATTTCAATTTGCCTTTCTAAGGATCTACTTTAGGTTCACCTAAACTCATATCCTTTAGTGATCAATATGGAGAATATCACCCTCAATTGGTGATACTTTAGAAATGGTTGATCTAAGCTTGTGTCAAATTACTTGTTCTATTAGGGAGGGTTGCTATTATTTTTTCTAACAAGAATCCATTAGAAGAAAATCCAAATACTAATTAATCCATACTATCCAAATGCACAAAAGGAGCTAATGATAAATGCTTTGCTTGTATCATGCAAGAAAAAAATGCTAATGGTAAAGTGGGTGTCACACTGTCAAAGGACCTAATGGTAGTCATTGGTGATGCTTTAAAGACCAATATCACCACATTAGGGCTTGTCGTTCTTCCAATGTTTGAATAATTGCTATTCTTTACCACCTTAATTGGGAAGAAGTTTCTCAAAATGAAAGGTAAAGCCCTATATCCCTGATTTTAAGTTAGCCTTTAAGCATTTTTTCATTCATGCTGGTGGTAGAATAGTATTGGATCAATTAGAGAAAAACCTTTAACATTTTGATTGGCATATGGAGTCATCCAAAAGGGTCCTTAACCGTTTTGGATACACCTCTAGCAATTCACTTTGATATGAAATGGCATATATAGAAATTAAAGGAAGAGTTAGGAAAGGAGATAGAACCTAAAAGATAGCATTTGGTTCTAAGTCTTTTAGGTTCAAGTGTAATAAGGCAGTGTAGGAGGCTATAAGTGTTATGACTTGTATCGTGACTATTTCATCTAAAGGTCTAAGCTTATAGATATAATCGGAGGCAATGCTATATGAGACAATTAACCATTTCTAACACCTTTTAGTGTTTTTTCCATTATATAGGAATTAGAATCAAAATCCCGTTTATTTACTTCTATCTATAGGACTATTTTATTTATTTATAATATTCCCCCTCACTTTAGGGTCGTACTTTGATTGAGCCCAACAAGTGGAGGGCTCAATTAGATAAGGATTGACGAAAGATATAAGGATTTAAACCTAGGATGTCCCGCTTTGATATCACGTTATGAGTGGTACTAAGACATGGTATTGAAGCATTGTAATATTTGACACTATAATAGTCATGTTACTTAGTTATTGTAGGTGAAGAATTAAAACCCTCAGTTTCTTCTCTTGTAGTGATCTCTTTTATCCCTTCAAATACCAAGGCAATTTAAAAGGGCCAAATGTTGTTCCAACTAGTAAATTTGAGCATATTTGTGCTTATTAATGTCTAAATTAGTGTGGTTACAAGTTGTTAGCCTATTAATTCAACAACAAAAGTAAGCTGAACATAATAGACATATAACGCAACATTCTACTCTTGCAAAGCACAAATCTTAAGGAAATGGCAAAATTCTTTGTATCTTTGATTTGAGATTTTTCTTATCCCTCCATGTAGTAAGTACACTTAGAAGTTAGAACCTTAATAGTCATAGACTACTGATTATTTTGTATTTATTCTATCACATTATCACGCATAATTTACTTTCTGTTCTTTAGTTTTGTATTTAGTTAGTTAGTTAGTCAGTTAGCAAGTTAGTTACATAGCTTATAGGGATTATAAATACTTTATAGCCAATATAGAATGTGACGAGTCTCATTTTGTCTTGTACTAAAACTCTTCTTCAATATACAATACCGAAATTCTTCTTCGCTAGTAGTAGTGTATTTTGTTGGTTATGCCGAAGGCCAGTACAACAACCATCGATAGTTCTAAGCTGAAGACTAATTGAATTTGACTCCTTAATTGGTATCGGAGTAGGTTCCAAGTATTTCAATTCCTATTATAAGACGTTTACTTGGACATTTATATGAATCAAATTGAAATAAGAGAAATGAATAATGCCATTGAATTAGGGTTAAATGATCCTTTTTATTTGTCTAGATCAAATAATCATGGGATCTCTATTGGTAATATTATCTTTAATGGTAATAATTACCTTGGATGGAGTAAATTGACGAGATTAGGTTTAGGAGCAAAGGTTAAAATTGGTTTTGTTGATAGCTCAATTCAAAGGCCAATTGAAACTACTGAAAACTTTAGTAAGTGGTTACGGTGTGATTTTATGGTTCGAAGCTGGTTGTTAAACTCTATAGTTAGTAATCTAGCTCATAATTTCCTCTATACTCAATTAGCAAAGGAGTTGTGGGATGAAATAAGAGAACAATATGGAACAATGAGTAAACCTCCGATTTTTCAATTAAGACATGAAATTAGTAATATTAGGCAAGGAAATGCGACTGTAAGTGCTTATTATAACAAGTTACATAGCTATTGGGATGAGTTATAAGAACTTCATCCATTTCCACATTGTGAATGTAATCGCCTACAGTATTGTGTTTGTGCTTTTAAAGAACGAGTTGTAGATTATGAATCACATATGAAGTTAGTTTAGTTTCTTATGGGACTGAATGAGGCTTACAAGGGAGTACGAAATCAGATTTTGTCAATGGAGCCTCTTCCATCAATAAACAGAGCATACTATCTAGTTCAGCAGGTAGAAAAGCAACATCAACTTACTAGAGGAATTAATTTCGATATAGATACTGCTGCTTTTATGGTTGGCAGGACTAACATTAGATATAAAAGGAAAAACAAATGAGATTTGTTTTGCAAACAATGCAAGTCGCAAGGACATTCTATCAATACATGTTTTCAACTTGTTGGGTATCCTGACTGGTATAAAGGTAAGAAGTTGAATTTGAAAACAAAATCTAATCTTCTAGCTTTATTTTGTCAATGAGGTAGTGATGCAATGGCTAGTCTAATGGTTACTCCTTTTAAGGAGGGTAGTTCACTTTGTTCCAATTCTACAAGATCTTATGATAAAGATTTATTATACAATCTTTGTCAAGAAGTAGTGAAATTGCTAAAGGAGAAAGAAGGATCTTCAAGTGTTTCCAATGCTATTACAACAGTAAGTATGACTACTGTTAGTTCCGTTTATTCAACAATTGTTAATAATTCTTTAAGCACTTGGATAGTTGATTCGAGCGCAATTGACCATATGACTCCACATCTTGATACACTTTTTGATGTTGAAAAATTTGCCAAACCCATTTCTATAAAGCTTCCAAATGAAACCTTACTATCTTCTACAGCTTCAGGTTCAGTGCTATTGGGATCACAATTAGTCTTGAAACATGTATTATATGTGCCTAGTTTTACACATAATCTACTTTCTATTACACATTAGTTCCTGATCTTTCACTAAGAGTAATCATTGATTCAGTTTCTTGTCAATTTCAGGACCAAAGTATTAGTAATATTGTTGCTACTACATAAGCTAGAGTTAGACTTTACATACTTAATATTAGTAATCGTTTTGCTATTGGTGATAGTGTTTCTTTGCCTGTACAAGCAAATCTTGTTGATGCAAATTTGAACCTTATACACAATAGATTAGGACATACATCAGTTTCCAAACTCAAACGTTTAGATATCTGTAAATATTTGAGTTTTAAGGACTTTATATGTGATTCCTATCAAAGAGCTAAAGTCTATAGGCTTAGTTTTCCTATAAGTCAAAGTAAAACTATTTTTATATTTGAGTTGCTTCACATTGATATTTGGGGACCTTATTATATGACTTCCTTAACAGGTGTTCGGTACTTCTAAGCTGTAGTGGATGATTTTTCTCATTCCACTTAAACTTTTTTTATGCATCATAAGTCACAAACACCAACACTTTTGCAAGAATTTTTTTGTTATGTTTCTAATCATTTCACAACCATTCTTAAGTTTGTTTGTGCTAATAATGGAGGAGAGTTTTTTTCTTATTCATGCCAATCACTCTTTCACACACTTAGAATCACTCATCAAAGGATTGTTCCTTATACCCCTTAGCAAAATGGTCGAGTAGAGCTGATAACTCTTATTTTAAACGTATTTTACATGGTGATTTTATAGTATTTCCCTTACATCTTTGGTTTTCTTTAAAAAAATTGATACTTAATTGAGTAAAATTTTGATTTTAAGGTTTGAACGCATTCTTGGATTGAAAACAAAGAAAATGAATCAAGTTTTACTCAATTTGGAGTTCAAATGAATGAGTTATGAAGTTTTGAAGTTACACGGCCTTGGATACAGTCGTGTCCCCAGGCTGTGTCCATTCAGAAAAATTTGCCAAGGTCAGAAAGTTACATGACCTGGGGACACGACTGTATCCCAGGCCGTATCTGATGACGAAAACAGAAACCTTACAATACATTATAAAAGGACATATCAAGGTTTCGAAAACAACATTGGACATTTAAAAGTGAAGAGACTTGAAGAAAAGGAGAAGAAAAAGGTGAAAGCAACACCTAACTTTAAGATTGAAGAGATTTTTTATCAATCAAAGGGGTTTTTTATGTTGGAACTCGTTTTTAGTTTCATTATAATAGCTTAAAATTCGTGTATTTAGGATTATAGAACCTAAGGTTTCATGTGACTCTTGGGTTGATTTATAATTTTCAATAAAGTTTCTATATTTTCCTAATTCAATTATGTTGTTTAATTGTCAATTGATATTTTTAGAGTATCAATCTATGATATTATGCATAATGATTGAGAAATTACATATGTAATAAGATCTTGACATAATTGGAGAGAATTACATGTGTACTTAGAGATAAGATACATGTTTCTTCCGGAAAGTTGTTTGTTTGTGTGGGAATTCATTATACATTAATACAATTCTAAGTTATATTACTAAGTGAAAAGATTCCGGTAAATAATTTAAGATTAGGGTTAATATGCTTGAGAAAGGTATTAACTTTAATTGTGAATCCCTCCGGTCAAGAATAATAGAAATTGAATTGAATATATTTTAAGCGGTCAAATGTTAAACACTAGGGGAAATAATTCCTAAATACGTTATTGCATTCTTGAAGTCGTTCTTAGTTTTATTGCTTTCTAAATTATTTAATCAAGTCTCATAATTAGGTTAGTTTGTTAATTTTAGTATTTTTAATTCATTTAACCCTTTACAATTTTCCGGTTAGATAATAGAGCTAAGGTTAATATTAGTACTCGAAGTCTCTAAGGGATCGATTCGGACTCACATCCGCTATATTAAAATTGATAGGTGCACTTACCGTATATCAAGTTTTTAGCGTCGTTGCTTGGGACTTTCGATATTAAGAACACTAATTGCTTTATTACTTTGACCATTTTGTTTTTCTTTTGTTTTCATTGTTTATTTTTATTACCTAGAGCTGCAATTGATTCTGTATTTCTTGCCCTTGTAGTGCATGACCCGAAGCAACCCAGAAGATTTGGTAGAACTTGATCCTGAAATTGAGAGAACTGTCCTTCAAAATTTGAGATTGTGACCTAGACAAATTGTAGCGACCATAGACAATGAGTCAAACGTTGAGATTAAGGAAGAGGGTGAAGAGGCCAACACTCAATTCATCGAGTAAGAAGATCCACCACACATGGATAATAATGGTAATGAAGCAAATCAGACCATGTCCGACTATTCAAGGCCTACACTTATTGGAGTTGACTCTAGTATCGCGAAGCCAACCGTCGCGGCTAATAACTTCCAAATTGCACCTAACATCATACAAATGGTGCAACAATATGTTCAATTTGACGGTCTCCAAGATGAAGATCTTAGTGCCCAAATCTCTAGCTTTCTAGAGATTTGTGATACATTTAAAATCAACAGAGCCACGGATGATACCATTCAACTACGGCTATTTCCTTTTTCCTTAAGGGGTAAAGCAAAACAATGGTTGAACTCTCTACCACGAAATTCAATCACAACTTGGAATGAATTGGTAGAGAAATTTTTGGAAAAGTATTTCCCACCTGCAAAGCCGCTAAACTTCGAAACAACATTTCTTGTTTTGGCCAATTGGAAGCGGAGACTCTATATGACACTTGGGAGCGGTTCAAGGACTTACTTAGGAGGTGCCCACATCATGGCCTCCTACTATGGATGCAAATTTAGACCTTCTATAATGGTCTCAATTTATCTACGAGACAGATGATTGGTGCATCCGCAGAAGGTACTTTGAACACAAAGACACCTGAGCAAGCACAAAACCTAATTAAAGGAATAACGATGAACAATTATCAATGGGAAAGCACTAAAGCCAAGCAAAAGGTTATAGGAATTTATGATGTGGACTTAACCACTGCTCTGGCAACCAGGGTGGACCTATTGAGTAAGAAGATTGATGCACTCTCTGTTGGCCCTCAACAAGTACAATCGAATGTAAGTGACTTTGGTATGCATGGTTACAGAGTACAAGAACAATTAAAATAGGTAGATTATCTAGGAAATCCACTCATCCAACAAAATAACCCCTACAGCAACACTTATAATCCTAGATGGAGGAATCACCCCAATTTCTCATGGGGAAATCAAAACCAAGGCCAACAGAAGACCAACTTCGGCCCACCTGGATTTTAGAGACCATTCCCACCTCCTCTTCCTCAAGAAAAGAAGTCCAGTGTGGAAGAACTTCTCATAAAATATATTCAAGGCAATGAGGCTTGCTTATCCAACATTGAATCATCGTTGAGAAAGCAAGAGGCTTCCAATCGCAACCTTGAGAACCAAATTGGTCAACTTGCGAAGCTAATCTCTAAAAGACCATAGGGAACACTCCCAGGGAATACTGAGGTCAATCCCAGGGAACATGTTAATGTTGTGACCTTGAGAAGTGGTAGAAAATTGCAAGGGGAGAAGAAGGATGGTGGGGAAGTAGTTGAGAAGGAAGTGGAAGTCAACTGTAAGGAAGATGCAAAGCCACTAAAATCAAAAGAAAGTATGGAACCATCGAAAGTAAAGGAGTACAAGCCTCCTATCCCTTACCCGCAGCGCCATAAGCAAAGTTACACTGATCAGAATAAGGAATTTGGTAAATTGCTTGATATTTTCAATTACACATTAACTTACCTCTTGTTGATGTCATCTTGCAGATGCCAAAGTATGCGAAATTTCTAAAGGATCTTTTATTGAATAAGAGGAAGTTGGAGGAGCTTACAATTGTCACATTGAACGAGGAATACTTGGCACTTCTCCAGAAAAAACTGCCACAAAAATTAAACGATCCAGGGAGTTTCACTATTCCTTGTATGCTTGGCAATTTGTTAGTAGATAATGCTTTGGTAGACTTAGGAGCCAGTATAAATTTTATGCCGTATAAATTGTTCAAAAAGCTAGGGTTAGGAGAACCTAAACTAACGCGCATGAGTCTTCAATTAGCTGATAGGTCTATTACATACCCTAGAAGCATCATAGAGGATGTTTTAGTGCAAGTAGACAAATTCATCTTTCCGGTGGATTTTGTTATACTTGATATAGATGAAGATATTGAGGTGCCTCATTTTAGGTCGACCCTTCCTAGCCACTGCTAGGGCCGTTTTTTATGTTAGTGAGCATAAGTTGATATTATGAGTCGAGGATGATGAAATAGTTTTTAAAACTCTAGAGGCAATTAACAAATTTCTTAACTCAGAGGACACATGTCACAATATTAATGCCACAATGCTGTTATATCTACATGTGTGCAGGAAACGCTTGCCAAAGATTCCTCAAGCTATTGCTTGCAAAAGGGAGTTGAAAATCTGGTGACTAACCCCAATTGTGCAGAAGTGGTAGCTCAAATAGAAGTTCATGAATCTATTGTGAGCAAGAAGGGGGTTGATCCACTCCATAAGTCAAAGGATCCTAGGTTAAAATCCTTCAATGAGAAGCCACCAATTTTGGAACCAAAACTATTAAGAAATCATTTGGAACATGTCTATGTAGTGAAAAGTTCAAAACTTCCAATGACGACCGCATCTAAGCTAAAAGCGGACAAAATGAAGAAGTTTAAGCTATGTAAATTTGATAAATGGCATGATAAGGAGAGAAACTATAGAAGTTATGCACCAATGAAATGGAATTGGCAAGGTTGATGGCCTAAGGGTAAATTTACACTCGTATGGAGAGTTCAAAAGCGACATATAGGAGCAGTCCTATCTCTACCTAGATGAAGAATCATGAATGACAAGACGTATCCCATCGAGCTATCGACGTTAACTATAGCGCTTCTTGAAAGGCAACCCATGTCTAACTTTGCTCACACTTTAGTTCTTTAAGTTTATTCCATTTTATTTTTCTTTTATCTAACTTTGCTTTGCTTCTTTTATTTGTTTCAATTTTAGTCATAAGCTTTTCCTTTTTAGTTTCATATTTTTTCTCTCTTTAGTTTTCGTTGTCTTTTTTTTTTTCTAATTTAAATACTTTTATTTTTTAAGTTTCTTGTATTTTTAAATTCATGAATTTAGGTAAAAAAAAAAAAAAAAACAGAACAGAAAGTTACACGGGCATGGGACACGGTTGTGTCCCAACCCATGTCCATCTAGGCCCCTTCAATGCCTTATTACTATAGAAAGTTACACGAGCGTGGGATACGATTGTATCCCAGCCCGTATGCGCCCAGTAGTCACACCCGACAACAGAAAGTTACACGGACATGGGACACGGTTGTGTCCTAGCTCGTGTGCGCCCAGTATTCATGCCAGAACACAGAAAGTTATACAGGCATAGGACACAATCGTGTCCTAACCCGTGTTCGCCCAAGTAAGGCACCGTACACAGAGAGTTACACAAGCGTGAGACACGGTCGTGTCCCAACTCATGTCCACCCCGCACCCACACGATGTAGCATACGACCTACACAATTTATTAACACACATACACACTCTCTCAAACACTCACAAACCTCAACATATATTCATTTCTTATTCTCTCTTCTCTCCATCTTAACATTACGATTCCTGACATCACGATTCCTGATCCAAGTAAGTTCTCCTCATTGCTTTTGCTTTATCTTCCTCATGGTTTAAGCAGGTTTAGCTACTAGACATTTCGGTCTTGTGTGAATTGGTACTTGCATTTGGTCTGAGAATTTATTTCGTTCTTTCATAAACGACATATACCATTGCCTTGTGTTGCTTGATTTTAATGCCTTTATGATGCCTCTTTTAGTTAGATATTCATGTATGATCTCTCAATTCTGAATTTTGTTTGCTAATTTGCTAATCATTATTCAATTACGCCAGTTAGGGTTAGCATTGTGAGAGTAATTATGGGTCATTTAGTGTCTTTGATGTGTTGGGACGCCTACATTTCAAGCTGATTGTAATGTAGTAGGTCTATTGTAGAATTAGTTGGATGCATTTGTAAGCCATTTCTTTTACACCAACTAGTTTTCCAGATGCACTCTACATGTTTGTTTAAATGTCCTAATGAGAATTCTGTCAATATTCTTCACTGTTAATCTTCTCTCCCTCTATCTTCGTTTGAACTACGTGTGGCAAGGATGCGCATTTTTGATTTGGTTTGATGTTTCTTTTCAAGTATTCAATGGTAAATCACGTAAAGCTTACCGTTCGACGGAAATCCAAATATGCAGCATCCTCTTCATCGCAAGAAGGTGCAATTGTTGAACCATTAGCCACTCTCCCTCCGATAGAGCACCCAATGCTTCAATTCAAGGAAGACTACCAATCGCAACGCTATAGTTTACTTAAGAATAAGCCTTTCAGCGACACCCTTCGTCTGGATTTGGATGTTCTCGCTCAATTGGAGCTCACAATAGAAACGAATGAGCTCTTGGACGGAACCTTTTAGGAGTGATTTTTATCTTTTGAAGCTTCAGTTTATAAATAGCTGACCTTGGAGTTTTTATGTACATACAAACTCGATAAAGAGAGTGCTACTGGCATGGGCCCCAAACGCAAACTCTATTTCACTTTGAGTAGCCACCCTTTCCACATGACAATTGCTCAATTGGGAAAATATCTCGGTCTTTATGAAGATAGATATACACAGATAGAAGAGTTCTAACGTCTCTCATGTCGTTTTCCACGTGGAGTAACACCAGGGACGTTTTGGAACAAAATTACTATTGGTGATGCGTATGACCCAGCAAAGAGCAAGGCTTCTCAATTGGTCAAGCCTGAATATCGTGTTCTTCATTGGCTCTTTGCGCATACATTGACTGGCAGAGGCCTCAGCACCAGTGTGATTTCCAACAAGGATTGCCTCTATCTGTACAGTGTTATTCATAAACATCCCATCAATCTCGCCATCGAGCTAGCTGAACTTTTCAGCCACCACTACACAAAAGAAAGGGTATATTTGTTGTGGCCCCTACATCACCTTACTTATGCAGGCCATACGGACTAAGGTTGTCGTTTGGCCCTCACTTACCTTAGTCAATTAAGTCACTCCTATGCGACTTAATTCATTCCGACTCATGAACCTTTTACCAACAAGACGTCAAGGTCGACACTCACGTAGCACATCTCGAGGCCAAACGTCTTCAGCCAGCTTTGAAGAAAAATTTGATATATTGATGTCTGAGGTTCGTTATATCCGAGAAAGTGTGGATAAATTTCATATCAACTAAGACAAAATGGAAAATTTTCTCAAAATGAAAGAGTTAGCTACACATGATAAGGATAGTGAGAGTGAAGAAGAGGATGATGAGGGTAGTAAGAAAGAGGCGACTGGGGGAAGTAAAGAAGATGTTGAGGGCAGTGACGAAGATGATGATGCAACCATGGAGGAGGCACAATCTGATGAGAATGATGAAGAGGTGGATTCCGATCCCTCTTCTTAGTTCATATTTCTTTTGTGTTGTTTTTCGTTGGCCAAGACATGTGAAATTAGACATGTAATGATGATGCTTACTCGTTTTGAACTTCTTCACCTTATTTTTGACTGGCAGGGAAGTATTAGTTTCTTTTTCAGTACATATATTTCCTTTTTCCCTATGCTGATTTTTCTTGTTTCATTTCTTGCTACTATGCTTTCTTAGTTGTACATTGAGGACAATGTACGTTTTTAAGTGTGAGAAAGGGATATATATGAATTTTTACTGTTTAGGATACCAATTATTCACATTTGACCCAATTAATTTTTAAGTTAACTTGCAATAGGTGATTAACAAGTGTTGAGCCAAATTAACTGTATCATCTTGATCATTATTGATCTTATTATACTTTACTAGAATTGATTAGTCAAACCTGTAGAGGGCAAAGTTACGAGTTATTTAGCTTGGGACTCCAGGACTTGAGATTGGAACAACATCACTAGTTGAGAGTTAATCATGGTTATTTTTAAAATTTACTTTTATGTATACCTTTCTCTTAGAAATTTTTAGGGCCTTATAATTTTTAGCAAACAAACAAATGAAATTCTTCTTTTGAGAAACCCCTGAAAAATCACAATGATTGGAGGTCAAAAGTAATAACAAGTGTATGAATAGAAAAAATTGGTATGAATCGGCCTTGATCCGTCAGAAGAGCAAGGTTCTTTCCCACTATCAATATAAGGAATAAGTTAGTATGGATCGGTCTTGGTCCGTCAGAAGAGCGAGATTCTTTCCCTCTACCAACACAATTGTGCTTGAATAAAGTAAATTTAAAAGACCTCCTAACAAAAGCATGAACTAGGGGGATGATCAGAGGATAAGTGGATGTAAAATGTGTTTGTTTTAGAGTATGGCGCTTGGTGAGATGGAAGAGAGAATTGTATACACTTTAGTCAAATGGATAAAATTTTTATGACTCTTTCTCGGTTGGTGAGATGTTAAATCCAATTTTTAGTTTAAGAATCCTTGGTTAAATAAGTCGGGTAAACTTCGACTTTCATAGATTAACTAATGAATTCTAGTATTAAGTATTGTTGGAGCATTCGAATATGGTCAGGTGAAATTATAACATTGTTAAGGGTGAAATTGGTTGACTTTATTATTGTAAGTTAATTGAGAATGATTTTCTTACCTTTCTTCGGGTTAAGTATATTTATTCACCGGTTTCCTAAATAGTGATCAATTTTGTTTAGCGTTTCTTGTCCCGAAAGTTTTGTTTTAATTTATTTGCTTGAAGACAAGCAAATGCTCAGGTGTGGGGAAGTTTGATAACTCTTATTTTAAACATATTTTACATGGTGATTTTATAGTATTTCCTTTACATCTTTGGTTTTCTTTAAAGAAATTGATACTTAATTGAGTAAAATTTTGATTTCAAGGTTTGAACGTGTTCTTGGATTAAAAACAAAGAAAAGGAATCAAGTTTCACTCAATTTGGAGTTCAAATGAATAAGTTATGAAGTTTTGAAGTTACACGGCCTTGGACACAGTCGTGTCCCTAGGCTGTATCCATCCAGGAAAATTTACCAAGGTCGGAAAGTTACACGACCTGGGGACACAACTGTGTCCCAAGCCGTATCTGGTGACGAAAACGGAAACCTTACAATACATTATAAAAGGACATACTAAGGTTTCGAAAACAACATTGGACATTCAAAAGTGAAGAGACTTGAAGAAAAGGAGAAGAAAAAGGTGAAAGCAACACCTAACTTTAAGATTGAAGAGATTTTTCATCAATCAAAGAGGTTTTTTATGTTGGAACTCGTTTTTAGTTTCATTATGATAGCTTAAAATTCGTGTATTTAGGATTATGGAACCTAAGATTTCATGTGACTCTTGGGTTAATTTATAATTTTCAATAAAGTTTCTATCTTTTCCTGATTCAATTATGTTGTTTAATTGTTAATTGATATTTCTAAAGTATTAATCTATGATATTATGCATGATGATTGAGAAATTACATATGTAATAAGATCTTGACATAATTAGAGAGAATTACATGTATACTTAGAGATAAAATATATGTTTCTTCCGGAAAGTTGTTTATTTGTGTGGAAATTCATTGTACATTAATGCAATTCTAAGTTATATTACTAAGTGAAAAGATTCCTATAAATAATTTAGGATTAGGGTTAATATGCTTGAGAAAGGTATTAACTTTAATTGTGAATCCCTCCGGTCAAGAATAATAGAAATTGAATTAAATATATTTTAAGCGGTCACATGTTAAACACTATGAGAAATAATTCCTAAATACGTTATTGCATTCTTAAAGTCGTTTTTAGTTTTATTGCTTTCTAAATTATTTAATCAAGTCTCATAATTAGGTTAATTTGTTAATTTTAGTATTTTTAATTCATTCAACCCTTCACAATTTTCTGGTTAGATAATAGAGCTAAGGTTAATATTAGTACTCGAAATCTTTGAATGATCGACTCGGACTCACATCCGCTATATTAAAATTGATAGGTGCACTTGCCTAAAGTATCTGAAGGGTACCTTATCTTTGGGCCTATTCTATTCCTCCACAACTTCGTTGGATTTGTCTATGTATTATGATGCTAATTGGGCATCCAATTCAATTGCTAGGTGCTCCATCACTGATACTCTGTATTCTTGGGTTCATCTTTAGTTTCCTAGAAAACTAAGAAACAATCAACTATTTCCACTTCTTCCACCGAAGCAAAGTACTGTAGCCTTGCTACTGTTGTCAAAGAAGTTCTATGGGTTTCTTATCTCCTCAACGATCTTTCTGTTTCATTGGTCCTACCTATAGTAATTCATTGTGATAATAATTCTACTGTGCTTGTTGCTTCTAATCTATGTTTACACTCTCAAACAAAACACATTGATATTGATATACATTTTGTATGAGAGCATGTTGCTTCAAGATTCCTCAAAGTTATACATATTCCCTCTCACTTACAAGTTGTTGATTTGTTTACTAAGCCTCTATCTTCTTTGTAATTATCTCACTTTTGTGCCAAGTTGGCGTTGCAAGCGTCATCAACTTAGGGGGGGATCATAGACTACTAATTACTTTGTATTTATTCTATTATGTGTAATTTACTTTCTGTTCTTTAGTTTTGTATTTAGTTAGTTAGTTCGTTAGTCAGTTAGTACGTTAGTTACATAGCTTGTAGGGATTATAAATACTTTGTAGCTAATACAGAATGTAATGAGTCTCATTTTGTTTTGTACTGAAACTCTTCTTCAATACACAATATCGAAATTCTTCTTTGCTAACAGTAGTGTACTTTGATGGTTGTACCGAAGGCCAGTGCAGCAACCATCGGTAGTTCTAAGCTAAAGACAGATTAACTCCGACTTCCTAAAAATAGAGCCCATGTGATTGGTGAGTGGAGGACCTAAATTTCACACAATGCTGTACTTAGGTTTTGAATGCTTTTTCCTACCACAAAGTTCTTACAAATATAGTAGAATCTGTTGTCACTGCAATTTGTATGGACCTTAATTATAACTAACAAAAGCTATGAATGATTCTTAAGTCATTCATAGAGCCTCTTACAACACCAGAGGACTTACAGCCTTAACCTCAATTCATAATAATGCTATGTGAATTATGTCAAAAGAATGGGAAACACTTTGATATAAAGTATTAGAGGAGCGATGAAAAAAGCAACAGAAGTTTCCTTCTCAATGGCACTTTTGATACCTCCCAATCTTCCAAGTAAAAAGACCTTTTGAAGCTTAATGCATCTAAAGTTGCTTTAGCTAAGTTATTATGTCTAAAGAAAGCTATCCTCTCAAGGAGAGAGGCCAATGAGATTAAGAGAATTGGTAGGCCATTTCAAATAGAAGCAACGAAATAGAGCATACATGAATTTTGCGGCAATTAGAAGTGGTCAAAACTCAACTATAACATTTTGAGAAATTCAAGCCATCCACACCGAAAAAGTATATATGTTCTATAAAGTTTCCAACTTCAATTAGCACTTATTGCATGGAGGGAGAAGTACAATTCAAATTTGAGATGCTAAGAATCCTACTTTTTCCTTAATGGTCCATTCTTTGCAAGAGTAGAATGTCATATAATATGGCTATTATGTTTAATTAGAGCTTCTATCTCATTTTTCGTTGTTGAATTGACAGGCTAACAACTTATAACTACACTAGTTTGGATATGAATAAGCTCAAATATGCTTAAATGTAATAGTTGGAACAACATCTAGCCTTTAAAATTGTCTTTAGTATTTGAAGGGATGGAATAAATCATTACAATGTTAGGTTTTATAAATCAGCAAGAACACAACAAAAAAAAAAAAAAAAAAACACAAAACCTATTATATGATCCATGTATAACATGCAATAAAAATTATGTTAATAAAATTATAAACTACCTTTTCCTTAATAAAAAAATAATGTTTCCTCTTAGGAATGGAGTTCAATTGAAATCTAAATCCAATTTATTATTTCAAAATGTGTTCACCATAAGGACTCCAAACGTAATCCTTCTAGCTATATCCATACACACATTAATAAGAACAAATTATAATCCTTTATATTGCTAGATAACTGAGATTAGAATTAGAAAAAACTAGGAAGTAAAATTATATATATCTCTCTCTTGTGTTTTCTTAAGGTATTTCTCTAGAAAGAAAATCATCATCATTATTCTTTCTCCTACTCTTGTCTCCTTTTTAAACATTAATTAAAATTAATGAAAGATACATTTCATTTCATGAACTTTTCAATTGCCACAACCTTAATTAATAGCAGATAACTTTTTAACTGCCATGAACTTTGCAATTGAATATGAAATTAATAAATTATATATCCTTTCAATTGCCATGAACTTTTCAATAACAATTAAACATGGAATTAATAAATTCCATCTATTTATACATGAAAAAACAATAATAAAATACATAACCCTTAAAAAGTACTTAATCGCAAATAAATACTATGCGATAAAATAAATTACTTCCAATAATTTATTATTTTAGATCAATTTATTCTACCTCTGGAATAAATATTGACAAATTTTAGTATCCGCTAAGATTTCTTGTCAAAACTTTGTTCCCATTAATCGTGCTATAGTGTATAACCCTCTAGATTTTTATACACGAAGTTAATGTATAAACATAAACCAAGGTAACCGTCTAGCAACAGTTATTGATCATCCAACGTAATAGAAAAAGTATAAACGAGAAACCACTATGAATCGATTACTGCTTAATTAAATCTCTTCATCAAATGATATCCTGATTAAACTATTGCATGTCATGTCATTAACGTTTAATTATTTTACTTGGTTTCCAATGTAAAATAAACTTAATAATACTTGTCGTGGCCACGAGCTTACAAGTCACTATTATTTTAACCAAGTGACTCTGGATATTGACTCCCTAATCTAAGAAAATGATAAATTCTATCTTAACTCATCACTATCCTCTCTATATTTCATATTGTACTCAATAATCGCATTATTTACAATTCAAATAAAGACTGTATTTAACGGTATTAAAGCACAGTATTCCATATATAAAATATATGAAGGTTTTAAGTTTAAGGATTATTTACGTTCATTCATTTAGAGGAGGGACCAATGACATTAAATATGTAGTGTCCTCTATTAGCAGGTCATGTCTAGTGTACCCACTTAACTTTAGGCACCCACTTGTATAACTTGAATATTTTTCCTTTGGTCTAGTTAGAATAACCTTAGTTATATAATGTGTTAGTCTAAATATCTATGTCCCCTCTAAATATTTATCCGATCAAGGACAACTTTTAGATAATGCAATATAATGGAATCTTACTAATAATACACATTTATTATAATTTCATAGATACTCTAATTATCTATGAGACTTTAGTGTAAAATATATACCAGCAGAAAAGTATATATATACAATAAATACTTGCTTTTTATAAATAATATTCATAAATACATCAGAAATATCTTATCATTTTGTACACAAATTACAACATACAAGGGGGAAAAAAAAGCAAGGATTGTAATACTCATATATTACTTAGTTACTGCATGTGAAAAATTAAAATCTCGCTTTTTCCCTTATAGTGATCTATTATATTTCTTCAAATACCAAAGACAATTTCAAATAGAGTTAGCAATTTGGGACACAATGCAGTACATTTAAAAGGAGGGTTTGTGTATAGAAATAATTGACACGTGACACAAATAAATTAGACCATCTAAATTCATGTCCGAGTTTGTGTCTAACTTCTAGATATAAACATGAGACATGCTATATATTTTTTCATATTTGCATTGTATTGCACAAATGTATTCTTTTCAAGTTAAAGATCCTAATTAAAGATATAAAATTCAGTACTCTTTACTATATATTCTTCTTGCTACATCGTAATCTAAATGGGCAAAAAGCTACGAACTCATGTATAGATTCTTTTATTGTCTCCCTTAAAGATTTGATAGATAATTTGTTTAATTTGGAAATCAATACTAATGGTAACATTCATTTAAGCAATGGTTGTAATTTGAATTTTTTAATTTCTTATATTTGATGAGACTCAACTTCATTAAGACTTTTTGTTTGAGGTATAATTTTATATTAAGTATGAAAATCTTATATCATTTGTGTTTGCAAAATTTAAATATTATTAACAACCTTTTCTTTTTGTATTTATAAACATAGTTGTCAAAATCGCGATTTTACTATTCATTTAAATTTATAGAATTAATAAAATCATATAGAATCGTACAAAATCAGTAAAATCGTAAACTTATAAAATCATACAAAAAGGTTCATAACTTCACTAAAAGTCTGCACGTAAATGATTTTATATCTATTTTAACTAAGAAAAACATTATAAAATCATAAACTCTTAAAAACGTATTTGTGACTTGTGATTTTAACAACCATATTTATAAGTATTTTATAGATTTATTTATAACTTTTCAATCGATAAACGAGTATAATCCAAACATGAGATATACTTATTAAGTGAGTCAAGTTACGGGTTTAAATTTTTATACACGATTAATAAATGAGTTATGTCATGAATTGAGGTTTTTTAAACACAAACGCATCTAAAAATAGAAATAAGACATGACATGACAATACAAATTACCAGCCTAAATTTCAAAAGGCTAAATGTCGTTTCAACTAGTAATTTTGAGCATATTTGAGCTTATTAATATCTAAACTAGGCCTATGTACAAATTGTTAGCCTATTAATTTAGTAAAGTAAGTGAAATAGAAGCTATAACTAGGCATAATAGCCAATTTATACCACATTCTACTCTTGCAAAATATGGATTATTTAAGAAGAAGTACAAGTCTCTACATCTTCAATCCGAGATTTTTCTTCTCCCTGCATTTAGTAAGTGCCATTTGAGTTGTACCTTCATGGAACACATGTACTTCTTTGCATGTAACGAACCTGAATTTCCACAAATAATTAAGTTTTGATTGATTTTGCCTACCACAAAGTTCATGTAAGCTCTATTTGATGTTTTTATTTCAAATAGTCCATTGATCCTCTTAAGTTCACTGGCCTCTCTCTTAATGGCTTCTTCAAACATAATAACTTAGCTAAAGTGGCTTTAGCACCATAAAGCTTTACAAGGTCTCTTTGCATGACAGATTCCAAAGTAATAAAAGTAACATTGAATTTGCATTACTTTTTTCACCACTCATCTAGTGCTCCATATCGATGTGTTTCCCATTCTTTTAACATAATTCATAAAGCATTGTTATGAGTTGAGGTCGTAGCTACACGTTCTTTGATGTCATAAGAGAATCCATGAGTAGCTTAAGAGTCATGCATAGCTTTTGTTGGTTACAATTAAGATCCACATAAGCATGGCGACTACATATTTTGTTATATCAATAGGTGATTGTAGCAGGCAAAAGTGTTCAAAACCTAATTATAGTATTATGTGAAATTTAGGTCCACACACAAAGAAGCAGGTAGGTTTTGCTAAGCTTCCAACTTCTAATGGCACTTACTACATGGAGGGAAAAGAAAAATCTTGAATTAAAGATACAAAGAATTCTACCTCTTCCTTAATGAGTTGTGCTTTGTCAGAGCAAAATATTATATAATATGTCTATTATGTTTAGTTACAACTAAACCTAGGATATGGGTTGAACCAGCCTAGAATTGGCTTATGCTCGCTAGTTCATGAGTTACTAAAGTAGTGAATCGTGATTAACCTAAGAGAGACCAATTCACTTGAATTGCTGGTCGGCCTATAAACCGATATTTAAATTTTTTTCATGATTATATATACATCTAGATATATATATATATATATTAAAATACATTTACATATATATTTACATGCATTTATATATATTTATATATATTAACATGTCTTAGCCTCTTAGGTAAACACACACACACACACATCTTGCATTTATATAAGACATATACATTGAATTCTTAAACTTTGTTGTAAAAATGGATAAATACATAAACGAAAATTAATGATGAATTCCACATGTATGATGTGTGTAGTATACATTCAAAATTTATAATCAAAATTCAAAACTAATACAAATATGTCGTATAGTTAAACATATACCAACATTACATATTAGATACATGTTCTAAGTTAAATTATAATATCACTAAAAGACTAACTTATAACGTTCATTTTTTTTAAAAGATCTTGAACATATGGAAACCTAATGGTTTTTTTTTTTGTTGGCCTTTTTTTTTTTATATAAGAGTTGCTAGCCAATTCGGCAGGTTCCTAAGGTTGAACTACCTTGACTCATCAAGCCTAGCAAGTCACTAAGCAATTAAGACCTACCCTAGTTAGGTCTAGGCTAGTTCACGGTTTGGAACCAGTCTTGTGCTAAGTCTAGTTACAACTTTTATCTTACTTTTGTCACTAAATTAATAGGCTACCAACTAGTAACCACAGCAATTTGGATATTAGTAAGCTCAAATATGCTCATATTTTGGACCTTCAAAATTGTGTTTAGTCTTTGAAGGGATAGAAAAGATTACTATAAGAGAAAAAAGTGAGGATTTTAATTCTTCACATGTAATAACTAACACATGAATATTGTAGTGCCTAATATTGAGACGGTTGTAGTTATACTCATAAATGGTATCAAAGCAAGAGTTCAAACCCTTACATTGTTAATTAATCCTAATCTAATTAAGTCATCCACTTATTTCCAAATAAGATGGTTGTGGTACTATTTATAACACTAAGAATCACCATCCTTGCGAAGGAGAAGAACTCAAAGATGGATAAGATTCATAACTTTCTTATTGATGTTCCTAAGGTATCTACCATCTAGTGTTAGAAATGTGGACTCGATTCTAGTCGTGCTAGCAAGAAATTTTCATTATTCCTTGAATCAGGTGTTTGGCTTCTTTTTGATTTAGTTATATAAAGAACGTTTTGCCTAGAAGGTGCCATTCTTCTACCATTAAGTTATTTGTCAAAATCTATATGAATATTGCATTTCGTTTGAAAAGGTGCCATTCTTTTGCCATTAAATTAAAAGTAACTATAGAAGGTTTGCAAAAGCCTATAGCAGCACAAACAACGTAAAAGCAAAGAGAATTTTAGAAGATTAGTTAGGTTGAGAAAGGAAAGGTAGAAGATGATATAGAAGTTTCTCTATTGAAAGGTTATACTAGTGTAAAGTATTTTGACAAAATAAAATAAGCTAATCTAGTTTTGAGCAGTTTTTTGGATTATTAACATCATTTTTTGCGATAATATACTTCAATTTCATAAAGTATATTCTACAACTTTCGAGTTCAAATTGTGAGGCTTAATTCGGGGAAGATATAAGTTTATTCTTTCAAATTTATTAAATCCTCATCTGAAAAAGATTTAAGGAAGTTTTAAAATATATCAAAGTAAATGTTTACCAAAAAAAAAAAAAATCTATTTCAAATCAACTTTAGCAATTGAATTCAAACATGTCTCCACCAAATGAGCAATTTTGGTAAAAGTTTCAAATTTAAAATCTTATCAAGATTTTGTGCAAAATTTTTGAAAGAGGTTTGTGTAAGATCTATCTTAATCAAGTTGTATTTTATCTTAATGGCATAATGGAAAAAAAATCTTATTCAAGAGCAAAACATAATCTATCTTTTAGCAGATTTATTAGAAGCTAATTCAAATTCATATGCTTTTCTTCAATGAAATTTTAGGAGTATAATCCTTAAGTAGCTATTGGGCAATAACCTATATAAAATAAGGGATTTCAAATTCGAAGATGGCATAGCTCACTCACACAGCATTGAAAAGCATTCATGAGCTCAAGCTCTCTTTTGTGCTACATTGTTTACTATTAGTTTATTTGTGCTAAACTTAACCAATCAAATCATCTTGTTTCCTAATTGATTATTGATTATTTTAAGTGAAGATTTGTCATACTTTGAGAGAAAGTGGTAGATCATTATAGTTTATACTTTAGCTTGAGATATAGCTAAGGGAGATAGAGTAATGGGATTTAGTCAACGTTGATCATATTTGTACAACTCTTAAAATTTAAATTTTTGATCCAATGGAACAATTGGTATAGATGATTGGATCCTAACAATGGAACTGGAAGAGTAGTCTAACACACTAGGCAAAACCACTATTAAAATTTCTGCGTAATCTTCTTCTCTCTATGCTTTTTAACTCTTATATTATTTATTTTTGTTGCTAAAATTACTTTAAGTCATTCGAATTAAACATCTTTAGGGGTTCATAAAAATTCAAAGAAATCTTAAGTCTGCAAAACTTTTCAAAGTTATGCCGATTCATTCACCTTTCTCTTGATTGTTAAATGATACCTAACAATGACATATACGCCCGTTGTCCAAAGTTAAATTGTTGGTGTAAATTTTCTAGTTCGAGATTATGTCCTCATGTAGTTGTTCAGGCAACAAGATCGTATGGTGCAAGAGTATCCCTTAATACCCTTTGTCGTTGCTCTTTCTCTTTCCTCTTCTGCATGCTTCCTCGTCAATGCTAGACACAACCAGACCAATTGGAGGGATCAACCCCTCTACTTTAGCATCTAGAACCTAAACAGCCTCATCTGCATAGGCCACCTTCTATGACCTAACCTGCCTTTTCTAAGAGCCTTTAGCCTTATCCTTCCCCCTACCTACCATGGTAGTTGGTAAAGGGGGGACCTATAAAGTAGGCTCCTGGATCTACATGTTCTTCTCAAGGACCTGGGTTAATAAGGCTCTCATTTGAGGTCCTCAAGCAAGGAGTTCTACATAGCAATAACCTACATTTTCCTTATTTTATCTAGGGTTCAATTAACAAATAGGAGTCATACATGCAAAGAGTAAAAAATACATATTAAATCACAAGCATAAGAATACGCTTATTATATTGAATATAAGTGAATACACTTATTGTATTGAATATAAGCCCCATGGGGGCCAATCGCTCCTCAATTATACAACAATCCACTTCTCCTTTGGCTAGCCTTCCTTGATAATATTACAAGCATAAGGCATCCCAAATGTTTATATGTATTCTCTCCTTTTTTTTATTTTTTATTTCATTTTATTTCCTTTCCTTGTTGAGACCTTTTAGCCCCCTCTTTAGTTCTTTTTCCATCTAAGAAGAAGCATTCAAGGCAACTTGAAATTTTACATGATTTCCATTATCATACCAAGTTACAAAAATTTCAAAGAATATGCATACATATTAGTTGGCTTAAAAATGCAAGGACCGAATCCATAATTAATGATATTTCCTTAATCATGAGTTATCAAATCTCTATGGTAAGGAAAAAAAAAAAGCATAACTAATAAAGCAACAATGTAATGACTTAACTCAAAAGAAGTAAAGTATGTTCAACTCATGATCAAGTTCAAAAGATACTACAATAAAAAAAAATGGTAAAAAATTACTTCCTTTTGTGAGAAATGCAACTAAAGTTCAAAATATTTGAAAATTTTTTGTATTTATGAAACATGTCAACAATGGTATGGACCAATTGCAATTTCACAATTTATGCACAAGGATCAAAATTCAAAATATGCTACCTATGATATGAAGTAACGCGTGCACTAAACAAAACCAGCACACAACAATAGCTACTAAAAGTCTAACACAACTACAAGGTAGCTCTGCTACACTATCTACATTTGAATATTTCATCAGCTCCACAACCTAAACTTAAGTACAAAATCTAATCCCAACTTTTAGGACAAACCACATTATCATTGTCAACTCAAAATAAATAAAGATATAAAAGAAGAGGGAAAGAAAGAATGGAACTCCCCTAAAGTGTAGGCTAATCAACAGAATATATCTAAGCAAGTCTTTGCTAACTTCATGCTATTAAGTTCCATAACTGCAATAGAGCCTCATCTCATATGCTTAAAAACTCTCCTATAACAATCCTGCATCACAAGAAATGAGGGAGATCACATGAACCCATTCTAGAACATACAAGACTAAAGGGAGATGACTAGAGGAAGAACAAATATAAAAAACAATAAACAAAATGGAAGTATAAACATTTAAAAAAAAGGACAAAAATGGGACAAATAGTAGGTTACCTCATACCCAGCGATTGTTTTATAGTCTTAACCTAACTTTTCAAACTCATTCTCCTTCTCAAGTCGAGTCAAATATCTTAAGCTTTTTCTCATCAACCCACTTTTTCTTTGCCGATGCCTTAGGTTGGTTATTCTTACCAAATTAAACTCCTACTCCAACTAAAGCATGCAATGCTTTATTTAACTAAGTGGTTTAAGGATCCTTTTTCTTCCAATGTTGAGACATTTACAGGTAACTTTATATTCCTAACCCTTAACACCATCCCACCATTCTTTAAATAGATCATAGTCCAATAATAACAAGGAATAGGTAACTAAGGATAATGGAAATCTCATGATCTTCCTATATCCAAGACAACAAAGTCTATAGGGAATATGAATAACTCGAGTGTGTAGATAAGTGGTAGATTAAGCTTCATGTAAGGCGCCTTTTAGGAATTTTGGTTTGTTATTGGGTGCTTATGCTCAACCAAAAGCTCTATTGAGGTATGTACATGTAAGGATCCAATTAGACACTCTTGTTCTACTAAGATATGTTACATGGTCATCATACTCGACCACACTTGCTTTAATCTCCCCGATCGAGTGCTATATCAATGCTTGGGCACTCATACTACTTAGTTAGGTTTGTTATACTTGCTTAGTTGTGTTGTACGAAGTAGCTTAATTAGGTTTTGGTTGTTGTTATGGTGGAGTGCCATATAGGGGCTCTAGAAGTGCTTATAATCCATAACGGGTTGCTCTTGGTGAGCGCTCTAAGTCTAGCTTGGTTAACTACACAATGCTGTAAGTGTTTATGAGTTAAAGGTATATTATGTTCTTTATGCTCATTTCACAACAACCAAGAAACTCTTAAAATTGTCTACATGAGTTAGTAATGGTGAGGGAAAGAAGACTTAATGGTCATATGTTGTCTTAGCTCATCTCATGTGTGTCACACTTCATTAGCCCATGGAAATAAAATGACATTTTACTAAGACTACAATGTGAATTGAATATCAAATGGGCCAATCCCTTATGGAATTAGCAGCTATTAAAAGTAAGCACACTCTCTCTTTTGGAGTAATGGTAGCAACATGCTATAGTTCACGTATAAGCTACACCTAGAAGTAGTCCAAGGATGTTATAACCTAGTTATGTCTTCTAATGTTGAATGAATGCTCAAGCTTGCTTTGTCAATTTAATTATTTACAATGTGTATGTCAAATTGTGAGCTACCTCGTTGTATCTTATTGTCCTTACTATTCACATGTAATGTGTTGACTTCAAGATAGTAAATGGGTGGTGAAGTTTAGATATGTTACATCATGTAAAACCAAAATGAGACCAATACAATTGTTGTTGAATTAGTAGGTTGTAATGGACTTAATTATTAGTTTGTTCCCTCCTTTTGACTGATTATTTAAATGAAGAGGATTAATGCTAAATCTACATGATGGGTTGACTTCTTTTCAAGACAAATGAGCTATTGAAATGGAGTTGAAATGGAATTGGTGTGAAATTGTAATGTAAGACTCACATGTTAAGACAAATGTCAGTCCTTTTTAAAGATCTCATATAGTTGATCTTAAATCATACATCTTATTGATTTTCAAGTTAAATTCACTATAAAATACCAATACATGCATGAATGTGTGCTATATGTAAAGATAAACGTATAATTTTACACATTTATCACAAGTAGCAAACATGGTAATTACATATTTGGAGCAGGCTTCTCAACCTAATACTGTGATTCCTTAACACTATGTCCTAATATCAAACACAAATACAAACTCTTGGTACATGATTTGAGATGCTTTTGAAATTCCTTTTCATCACTTTTACTTGAATAAGTTGTTAACTGAACATATTTAACTTATATTTATTAATCAAGCATCACTAATCCCTTTCAAAACTTTCTTTATGATCCTTCACTTCACCCTTTACTCGACCTTCTATTGTTTTACTACAAGTATAAGAGATTGATACATTTAAAGTAACTCAATTAAATATAGAGATAATTTGGTAATTTAGCTATAAATAGGATTGAAAAAGTAACTAGGTCAATTAAAACGCTTTTGGAATCAAAATTACAATAAATGTGATTAAATATTGCAATAACTAGTTCTCATTATAGGGATCTTAGGACTAGCCTATAAAGTCTTGACAAGCCAATAGAGTGAGGTGGGCCTACATAAAGAGCAAAGGATCAATGATTACTCCAACTTGGTTATTCTAATACTTAAGTCAATTAGAGTAAGAGGAGAACATTGCATCAAAGAAGAGAAAGAAAATTCTAAGGTTTTAAAGTAGTGATTCCCCCCATACCTAAAGCTATTTGAAAGCTTATATAAAAGGGTTAAGTGAACTATAATTACCCAATTCTCACTACTTCATCCCCCATGGTTGCTAGCATTTTAGGAGGCAAATCCTAGAAGGCTAAAGCTGTATAGTCATGTTATATATGTGCCACCTATCCTCATTTGTCTCCTTCTCCTAGTAATGAGCACACCTTGTGGGATGGGCATAGGCTTGGTGGCCCAATGCAAATGAGCCATCAACACTTACCAATCGCCAATGAAAGGCTACTTTAGACAAGACTCCAAGCCTCTAAGGGCCACCTACATTATAGGTTCTTAATGGGATCGATACAAATACTGAAGACTCTAAGAAATAGATTTTATAAATAAAAAAAAAAAAAGTTTTCAAAACAATATCAATCCCTTAACTGACTAGTGTGCCAAATCATTTGCAGTAATAATATCGATGAGTGGGTATTCACCAAGTTGAATTCCTTAGGGAAAAGGGATTCAGTTAAATACTAAATCCTAACTTGCAACTCTAACCTAAGCGAATTATAAAGAAAGAGTTAAGAATTTCAAGTGAAATAAAATTGTAAGCAAAAAGTAATAACTAATACAATTAATAAAGACGTGGGCTTGTGATGTTTTCGAAGTTGTGGTAAGGATATGCCGTTAAGATATTAGGGATGGTTTGTAACTAGTTTTGATGGAACTTAGTTGAGTTTGATCTCAGGCAGAGCACCTCACTCAACTATTTAGTAGAAAATCTCCTCTTAGTCCCATTTCCCTATACGATCAGCTAAATACTCATTTCTTATCACAAATTAAGCGTTATAATCCTAGGAATTAAGGGGTCAATCTTCTCTAAATCTCATAAACTATCTTAATCTACAAGAACCACATAATGTGGTATGAATATAATAGGTAACACATAATCTCCTCTCAGTCTCATAGTTGTAAGAACTCGTTATTAATACTTCACCAACTCAATGACTCAATTAAGGAATTACACAATTAATCTCCTTTCAGCCTCATAATTATGCAAACCTAATAAATCTCAAGGGTACTTCCTAGGAATCATCATAAGGAAAACCCATTGAAAATTCTATTAACAAGCACCTCAAGGAATAATCTCATTTAAATACGCATAGTCATATCAAAACTACAAAGTTATACCATCTACAACATCTACATTATCACAAACCCACTAAAATCTACTCGACCACACATGGTATCAACAATGACAGAAATAATGGATGAAGTTATAGCAGAAAATTCCATTGAAGAACAAGACAATAAGATGATAATGAGAGAACAAGTGATTAAATGAAAAGAAGATAGTAAATGCACATTAAACTAACTCTAATGTGGATTAAAATCATAAAAACATTCACTAAATATCATAAACAGGTCAAGAAAACAATAAAACAGGCAATGTGCTTGCAAATCTAGACTAAACACTACTAAAAACCTATTATAGTTTGCATTCTTCACTACAAATGCGAGTATATATAATTTTAGGTTACTAATCGATCAGTGAACACATGTCAAAACTATGTCATCTCCGTGTTTTATGAAATGTGGCATTTAAGGATATTAAAGTTTTAGACGACAAACCCTAACCTTAATTTCTTCTACCGATCGATCAATACTGATGGTACCAATTGATTGGCCCAAGTGAATCTACCCTTACACTTTCTGCTCACTACATTGTCCTCTCCTTTGCTCAATCACCCAAGAATCCGTTGTAACCCTAATTCTTCAAGGCATTACCAATCAATAGGTGGTGATTGGTCGTAATAAGGTTGCAGATTGATCGGTAGGCTAAATTTACCAATGCCCTTGATTTTAGCCTTCTTGATCAAATGGTCGAGGCTACCAAAACTATGATAGCCCCTATCAACCTATACGTATGATAAAAAGTTAATAAAATTCATCTCAAATCAATCCTTTTCCATACATTTTTTATAATTTTACTCAAGTTGATTCATTTTGTTCATAAAGTTCAATTTCATGTAAAATTAACAAGTTTTTGCTGAATTTACACATCAGTGCGAGTTTTAAAGTTAAAAAATTTTGTGTATTTTAAACTAAGATCAATCGTTGTTCGAGTATTTGTTCACTATGATATCGATTGGTCAAATTCAAAGCTGGAGGCATAGAGTGGCCACATAGCTAGTGAGGCTAGGAAAAGACCTTCCCTAAGATCTTTTCCAGTTGTAGCTCAACATGAGGCAGGTGAAACAATGAAAAGCCATTTTAGGCCCCATTTGTTTCAATGAAAATCAGTTATCAACGCAAAATGTTTTTATCCTAAAAATAGTTTCCACAAAATAATAGGTTTCCATATGTTTGCTAGTTCTTAAAAAAAATATGATGAAAAATATTTTCTAATGTTTGACTCACAAATACTATATAACTTGTAGTTAGACATAAATAAATTTTTATTAGTATGTTACTATAAATACATCATATCAAATAAATTATTTAAAATAAAAATATGAAACATACATTATTTTGTAATATTAGTTATTACAATCTCCTTGGTCAATTTTCTACATAATTATTAAGAATCATTTTTCCCCGCTAAATCTTTTCATGTATAAAGTATTAACTTATAGGTAATCGTAACAAAAATCAAATTAACACCATTTTCTTATAGCTAAAATGCTTATGGAGATTAATTCAGAAAACTATTATCCATTTTGAAAAGAGTAAGTTGTTTTACTAGAAATGACTAGTATTTTCCATCTAATTGAAATATCTTTTCCCTTACAAGGGAGAATCTTATCTACTTAAAGAGCCTATTTCATCATACAAAAAACTGAAAAAAGAAAAAATATTTTTGAAATATTTATTATATTAGTTGAAAGAAGGCAGTGCTATGTTATTACATCAATTGATTTCTAGCATTAAATGAATGTTCACACATTTATGTGCATTTATGATCCATTTCGCGTTAGTTTATGGCAAATGAAATTCACAACCAATATGGTTCTTGAACCTTGTTTTTATTTCAAATAAACTAACGCGATTTTCCATTTCATTCTCAGTATTCCTCTTGCAGAGGATTTTGTCACAAAACTGCATTGATGACAACAAGCATCACCGCATTGCGCAAGAATTTTCGTTCACATACATAATTTAGCATAGAAAATAATCTATTGGTTGTTACTCGTTATGTATATATGTTTTACATGTTCCATTGAATCAGATTGACCGCAGCTCGCTCTTATGCCGGTAATACACAAGATAAAATCACTACACCATCCTGGTTCTCTCTTTCTCCAAAAACAAGCAAACAAAAGACCAATGTGAGTACTTATTTGAAAAATAAGATCTAATTAGGCTCCCTCTTGGAATTATGGCACTCCATATTTCCATACCCTTACTTTTCACCCAATAATAATAATAAGAAGAAAAAGAAGAAGAAGATTAGCATAAGCTTGGAACGACTAAATCATACGGTTGCCCAGGTATTAAATGACTCGTTGTATCGGACATACTTGTGCGGTGAAAAGGCTATCTCTTCGTTATCCATCGTTTCCAACGTTGGCAACAATTACACAAATCAAAATTAACCATATGATCGCAAGGTTTCTAAGAACATACTCGTTTTTAATTAATTCTATGCACTTCGACTATATACACCATAACCAAGTCCTTATGCATTCCATCCGCGGAACATTTGATTATGTTAAAAGACACTGCACCTACCCTCCAATTGGGCGGTACAAAGTCGTGCTTGTGCCTCGTATGCCTAAAAATTATGTACATTATTGCATACCCGTACTTTTGTATGCCAAATCCAACATGCTCACATGTTTTTTCCTTCCTTGGTTGTTCTCCATTTTTTAATAAAATATATTAATTTTATTACTTATGTTATTTAATAATTTTATTAACCAATAGGAATATGCCAAATATCCCTTATATGTAATTAACACAAAACTAAGAAACTCATCAAGTCATGGCATCTCTTTGTAAAAGTACTATAACACGATTTATGTATGATTTACCCTATATAATATATATAATACATTGGAAAATTAATTTATTTCAAAAAGTATTTCAGTAAAATTTTCTTTTTAGTATTAATTATTAATATTTTTTTTCTTTTTCTATATTCATTAGATTTGAACTGTTAAAAAATAAACTTAATTCAATTATTTAAATCTAATAAATATAAAATCAAAAATAAGATGAAGGGTTATATCGATCTCGTAAAAATAAGGGTATACATATAAAAATTTATTACAACTTTTGCCTTAGAAATGTAACTTTTAACCAATTTTCTTGTAGAATTGAAGAAACTCATTATTTATTGTTAGTGTTAATTACAAATACATTACTCTTGTTCTCATACTTTTATAAAGAAGGGACTTAAGTTATTCTTCTGGCAAACACATTACCAGAGTTTTTAAATTCTATGTTGATTATATATAGGGGAAGCTTGGCACATTCCCATTGGTTAAACAAAACTATTATGTAATTCTAGCAAATAAAATTAATATATTTTATTGAAAAAATAAGAAATATCTAATATATCTCGTTATAGTGAGAAAAAATATCCTTATGCTACAGCTCAAAACTGAGACAACTTTTACCGAAAAATTAAGACAAGAAGTAAAATTCAAAACTAAAAAATAAAAAACTAAAAACTTGATTGAAATTCAATTGGAAACATGGCAAACCCTGAATCATCACGATGATCTCGGAATTTGATCAATCTCAAGGAATCTCGATACCACCATCACATCTTTTACTGAACATCCTTGGGGCTTTTTTTCATCAACACTACATCCAACACTCACACATGTTCCCAATATCTCCTTCACTATTCCTCTCAAATCCTTCGCCATTAACCTGTGCCTCATCATCACCTTAGTGATCTCTATCGCATTGTCCAAAGAGATGTTACCGTTGTGCTTGGTGTTCTTCATCTTCTTCTCTTCGCATTCCGACTACTTTGGGTCTTTGATCTCGAGTGCAGCGGTAGATGGGATGATCGAGACCTTGGCCTGATGGTTCTGGCGAGTGAGCTTGACCATGAAGCGGAGGCCCTTCTAATCATTGAAAGCAACTTTGGCGATGTCTTTTCCGATCTTTTTTAGGGCTTTTCTTTTTTTTCCCGATTTCTTTCTTTTCTCTTTTTTTTTTCTATTTTTTCCAATAAAATATATTAATTTTATTTTCTAATATTATTTAATAATTCCTTCGACTAATTGTAATGCATCAAGTGTCCCGATATGTAATTAACATAAAATTAAAAAACTTATATTATGTGTTTGAAAAAAAAAAAAAAAAACCTAAAGTTATCTCTTTGTAAAAGTACTATGAAATAGTTAGCTTTTTCCCAAGGGAATCTTTTTCTTCCTATCACAATTTCCATCAACAAGAAACAAATTCACAAGTCTTAATTTTTGTTGCATCAAACAAGTTGGGATTTGTGTTGGAAATTAATTATGGTTTCTTGCAGTAAAATGAAATTGGAAAAGGAATCCATATGGGAATAAGCATGCGGTAAGTTTTGTTAAATGTCTTTTTAACATAGGAATTGATTACGATTGATTCTCTATTCGTGAATTCCAGTTGCTACGGGTTGAGTTTAGAACGTGTTTGGAGACGTAGAAATTGGAAAAGGAATCCCCACTGAAACCTTTTCTGTGGAAGTTGTGATTGAAATTGCCATAGAAATTTTGATGTATTGACTAAAAAAAAAAATTCTACAAATCATGAACGACCAATTCCCTTATGTTATTTTTAATTTTGTGATAAAAAATAAAAATAAAAACATAATTGTTGCCATGCAAGAGGAGTAGGACGAGTGAAAGATAACCATAAGGGACAATGTCATTAATATTACATAAACTTGGCTAAAAGTTCTATTTACTACCTAAACTGAATTTATTAAACCCAATATTCAATTGAACTTTTAATTGTTGAGTTCTATGGTGGCGAACTCAATGGAGTATCATCATTATAATATGTTTAGTCTAATCACTAATTAAAGTAAAACACGTGTGGCTTGTTTGCATATCAAGTATAATGATGATATAAAAAGTTTCGATTGAATATCAAATTCAATAAGTTGAAAGTTTCAGATAGTAAATTAATATTAGTGATGATAAAACAATAATTATAAGAACAGATATTTATATACTATTGATTAATATGAAAGTATATGCTACAAGATTAGGTTAGTTAGTTTAATAATTTTCTTTCTTGCTAGACTTTTATAAATGGTCAACTTAGTTTAGTTATGGATTGAATCTTGATTTTTTACTAAGTGTTGACATCCATATACATACTTATATCGAGAAACTAAAAGTATGACTTATCAAAACATCATTTAGAGAGCGTAACTCAGGTACATTGTTATCATGTTTATTTACTTATACTCACAGGTTTAGATATTGTAACAAATTTAAAGACCTTTAAATTAATTGTTCTTTTTGCTTATTCTTGTATTAAAGGACCAAGAGTACTAAAGTTAGAGGTTGCAATTGGCAATTGTATTATCTTATAGGAATAGTGAGCTAAGATAATGTAATGGTAGATTAGGCATTGAGTCACCACATGCATATAGGTTGGTTGTGGATTGAATTATTGTAGTGATATAGATTGCACCTCTAAAACGAAGCAACATTGGATCACACTAATGAAATGAGATGCCTTTGAGACAATTATTAAGATCCAATTGTTCTAATAATCGATACTAATAGTAAACTTGGGATGAAACAACTTTCTTGCTGCTGTTTCATATATATTTATGTTGTTATATTATATGGTGGGAAGTTTGAAATACTCTAAGTCTTGAGAACACTAAACTGTATTGTTTGCTTCACCTAAATAAGATAATAGATAGTTATGTTTGCTATTTAGTATTATGAATGCATGTGCTGTGTTCTATTTATCATGCACATATGTATGTGGTGCTATGGTATTGTGCTCTCTATGGTCCATGAAAAGAAGACCTCTACAAAACCTTAGAATCAAGAGGAAATTCACAAAACCTTAAAATCTAGAATTAGATATGAGTCAACCAATGAGTGAAATAATAATAAACCAATTGTCTTCTCGTAATCGAATTGGAACATCTCATGAAGAATGTTAGGATTTCTTGTATTCTAGTAGGATTAAGATATATAAAAAAGGGCATAGAAGGTGCAATAATTTTTCAATTTTTGTACTTCTTTTTGTTGGAGATCGGAAACGGCTATTCTGTACTTTCTTTCTTTTGTTTTATTCTATTCTCCTTATTCTTTCGGTTTTATCTATTGTTAGTAAAACATATTAATTCCATTATTTACATTATTTAATAATTTTATCAACTAATAGGAATACATCAAGTGTCCCTTATATACATATAATTAACACAAAATTAAGAAATTTAGTTATGTCTTTGTAAAAGTACCATAACATGGATTATATATTTATAATTTAATCTATTATATATCATAAGGAGCCGATGATGGTATCTTTTCCAATATGGGGCCAGTAACATAATACTACTGGGCACCAACTGCCGACTCCCATGCCAAGGTTTGATCACCTGGTGTCCTCTAATATGCATTTTTAAAATTTCTCACATTGTCCCCGGTTCGTCCCCTTTTTCTAGTGTGGATGGAATACTGACGACGAAAGGACGTCATGCACACAATTCTCGTGTTTTCGGTTTTTTATTTTGTTTTTTTTTGTTTTTTCAGGAAAAAACAAAAAGAAAAAGAAAAAAACTAAACGGGAAATAAGTTGCACGTTTTAATTTTCAGACTTCTGTTTTATTTATTAAATTATTACATATGCCTCATTATGATGTCTCGTATTCAGTTCCATCAATTCAAAAAATCCACAGATTCTGATAAGAAACTACATAATGAATATATATGATGTGATGTGCATAAAAAGTATGTCATACATGATGCTAAAATTATAATTGATAGGAATATGTGTGTATGTGTGAAGGAACGAACCAAGGTGAGATTTGTCTTATTTAACTTAAAATTAGAATTGTTCATAAAATAATACTCGCTTATTTTTGTAATTATAGCACACCCAATATCTACAAGGATTTGTTGTCCAAGTTTATCCATAATACTTCTAGTATTCAATATAAGAAGGGACTTTTAAATTTTTTAGGAAATAATAATAAAGAATTAACCTTTTATCTTTTCAATAGGGCATATCATATATATGTTAATTAGAATTTAACTATTAATTTATTGAAAAATAAAATTAATAGATTAAATTTATGTAAGTTTTGTTATCAACAAATGAAATGAATCACAAAGAAGATTTAAATAAAAAATTAAAAGCGCAACGAAAAAACCAATCTGATATAAATATAGGTATTCTATAATTTCTCTTTTAATAATATAATGAGGTTATCCTTTAGTAATATTTAAAAAAGAAAAAATCCTTTTAAATATAAGTGAATAGATGATCATTTGTTCAATAATTATCATTCATTTTAATAATATTAATTAATAATGTTATCAAACTTAAACCCGCCAACCAATTTACCCTAATTCAGTTGGGAATTGGTCATGAGAATGGGCTACCTAGTCCTCGCTCTAAGTCTCTGTTTGCTTCGAACTGAATTAACCCAAGCTTGGGCGATTTCACCATGATCCAGTTGACACACCTTGATCTAGTGAATTAGAATGCACACCCATAATTTAATAAGAAAAAAATTGAAAAAGTCAAAACAAACATACTTGGTTTGCCTTGTGAATGACTTTCTTCACAGTCAACCAAATGCTTTCCCCAGTGAATTGTCAGTATAATCATTAAAATAAAAATCAATTTTATATCCATTCATGGGAAATTTTCTAAACTCCCATGTTTCCGCAAACTCGTCAAATATTAAATTGGTGGCATCAATAATATGATAATGTAAAAAAACTGATACATAATTAATCATTCGGTGTACTTTTATTGGAATTAAGGTAAATAACAAAACTTATACTTTCATATTTGTTGATATGTTTGGATCCTGATCGAGTTCAATTTGACCTTTTGATCCTTGAACTCCACATATATCAGAGTTAACCTTAGACCGGAATTAATAAAGTTATTAATTACAAAAACAATATTAATACTTTAAGTAACATGATTATTTGATATAGTATTTTACTTTCCCCACCTACCCCACACCCCCACCCCCAAAAAAAAAAAAAAGAAAAAGCTTATATGATCAGCTCCAATCCAGGTAATGGACTAAAGAGACGATCTACATTGCACAGTAAATAGAAAATAACAAATCTTTTTATGATCTTTAGGGCTTTAGTTTATAAAAGAATGGATGTTATGAGTTTTTGGTGTTTATGGAAATATCTTCAAACCACTTAACTACAATATCCATGTTGGAGGATGACCACACATTTTTAATGATGGTAGATATTGGTAGAAATAGGTATGCTCAAACTTATATATTTATTTATCAATTAAAGGTTAGAGCAGGAGCTGTTAATATCATGTAATGGAAGAGTCATAAAGCCTGTAAATAAGGAAATTTTTTTGTGAATGAAGGAACGAACAAATCGCTCTAGTCGAGAAAGGAATTAAAAACAAAAAAAGAAAAAGAGTCCCAAAGGGTATCGCAAAAAAGATAAAGAAACATAAATTATGGGTGGGGGAAAAGAAACCAAATCAAAAACCTATGTTTGAATGGATTAGGCTGAACTATCCTTTATTCAATGATGGTGGGACAATAACAGATTATAAGATACAAATCATGATGCCCTATTAGAGATGTTGGTTCCCAATATCTAGATAAGGTAACGAGTGCTGAGTTAAATAGGGGCAGTCAGTGTATGATCCTCAGGGAGGAAATAAGATTCATCTTGTTATGCCACGTACTTGAATTTGTGAGTAAATATTGAAGATATTTTTATATGTACTAATATCAGTGGGAAATTTCTGTTCAGAATTCCATCGCCTTATGTTTTATCCTTAACAAGGAAAGAATCATAAAACTTAGATGTATTACGCAGATTCCTGTAGACGTGATCGCAAATACCATAATTGCAGCTATTCCAAAACAAGGGATTATTAGCAAACCAAGCTTCACCGTATAACAAGTTCATTCATCTTCGGTGAATCCTCTCACACTTCATGATTTATTATTTTCAATTATGGATATGATGTACAAATAGATATTAAGTGCAAGGATAATATTTTCAAAGAAAAAGATTCAAACATTAGTATAGTATATAAATAGGCTTTAAATATCAAGTGCAAACTTATTCATGAAAAAAGTACAAACCCACATCTTTCCTTCTACATTATTTTCTTCTCCCACTATTCCATAATTAAGGATACAGATTTTTTTTTTTGTGCCATTCTAGAAAACTTAAAGAAGAATCCTCAAGAACACCTATAGATTCGGATTCAAAGAGTTAAGGGGTAGAAATCAAAACAAAAAGTAACCTTTTACAAAGGGATATTCAAAATCGGATAAGTCCTCACTTGTTCTTTGAAAAAAATCACTTTTCTCTTATCTAAGTAAAGGAAACTCAAGAAAGTCATGCCTTTTTAGAGGAGTAATGTATGAATCATAAGTTGGAGTGTTAATGCACTAAGAAATAAAAAATAAGTCAAGTTCTTTACATAATTTCACAAATTCTTTTTTTTTTCTATATTCGATGGCTACGTCATCATCGTTAGTGGCAACCATGGATTCAAGATCATGTGCAAGTACGTGTGCATTTAACATAGGTATGTATGTGACGAGGCAGTGATTTTATGTATGTGTTTTAACCTGTGAGTGTGTGTGCTGATGGTAATGCCATGCAGTAGATATGTAGGTGCAATTGTGTATGTGTGCACACGCGCATGCACTAAAGAGTATTGATTGTGTATGTGTGTGTGTTAAATTCCATGCAACATGGAATGTGTGTATGCATGTGCAATTGTGCAACGATGAGAGTGAGCAAGGGACGAGGGAGAGGAAAGTGACATGTTTGTGTGTGCTGTTTATAAGGAAGGGGACAAGAGAAAAGAGAAGAGCAAGAGAGAAAAGAAAGAAAGGAAGAGAGAAAAAATAAAATAGAAAATAAATAAATATTATATAATCATATATATATATAATATGTAAATATATTATGAATGTTATGTATATATATATTAAATATATATAATATAAACTAACATATATAATAGGTGATGTTCGTGTGTACGCATAAGGGTTGGTGTATGTATATTATAAGATGCTGAAAAGTATATGGTATGATAAGAAAAGATATGTAGAGTGCGGTTTGAAAACTCAGAGTATAGGGTAAAGGGTTAAGTTAAAAAGAAGGAAGTATTAAGTCGTAAAATTTAAAAAATTCTAAACTAACATTTATATTTTGAACAGGTGATAAGAGATGCATGATGTCAGATCTTATTGAGATAAAAGCTCCAAGTATGAAATACATATTTGTTGGATGTATGTGTTTGGCTAGTATGCATAAACTGGACTAAATTGAAACTTAGACTTAATTGTGTTGCTGATTGTGCTTGGCTTAAACCACTTACTGGTCAGGTCCAGTGGTGTTAGTGAAACACCTAGTAATCTTTACGCAATGTTGTCTCTTGTGAAGTCTCATACTGAAATGACTCAAGTAAATCTAAAATGGTTTTAGCACTCAAGTATTGAGAAGTACCCAATACCAATACTTATATAATATTATTATATATTGTGTGTTTAGGATCATGAGTAACCATAAGTCTTAAGACGTTGGGACTGCACTATTTGTGGGCTTAAATAGAAAGATTAAAATTGTTGCTTACTGCATTAATAGCGATTCTTATATGTGTGTACTTGACTGGTTCTTGTGTTTCACATGCATGTGTATAGTATAATTGTCAAAATCGTGATTCTACTATTCATTTGAATGCATAGAATTATACAAAATTGATAAAATTGTAAACTTATAAAATCATAGAAGAAAGTTTATAATTTTACATGAAATCTACACATAAATGATTTTATGTTTAGTTTAACTAAAAAAAATATTATAAAATCATAAACTCATGGAATCATACTTTTGACTCATGATTTTAACAACTATGTTTAGTGTCCTATATTGGGCATAGGCTCACCCTACATGGATTGTTATTTTTCAGCTACAAGGTCAAGTAATAAGCTAGGCAATAAGATTTATATTGAGGATTTCAGATATGACTATCTTTACTATAATGCAGAGAGAGACTAATACTATCATGATGATGGAACTGGGGCATCATAGATTAGTTGTAGGCATAAACTTGAGGATTTATGTTCATTTCCATTGTAATCGTTTATTTATGAAACTTATGTGGTTATAGAGTCACTTGTGACTCCTGTTGTGGGTTTTAATGTTTAACTGTTGTCGGAGCTATAAGACTCCAGTTTATGATTTAGTGTCCTTACGTCATCTAAGTTGTAGAGTTACAACGATTTTTTTTTTTTTTTTGTTATGTTATTATACTTAGCTATAGAGATTGAGTGGTTGATATTCTACTCCAGTAGAATATTTGAGATCCTCACCTATGAGTTGGCAAATTTAATGAAAAATTGTGATTTATAAATGGTACATAGATTCTAATATGTCTTACCATGTTGGATTCTAGGGTCGACACGTAGCAGAGTTGTGGTATCCAAGGTTCCAGGGCGTTATAGCTTTTGGTGGTATTAGAGCTTAGGTTGAAGATCTCTAAGGAAGTAGAAATGATGACTTATAGGTGATAAGGTATGAGAGACGTAGGTAGTTGAAGGGTTAGGCTTAAATTTAGGAATGATATGTCAAGTGTTTAAGTATTAATCTCAAGTTGTCTTATTTCCTCCCTGTGTTTCATGTTTGTCTTGTTATTTATTATTTCTTTTGTCTACCTATCTCCTAACTTTCTTTTTGTTGGTTGTTTGTGTTTCTATCTTTAGAATGCTACCTGGGAGAGTAAGTTCTAGTTCTTCTCGACCTCAGGACTATGTAGATAAAGGGCAAGACACTCAAGGTGGTTAGAATGTGCAGAGAGGTCAAGGTGCTCGAAAAAGTTATGAATTACCTAATACATAGTAGCAACAAGGCCAATAAAGGTATAAGCCTATGGAGGTCAATACGGTATAGTTATTGAATACCATGAACAATCTGGTGGGTAACATGGTCTAGCAACAAAAGTATATTAGACATAACATATAGATGATCTAAGCTAATGTTGATGCCTAGCGTCAAGAGAGGTAGGCGGTCAGGCAGTTAGGTATGGACCGTTTCCTAAAAGTAGTAGAGGAGTTTGGCTCTAAGCCTAATAACACCAATGCTGCCAAGGAGTGAATCAGGCAAATAGAGAAAGCTTTTGACATGGTTGAGATTCTGAATGATAAAAAAATGAACAACACTTCTTTCGTGCTAAAAGAAGATGCATTAAAATGGTAGGATGGTAGCCCGCACATAAAGCTTACGGTAAGGGCCTAGACTTGGGAGACGTTTAAGGACAGGTTTTTCGAACACTTCATTCCCTCTAGTGTGAGAGAGCAGATGCAACTAGCTTACTAGACTCTTCAACAAAGGAGTAAGACTGTAACAGCTTATAAGGTAGAGTTAGATCAACTGGCCTTTTTTATAACCGAAGCTCTTATGAAGGATGAGTAGTTGAGGATTAACAAATTCATTCACGGGTAGGAGCCTGAGTTGTAAGAGAAGGTTGTAGCCTTTCAGCTTACGACTTATGCAGTAACAGTTGATAAAGCTACGTGTTTAAAGCAACTTATGAAGAGAAAGTAAAAGCAGTTAGCTCACAGGGTGAGGGTGGCCTTAAGGAAAAGGCCTGTACCAGATTATATGATGTCAAGGTCAAATAGAGCAAAGAGACTAGTTCCAAGGATAGTTATTAGAGAGGGTGGAGATAGGCCAATGATAGTGCAGCCCAACCCTGTGGCGCTACTAGCACCGATTTAGACTAAAGCGACTACACTAGGTATGAAATGCACACGATGTTTCGAGTCTCATAAGGTATCAGCTTGTATGTGGGTAGTAGGGGTGTATTTTCTGTGTAGGAAGATTGGGCATGTGAGTAAGGATTATAGAGAGACTATCATTCTATATTAGGGTTTTTGTTATAGACACAGCCAGAAAGGACATCGTATGGCAGATTATAAGGATACAAGGAGCCAAGTAGCCCAGGAAACACTAGTTGTAAGACTCTAAACAGTTTCAGAGTGACTCATCCTCAGCAAACAGGCCCATAATAGAGAGCCCTAACCCGCGTCTTTACAGTTTAGCACCAGGACACTACCTATAACATAGATACCATGGTAGGTACATTTTTTATCTTATCCTATAGTGTTTATACACTTTCTGATACTGGTGCTTTCCACTCTTATGTAGTTGAATCTTTTATACATGTATGTGGTTTGTATGTTTTTGTTTTAGATACTTATTTGGTTGTGAATACCCCTCTAGGAAGTGGAATAGTTTTAAACCGAATCTATAAAGATATGGAGATAATGGTTAAAAGAATGGTGTTAGCGACAAACTTATTGGTATTGGAGCTATCAGATTTTGAAGTCATTCGGGAGATGAATTGGTTGTCAAAGCACCATGCTATACTCGATTGTTATAACCGAGTAATGTTCTTCCAACCCTCAAGAGGGGTACCTTTCAATCATAAAGTAGAAGCTTAGAGGCCAACTTGATATGTTTCATATGAATTGTGGGAAAGGCCTATTATAGCTACTATAGTAGCAAAAGCAAACAAGACTGAGTTGAAGTTACAACTAATATCGATAATATAGGAGTATTCAAATGTGTTCCTTGAAGACTTACCAAGAATTCTACCTAACAAAGGGGTTCAATTCAGAATCGATCTAGTTTTAAGGATAAAACCTATTTCAAAACCAATTTATTAGATGGTGTCTATCGAGTTAGTGGAGCTGAAGAAGTAATTGCAAGAGCTACAGAATAAAAGCTTTATCAGGCCAAATTATTCTCTCTCTTTTTTTTTTATTCTATTCTCCTTATTCTTTCGATTTTCTCTATTGTTAACAAAACATATTAATTTTATTATTTTCGTTATTTAATAATTTTATCAACTAATAGGAATACATCAAGTGTCCCTTATATATGTAATTAACACAAAATTAAGAAATTTAGTTAATGTTTTGTAAAAATACTATGACATGGATTATATATTTATAATTTAATCTATCATCTATCGTAAGGAGCCGATGATGGTATCTTTTCCAGTATGGGGCCAGTAACATAATACTACTGGGGACCAACTACCATGCCAAGTTTTGATCACCAGCTGTCCTCTAATATGCATTTTTAAAATTTTTCACATTGTCCCTGGTCCGTCCCCTTCTCTGGTATGGATGGAATACCGACGACGAAAGGACGTCAAGCAAACAATTCTCATGTTTTCTTCTTCTTCTTCTTTTTTCCTTAAAAAAAAATATAAAAGGGAAATAATTTGCACGTTTTAATTTTCAGACTTCTGTTTTATTTATTTATTTTTAAATTATTACATATGCCTCATTATGATGTCTAGTATACAGTTCGATTCTAATAAGACGCGACCTTTTTCCCCCTCCGGATAAGACGGTACATAATAAATATATATGATGTGATGTTGCATATTAAGTATGTCATACATGATGTTAGAATTATAATAGATAGGAATATGTGTGAAGGAACGAACCACGTAACCGGAAAGGTAAGATTTGTCTTATTTAACTTAAAATTAGAATTGTTCATAAAATAATATCCGCTTATTTTTGTAATTATAGCACACCCGACATCTTCAAGGATTTGTTGTCCAAGTTTATCCATAATACTTCTAGTATTCAATATAAGAAGGAACTTTTAAATTTTTTAGGAAATAATAATAAGAGCTTAGTTCACTTCCAAGAATTAACCTTTTAGGACATATCGTATATATGTTAATTAGAATTTAAATATCAATTTATTGAACAATGAAATTAATATATTAAATTTGTATAAATTTTATTATTAACAAACGAAATGAATCACAAAGAAGATTTAAATAGAAAATTAAAAATACAACGAAAAGAACAATGTGATACAAATATAAGTATTCTACAATTTCTCTTTTAATAATATAATGACATTATCCGTTAGCAATGTTTAAAAAAAAATTTTAAAATATAAGTGAATAGACAATCATTTGTTCAATAATTATCATTCATTTTAATAATATTAATTAACAATGTTACCAAACTTAAACCGGCCAGCTAATTCAACCTAGTTCAGTGGGAATTGGTCATGAGAATGGGATAGCTAGTCCTCGAAGTCTCTTCTTGCTTCGAACTGAATTAACCTACGCTTGAGGGATTTCACCATGATCCAGTTGATACAGCTTGATCTAGTGAATTAGAATGCAGACCCATAATTTAATAAAAAAAAATCAAAAAAGTCAAAACAAACATACTTGGTCTGCCTTGTGAATGACTTTCTTCACAGTTAGCCAAATGCTTTCCCCAGTGAATTGTCAGTATAATCATTAAAATAAAAATTAATTTTATATCCATTCATGGGAAATTTTCTAAATGCCCATGTTTCCGCAAACTCATCAAATATTAAATTAGTAGCATCAATAATAATATGATAATGTAAAAAAAATGATACATAATTAACCATTCCGTATATTTTTGTTGGAATTAAGGAAAATAACACACCTTATACTTTTATATTTATTGATATGTTTCAATCATTGATTAAGTTCAATTTAACCTTTTGATCATCGACCTCTGTATATGTCGAGTTAACCTTAGACGGAACCGATAAAGTTATAAATTACAAAAACAATGATTATTTAATATAGTATTTTACTTTCACCCCCCTCCCCCCACCCTCACATAAAAAAAAAAAAAAAATGATTATATGATCAGCTCCAATCCAGGAGACGATCTACCATAATTGCAGCGACTGCAAACATGGGATTATTAGTAAACCAGGCTTGACCGTATACCAAGTGGGTTCATCTTCAGTGAATCCTCTCACACTCCATGACATGTTCATGTATACCTACGAGCACTTCTCTTCACACCCATTCATCGATGCCCATGGAAATGCCGTACGGATCGAAGAAATGAAGGCTTTTGTCTCGGTTGATGAACTATCGTTGTTCGTGTCGATCGAAATCGCACACAAACTTGGATTAAGGACAGTGCAAGGCAACACTTCTCCTCGAACAGTTTCGAAGAAACAGGAAAGAAAATGTGAGGCCATGGTGAACCATGCTTTGCACTTGGCCAATTAAGTATACAAGCCATACATGTTTGGTGAAGGATGGTAAGGATCTTTGTCTTTCCCTTTTCACATTGTTTAAGGTAAATTTTAATATTTAAAGATTCAATTAATGGATAAAACTTTTATATAATTTAAGCAAAGGATAAAACTTTTCAATAGTCTAATTTAGGGTAATAAGGGCTCAATAAAGAATAGAGGAGGATAGTAATTATTTCTCAAGTGAATAACACATAAGAGTTTCTATATAAATTATTATCCCTATAAAATTAATCAAAGTATTTGAACAATTGAATCCATTCTTAGTATAAATATTAAAATTTTATTAATATTTATATGTTACTTATTAATCTACATAGTATATTATTACTATAAAATCATTTCTCTTTATCTATGCCTATACATGGAAAAAAACAAGTTTAACATGTGATGATTTACAATTGGTCCCACACACAAGGGAAAAAAAAAAAAAAAAGTTGATATTGAAGCCCTATTATTCTTGGAATGGTTATATATTGGGCTGCAGGGATGTATTAGATTATTCTCCTACAAAGCTAGAATTAACAAAAGCAAACGAAATTATGATGTCTCTCTCTCTCGCGTTCCCCTTAAGGTTGCTGGGGGCCCAGTTTCATGCATTCAATTCCTCTACCTCTAACAAAGGTAGTGCCTCTCTGTTTGCATCAAGAAATAAAAGTACCATGATCTTTTGTGGTGCTAAAACCGGCCCAGGCGGTCCACGTGTGAACAGTTTATCCGTGCCTCTCTCGACCAATCGAGAAACTATTAGTACACATGGTGTCACACCTACAAAAAGGATCGTCATTGATGACGAACCTTCCACATTTATGGAATCCACCAGCAATGGTATTGGCATCACAAAATTTCTTCGGGGAAAGAATATACTTGTGACTGGTAGCACTGGTTTCTTAGCCAAAGGTATATCTTATCATCTTTAACATTTTAGTTTTGATAACGTAAACTTACTCCTTTGACTCTGGAAAAATATAAATTTGGCTTCTATTGATTCCTAAAACGTAAATATTATACCTTCCCGAAACCCCGCTTACAGCTCTTGGAATATACTGCAGTCTATGAGGTAATAAGTTCATTGTGGCGAAAACTATCAAATATAGGTTAAATATGGATCGATACTGATAATTTTTTAATTACATCGATACTTCCACTTTTTAAAATTCAGCTAAATCTAAGACACACAGGATCCATACATTTCGTCTATATGATTCCTCATGTGGCAAAAGGTTTGGAACAAGTTCTATGGAGGGATACAGATTATGAATTGATTCGAAAATGGCAAGAGACAATATCCTGACGTTATACATGTGGACAGAATCTGCTCTAAAAAGTAACAAGATCGACTGAACATCCCGTGTGTATATAAAAATAGCATGTTAGTTATAAAGCCTCGTATAAACATAGCTCCATTAAAATAATATTATATGATATACCTTAAAAAGCGGTGGATTACTGTAATTGATCAATAACACGTAAAAAGCATACCATTTGACCTAAGAGAAGCTAATCTATTGACATATAAAGGTATGAATTTGGATCCTCTCATTTTACCTTTTTTTCATTTCTCATATAAATGATTGACATAGTCTAGATTTTTTAAAAATTCAATATTACCATCATAACATTATTATTTTCCTTATAATCATAACCGTTGATAATATGGCAACATCTTAAGAACCTAAACTAAGGAAATTTGAGGCAAGTTAATGTAAATGATTCATTTCTAACATAATGTTAGAGAGAGGCATAGAAGGAGGAATAGTTCATTTCATATCTTATATACACTCATATAACAGTGGATTAAACTCCATTTTCATGATCCATTTTTTATTTCTTCTCAATGAATTAAATTGATATTTGATCTTCTATGGAGCTATTCCAGCAAAGTAACAATGTTTATACAAAACTTGTCGATGTTTCTAATGTCCTAAATGATGATGGACAGACCAAATTGAGTCATTGGATCGATTCTTGAAGATTGACGATCCATATTTAATCCTTTAATTTCTAAGCCTTAGGTTGCGCTCAGATCAAGCTTATACTTAGAGTGTTCTATTCTTTTACAAAATAAACTCACTTCTTATGATAAGCCTAAGGCTTAAAAAGGACCTCTGTTGATCCTCTTCTTTTTGCCTGTGAGACAAACGAGTAAGTTGAGAACGAAGAAATTGATCAAGTCATTGGATCGATTCTTGAAGATTGACGATCCATATTTAATCCTTTGATTTCTAAGCCTTAGGTTGCGCTCGGATCAAGTTTATACTTAGAGTGTTCTTTTCTTTTACAAAATAAACTCACTTCTTATGATAAGCCTAAGGCTTAAAAAGGACCTCTTTTGATCCTCTTCTTTTTGCCTGTGAGACAAATGAGTAAGTTGAGAACAAAGAAATTGATCAAGTCATTGGATCGATTCTTGAAGATTGACGATCCATATTTAATCCTTTGATTTCTAATCCTTAGGTTGCGCTCGGATCAAGTTTAGACTTAGGGTGTTCTTTTCTTTTACAAAATAAACTCACTTCTTATGATAAGCCTAAGGCTTAAAAAGGACCTCTTTTGATCCTCTTCTTTTTGCCTGTGAGACAAACAAGTAAGTTGAGAACAAAGAAATTGATCCAATAATCTCTATTCTAAATTTATCAAGTTAGATTTTCTTAAGATATCCCTGATTAGGTAAAGTTTTCTGAGCTCTATGTTAAGCTAGTAAAACAATCCATGGCATTAAATTAGCTACAAGTCCAATTACCAAATCGATTTTGCTAGGGGATCCTCTTTTTCTTATGAAAATTGCCCTCTATTAAGTGTTATCAGTGTCTCTTATTTCTCGTAAATAATTATATCTAATACTTCCACACGCATACATATATAGATATATATATATATATAGGCCTCCCTAAAAGCTAGTATTTCTGGTTGCTTGGTCAGTTTTCCATTTGCAAAAACTATCTGTCTAAGAGGGGTTTGAAAGCCCCATATTGCCTTCAATCCTCAAAATTCTGTGTGGTGCTTTAGCTATTTGAGTTATCCGCTTCATAAGCTAAGTTTTGACATAAAGCTCGAGAGTTCTAGCGTTAAGATTGGATTGGATTGCGAGTGTTTGAATGATCTCATACAAAATCAATAGTTTTTTTTTTTAAGAAACATTTCTGTATAATTTTCAAAAATTCATGCTTTAGAATGCAAAATTACTTGTTTGATTGCAAAGAAATGCTGAAGATCTTTAATATTTCCAATTATTATGAACTTTGGCAGCTGTTATTGAGAAACTACTAAGAGCAAGCCCCGATATTGGGAAAATATATGTATTGATCAGGGCAGCAAACAAGGAAGCAGCAATGGCTAGACTAAAGTCAGAGGTAAAGAAAATTGGACCACAACATAATGTAATTTTCTTGTTTTTTGTTTGTCAACTCTTTTGTTTTTCTTCTTTTCCCCTTTAATTCCCCCTTATTTTAAAGACAACTTCTGACGATATTCTTAATAATTTACAAGCTTATTAATGAAAATAATATATTATATGATGTTCAGATTATAGATTCAGAACTATTCGCATGCTTAAGAGAAAAGCATAAAGAGACGAATTCCCAATTTTTCTCAAGCAAATTGGTACCTATTGTCGGCAACCTATCAAGTCCAAATCTCGGCATAGATGCAAATTCAATGAAAATACTTTCTCGGGAAGTCGATGTTATAATCAATTCAGCAGCCAATACAACGTTTGATGACAGGTTCGCAGCTGACGATCATAAAATCAGTAGATTACCCTACTTTTGAAGTAAATATCTAAAGTGCAAAAAGTAGAACTTCTATGAAATAAGCACATGATATGCTTTTCAGGTATGATACTTTAATCAACACAAATACACGAGGACCCTCTATACTGATGAGCTTTGCCAAGAAGTGCGAGAAGCTTTGCCTTTTGGTACATGTATCAACAAGTGAGTAAATAAAAGCTAATCAAACAAATTAAAATAACCGAGTTCTCCAATCATATGTTTGCTATATATGAATAAAAAAAAAAAAAATGAAAGCTTGATTCTTCACATATGGCAGTATGTGATTGGACAACATGGATGAAGACAGAGAGGTTTAATTCAATAAAATATATATGTAACAATATAAGACAGATAATGAGATTTAACTCGTTCGATTTGGTTGATTTTAATGGTAGTGTATGTGAATGGAGAAAGAAAAGGGTCGATTCAAGAGAAGCCATTCCATGAAGGAGAGAGCATAGCAGTGCAGAGAGTTTCCTCCAAATTTCCATATCCTTCGTATCCAGGGTTAGATATTGAAGCTGAAATGAAGCTGGCAGAGAATTCAACCCAATTGTTTGATGAAAATGCAAGTCGAGAAATGAAAGAACTTGGCCTTGAAAGGTTCGTGATGACTTTTAAATCGTTACCTTTGATTATTCTCAAGTGGGTTTTTTTGTAAGTTGAGATGTATAACAGAAGAAAAAAAAAATATTAAAGAAAATTTGGCCCTCATTAAATTATTATTATTTATAAAGATAACATAACATATTGTGCCCCGCAACGGATGAACTTTTCAATTATGGTAAGAGAAAAATTACTTCTGAGTAATAATGCATAACAGTCATTTTATCCCATGGTATGTCGTATATGCTCTTTTTCATTTATATATATATATATATTGTCGTATGATGCCGTGTTTTAGACACAAAATTTTATATAATTTTTTGTTATTACTTTTAAGGTTTACTCTTATACCTTTTTGTAAAATTTCAAAACGAAATTCTTCACCAATTTCAATTTTTTCCAGTCAATTTCGTTTAATTTTCAATTAAAACAAAAAGATTTTACATTGTACTTTGGTGAGCTGATAAAGAAGCACGAACATCATGGGATAAACATGATAATACCTTTATTAACGTGAGACAATAACGATTATATATAAATTTGCCTTGATCTCTCCCAAGAAGATAATTTATTCCGGATAAGTTTCAATTTTTTTTTTTGGCCAAACGGATAAGTTTCAATTTGCATACATGTATTTACGCACTTTCTTGTTTTGCACACCTGTGCACTTTTTCTTAACACTTCTAGGGTTCTGTCACTATCAGTTGCTATTAGTCAGGGTACATGTAGCTAGTGAACGCTGGAAACACAAATATAAAGCAAAATCCACCGATTTATTTGTTAAATTAATACGATTGAAACATATATATAGTAGTCCTCCTAAGAAATCAAGTCCGCGTATGAGTTGATTTAATGATGTTTGTTTTCAAATAGAAATTTTCTTATATATTCTAATATCTAATGAACAGTGCAAGATTGTATGGATGGAGAAACCCATATGAACTAACCAAGGCAATGGGAGAGATGGTAATCAATACGTGTAGAGATGGCATTCCTGTGGTTATAATTCGTCCTAGTGCCATCGAGAGCTCCTTGAGTGACCCTTATCCTGGATGGATTCAAGGATACAGGTACTTACTTTCATTGTTTTCTATTGCAAATAAGAGCAAAATATTACTTAATTATTAGCTAGATTGATCCCTTTCATTTTGTTTGTTTTTCTTAAAACTGATACAGATCTCTTATTTCAATTGTCAGAATGCTAGACCCTTTACTCCTAACATATGGAAAAGGTCGTCTTCCCGGTTTCTATTTAAATCCTGATGCAATAATTGACATGGTAATTTTCTCATTATATCACACATTAATATAGTGTCCTCATAAGTTTTCTTTTCTTTTTTTTTTCCCCCCTTTTCCCTTACGAATATGTCTCTTCAAACCACTTAACTACAATATCCATGTTAGAGAATAACCACAGAGTTTTAATGATGATTACAACTAAAAGCTAATTTATTAAAAGAGAAATAAATAGTTACGTGTGAGTAGAAGATGCTGGTAAAAATAGGTATGGTCAAACTTATATATTTATTTAACAATTATAGTTTAGTCAAATTAACAGCTGATGTCAACTAATGAACAAAAAAAAACAAGAAGAAGATGAGGCTTAAGTTAAAGAACGGGCAGTCAGTGTATGATGGCGTAGGAGGAAAAAAAGATTCATCGGTTGTGAGTAAATATTAAAGATATTTAGGCACGTATTAATAATAAATACTGGATAATTTCTGTTCATATTTCTGCCACTTTATATTTTATTCTTAATAAGGAAAGAATCATAAAACTTAGACACATTGTGCAGATTCCTGTAGACATGGTCGTAAATACCATAATTGCAGCTACTGCAAAACATGGGATTATTAGTAAACCAGGCTTGACCGTATACCAAGTGGGTTCATCTTCAGTGAATCCTCTCACACTCCATGACATGTTCATGTATACCTACGAGCACTTCTCTTCACACCCATTCATCGATGCCCATGGAAATGCCGTACGGATCGAAGAAATGAAGGCTTTTGTCTCGGTGGATGAACTATCGTTGTTCTTGTCGATCGAAATCGCTCACAAACTTGGGTTAAAGAAAGTGCAAGGCAACACTACTTCTGCTCGAACTGTTTCGAAGAAACTGGAAAGGAAATGTGAGGCCATGGTGAACCATGCTTTGCACTTGGCCAAAGTATACGAGCCATACATGTTTGGTGAAGGACGGTAAGGATCTTTGTCTTTCCCTTTTCCCGTTGTTTAAGATAAAATTTAATATTCAAGAATGAATATTTAGAGTTAAGTTCAATTAGAGAATAAATTTTTTTAGTAATTTAAGTAGAGGATAAAACTTTCGATTAGTTTAAATAGTGATAAACGTTATGTATAATAATATAACTGCACACTATATTGTATTATGGCTCCAGTGCTATATTATTAGATTCGATAATAGGATATATTAAATACAAAAATTATTTACTATCTAATGTATGATTTTCCTCTCTATCTGTTTGTAAGTCCATATGCTATTTGCACCACTTGCATAATTGGCGCCGCATCCTAAAAGAGTTAATCACCGCAAAGTATCATAAAAACATGCAATTACCACAAGTCTGGAGCACTGTCACCAAATATTGGAGTAAAATCGTTACATAAGGAGTTCTATTGCCCAAATACATATGATTTATTCAAAAACAGATAGAGTTCTTTTACCATATTATAAAAGTTACCTTTATATTGTAAAATGTTTTAAGAAAATTTACTGCATGTGAAGTGTTGTCGTTATAGAATAAAAGTTTAGTATTTTTTCAAAACATATCTAAAAGGGACATGTTGAACATAATAGTTTAATAAAATGTGAATTCATTTCGTGCATTTATTGGTCTGTGGAATGTCCTTCCACGTTCTTCTACTATTCCTCAGTTTTTATTTCCATTAGTCAGTCTATATAATTTATAGTAATTATCTCTTTTTATTGTTATTATTATTATTATTATTATTATTACAGCATGTTGATTTACATTCTTTCAAATAATAATATTGTAAAATGAATATTGCAGCTACAATAATGATAATATGCGTAGATTGATGAAAGAGATGTCTCTCGAGGAGAGGAAGTGTTTTGACATTGACATCAAGAATATGGATTGGAGGAACTACTTTTTAAATGTTCACCTTCCCGGAGTACGAAAGCATATTTGGAAGGGAAGAGGAAGCACTGCTAATAATTGACTCGTTTATTGTAACTGCGTCCAAAAGTCTCCATCGTATATACAGGCGATGGCAGGGTTTGCTTAATGTCGGTGGATGTGTCACGCTCAAAAATCATCAGGATGCAATAACTCCACTGCATATTCGTACACTTGTTAGGAGCGTATAAGGGTTCAGTGACGAATGTCTAAAATCCACAATATACATAATATAATAAATCTTTTATTTTCTTCTTCTGAATTCTCAAAATATTCATTTATCATCAAATTCTTTAATAAATTAAACCTTTGATTAATAATATCACATTCTCCTTAAATCTTCAAAGTAATAATCAACTATAAAGAAATTTCCCAAATTTAAGTATTGTTAGTGGCTAAAAGTCACGAGGTGTGCCATCCTTGTACACACTCCTACATCAAAAGTTGCATCTAATGTAATTATAACTATCGACTTCTTGTAACTCATTCATGCATGAAATGGAAAATCCCAAACATGGGTGAGGTCTGACTGGAGCCCACTAGTAAAAAAAACAAAAAAAACCTTTGTAAGCTACATACACTTGACATATTACATTCATGTCTAAATAGATGTACTCAAGCAAAAACAATAGTAATAAATAGTATACATAGGCGCTATTAAATTATCTTATGTAGTTGGTGGGGCAACAAATACAAACAAACAAGGCATCTTAAGCAAAACTAGAATTCATGATTCATAATTAGATCCTCACTCTCTAAAGTTAAAGAGTCAAATAGCTTCATATTGAGTTTACTACTCGTATCAACCACTATCCAACCAATTTATGGCTATTGTCCATAATGGCATCCCATACAAATGGTGTAACCTTCTAGAAGGCTCGATACTTATTAAAAAAGTTAACCATATTAACGACCTACCTAATCAAATATAGTGGTTTTCTAACTAAACTAACAAACTTTTCATCCTAAATATCCAAGGTGGCAAACAAGAATTGAGCCAACATGACTGGTTACAACCTTAGTATAAGCACAAATAGCAAACAAAACTAATGGTCAAATAGTTATTAGGTGGTTTAATTAACCTTATATGTAGAAACTACAAACAACAATGATCCAAGTACTATGATTCAACTCGCCAACTTGCATAAATTCAATTCTCATGGAATTCCTATAATTGTGCATAAGATAATGAATTAAATTCTTAATTATATTTAGGGATCATGTTTCTAAGCCTAAAATCTCAAAATAACATAAGCTAGTCGGTTACAAATAAAATTATGTTGACTAGATCCTACACAACATAGAGGAGTCAACCAATTCTTGAATTTAGTCAATTGCTTTTCCTAAATCTCCAATATGATCAACTAAATTAGAAATGTAGTTAGTAATATTAGTCATGTTGCCAAATATTCTTCAATATAGTCCGAGCTCTTTTACCTCTCTCTAACCTCATCCTATGGATAGGGGTCTAACACTTCCATCCATTAAGTTTGATAATGATCAAGTGATATTACTTCTTTGGCCCAAACCAAGGAATCTCTTAGATATGATGCAAAATGGATCTTGTTCTATTGTTGATCAGAGATTTTTCTATAAAAAATATGAATCGAAGCTTGAAGAGGGGAAAGGAGAAAGAGTCCTCAATCCACAATATATAGAGAAGGACTTATTCAATTACATAGTTTAGGCTCCTAGATGCCTCATTGGTGTCACTTGAATTGTTGCCTAATAGTTATTATAATCAATAAATCTTACAAATAATAAATGATCGTTTAAGCTCTCCCTCAAAGTCCAAGGGATAGAAAACTATTAGCCCCATACCCAGTTTGTAAATAAGTGATTGTCTAATAATGAGCAAGGAATATCTATTTTCCCATTGCTTCCAACATATCCTCTAGGATTTGTATCATTCATTATGATTGTCCCCAATGCCTAATGCAAACATTTCCAAGATCTTCAAACAAACCTATCTTATATGACATTACAAATACCAACATTATGCAACTTTAAAATGTTTTTTATGTACGATTAAGCCAACATTTCAATGAAATACATCATCCTAAATGCTATGAAGTGAATGGACCTAATTGATCAATGCACCATACTGAGTAATAGGCCTCTAACTATCTTAGTGAATGCCCATCTTGTTAATATACTTACTTTTTTTTAGTATAGATAGTAATGGTAATTCACCTAACAGTCTTTGATGTTTCATTCTCGTATGCTAGCAAGTGAGACATTCTAAAACAAATAAAGCTATATCCCGCTTCATGTTATTCCACCAATAATGCACTTCAATTCCTTATATATTTTAGTGCCACCATAGTGTATTAACCTCTCATATCTCTTTCTTCAACTTTGGGTCATTTAGCACAATATAACCAATTTTCCTGTGTTAGTATACTATCTTGATCAACTTTGAATTCTTTCTAAGTAACATCTTCATAATTCTATTTGATCCTCTATTGTATTGGGTCTCCTTCCTTTTTAGCTTTTACTAGTTGTACTCTCAAATTGATCAATTTAATAACAACTCGCTCTAACAACACTTTTAAATTATTATCTTCTAACAACTGCATTTATAACATAATCAAGATGGCTAAGTTCCCTTAACTCTTCCTACCAAGAGCATCTTACATTACTTAAGTTATACAAGTTCTCTATATCGTAGTTTTTTATCAACCTAGTCGTCTCCTCTATCTCATATTCAATTCCTTCTAGTTAAATAAATACTTCAAACTCTTGTAGTTGGTATAAATTTTGGGGTAAATTTCAAATTCACCCTCTTATATTTACTTTATATGCAGTTAAGGCCCTTATCTTTAAAATTAATCACATAAACCCTTAAATCTTCCAAAAATGTGTTTTCCAAACCTAATGTACTATTTTATCCTTAAATAAAACAACTAGAAAAACTTACTATAATAATTTTTTAGTAGTTTTTAAGCGGTTGGTTATCAAAGGATCAAAAAGCACCTTTTGATCATCATTACTTATTAATGGTTCAAATTGGCTGATAGTTTAGGTATATAGCCACCACGTACAAATGTGAGAGTTGTCAATAGATCATATTGATGGTATGGGAGCATGGCTATTAAAATTGTTTAGATGTGAGCTATCAGTTTAGGTATACGATTTTATAAATTTGATACGAAATATGATTTTACTGGTTACATACCTTTCATATCAAAGTAGAATTGCAAATTTGATAACCTTATATAAGAAACTAGTGTAAATGGAGGCAACAAACCAATGATGGCTAACATAGGGGATGAACCCAATATGAGAAAACTTTTTACTTTTGAACTCCATAATTTGATTTGACTCATGGACTCTACTTATAGCTTCAATATCGGCTTTGCTTATGCTTGCTACCTCCACTTGTATAAGATAAGTAACTGGACCTATGTATGTTGCTAAAAGTATCTATGTAGTAATATATTTGTTCATATATGTGTTTCTGTTTGCAACTTCTCATAACTACACTTTGCACAATTTCAAGTATAGGTTAGTAACCAACATTTATGATTATCTTAGATATCACTTGTTTTGCGAGGGGGAACTACACTAATGCTTAAACATTGATAAACTTAATTTATATCTATTGATAAGGCCTTTTAGATAGAGGCCCATTAGGCTTATGTTAATTTGATAAGGCTCACCACTTAGGATGCACCCCTAAAAGACTCAACCTTCCCCTATATGGCCAACCTTAGCCAAGGCTCATCACACGACTTGCTCAACCACAATAATCACCCATGGCTTAAAAAATATAGATAAAGCGATAACTAAGTCAAACAGCTACTTCTTATATTTGCGAACCATGTTGGACATCATGACTCCATTACCCAACACTTACGGATATAGCTTCCGCTCACTAACTTCTCTCCAACTGCTTTTAAGTACTTTTACTCTCCTTACATACATGTTTAACTTAAGCATTAAATTAATCACTTCATGCTTTCTATGTATATTTTGTAGATCATAATAACAAGTCAAGAGTCTTGCTTATTCCTACTATATATGTATAAGAATATGTAACAAACTACAACATTCCCCAGATTGAGAGCAAACCAAACTTCCAATTCACTATTGCTTCCACATCCTAAATGGAGACACATGCAAAGTTTTCCTTCCATTCTCCTTCCCCCTCCTAATTTCACCCTTCATCATCAATCAATGGATTTCGAAATTTTTCTTCCTTTTTCCTTACTCCCAATCCTTCCCTTTCTCTTGCCTAAGGGTATATGGAGCTGTTAAGGATGCTCTAAGTACCATAATTAGAGCGGCTCTCATTAGTGCACCAAAAGTTCCATTAATAGGTCGATGTCGAACTCTTCTGCGTGCTAGTCAACTCTCATTCAACCAATCATCCGATCATTTGTAGTTAAGTACGCAAGACAAGTCTCTACGACTAGAACCAGTGGAAAATTACTTATCTCAAATTATTGTCTATTACGATGCGCACGTTATCTCATATTATTCTTAAACTCAAAATTACGGCCACATTATGCTTTAAAAATGAGTCCTAAAAATTACCAAAATCATTATTAAACTTCGGTTTTAAATATTCCGAACTTATCCATGTACGTTATTAAGTCCGTATAAAGCCGTTTAGCCCTCCATAACTTCTTTTTCAGATTAAGCTAGCCTGCTTAAATAATTTTATGATCTTATTTCAGTTAAAATAAATCCTTTCCATAGGATGCGAACCCTAATGCATAATCCATTGTAGATCAAGAACCACGTCTTGATCGCTGTGTTATGTTTACTTTTGGGTGATACCAGCAAGTGCCCAAGGTCTTTGACAACTACGAGAAGATTTCCATATCAAACTATATCGAAAACAAAATTTATCCAAAATATTTAAGAATTCTAAAGTGAAAAACGAATAATACAAGAGAAAATAATAAGAGAATCCTTGATAATTAGCTAAAGCCACAATTTTAGAGAATACTAAGCTGAAACACAGATCATACGCTGATCATACAAAACCTTCTTAGAGAAAACCCTAACCTAAAAGCTAACTTTAAGAGGTTAACTTCCCAACCGTCTCTTTATACCGAAACCCCGTGTAACAATGCCAATCCACTTAAGTGATATTAGTTGAAACGGAGGGATTGGATGGAAAAGGGACCGTTTTTCCGTTTAGACAGACTTCTTTTTGTTTGGACAAATAGATATGGTAGACACCACTATTTGCCTCTGTTTTGCATCGATCATCCTTAAATTCAACGGTACATTCGAAAAATTACAAGCACATGCAAAATAAAGCCATGTAAATATATGCAGACTTTGTTTATAAGTAACATCTGACTGATGAGACTTTCACTCTGGCAAAATACATAAGATTGAGAGGAAATAAAGAGGAGTTTCTGTTTCAGTTATCGGACTGGCCAAAATACCTGCCTGATATAGTGGCCAGAATATTTAACATGACAACTTCATCGTCCAGTTCAGCCTTTCCAGCTCTTAAACTGGCACACTTCCGAAGCAAACTCCGAAGAGCAGCAGAAGTGTCCGCATGTAATGGAGCATCGACTGCAGCACAGAGTGCAAAGAGCCACAAGCAATCGGTCCTGGACAGGGAGCTTATGCTCTCCAGAGAGGCTATGCGCCTTTTTAGCATAGAAACTCGTGCCACTGAATCCATTCCTAGAATCACTGATAATCTAGGATCATTACTTGAGGTTTCGCTGCCTGAAGCTTTAGGACTGGAAAAATTAGGTGATGCAATTTCATCATCTTGCATACTAGGTAAGACTGATGAGTCCATAGAAATAGCAAGGTTGGCAGAATCATGAGGTTCATAACAATTTTCTTCAACCACACGGTTATCCAAATTCAGAAGAGTGACAATTTCAGGAACCTTCTTGACATTGTTATTCTCTGCAGCATTGCACAATTGCTGCAATTTTCCAGAAACTTCCGCAATGGCAGCCTCTGTGCTTGACAGAGCCTGTGTTATGATATGAGGATCAAATTAAAGCAATCACAGTTTGGAAGGAGGATAGGTTAAGCATATTGATCATTTTCACGTTTAACAACCTACATTCAGGATTTCCATTGGACATCTAACCTTGTCGAGTATCTATATGCAGTTTTGACAACTTATACAAACAATTTGCTACACTAATAAGAATGTCAACATTTAATCAAAATTCTATCCCTTTCCAGTAATGTTATTTATCTATTGGATGGGAAAGCAAGCAGAAATGAACCACAAAATACTGAAAGGATAGTCCTCAACATTCGACTATTTTTCTATTTGAGTCCATCACTTTTTATTTTTTCTATTTGAGCCCTCAATGTTTTAAAATTTTTCTATTTGGATCCTTCCATTAACTCTTTTAAATATTTCAGTCCAAGGTCACATGTACCAACTTCCGATAGGTTTTTGAAATAATCTCTTCTTTTTTAAAAAGATGTTTTAAAAACTATGGAATCTGCACCATGAGCCAATGACATATAAAAGTTTTATTGAGATGATAAAAATGTTCTTAAGACAAGAAGGATCAAGTGAAAACTTCATCTATGACATTCCCGCTAGAAATTTCTCATGATACTGGAACTAATTACCAACTGCAAGGTATGTGCTTTCTTGAGTGGTTTGCATTAATTAATTGGGATGCCCCATTTTCGTAAGGAAAAAACAGGGGTTTTTTCATTCTTTTCTTTTGGCTCATTCGTGGTGCTTTCTTGTGTTTTCTCAATCTAATCATTTGGTCTCAGGCATTTATTCTTCCACTATGAATTTTTTCATCCTTTTCTTTCATTTGTGGTGTGTTTTAGCCATTCAGTCATCCTCTATTTCACTTTGTCTTGGTTATGGAGGGGTTCTTCTTCAAACAGGAGATTAATAGGGGTGGTTCATCTGCTAAAATTAGGGTGCTACCAATCTGGCAGTGCAGGGATTCAGTTAACTTCATATTGGGTGGCAAATGGAAGCCATCAATTTGTTTGTTCTTGGACATTCATTCTTCCCATGTTATTCTATTTTGTAATTTTTTATGTTCTTACTATACTATTTAATTTAATATATTGAAAACATTATTTTATCACATTAATTGTTATGAGCCAATCAAAAGTCAGAGATGTGTTAACTTTTGAAGAAATTTTTAATGTCATTAATGGAAAGACTCAAACAGAAGGGTTTAATAACATTGAAGACTCAAATAGGAGAGAGGAGCGATAAAAAGGGTTAATGACTCAATAGAAAACAGCCAACTTTGAAGACTATTTTTATACTTTTCACTTCTCTCTTTCCCTTTTATCCAAGCTGAAAGGCTTAAAAAGATTGGTAGCAGAAAATTCGTCACATCATGAGTTCCTAAGCCTTATAATCAATCTCCTCAAAAAAAAAAAAAAAAAAAAAGGCTTGGATCTCACAAACCATATACAGCTTAAGAAACTTGGGACAAATACCAGTTTAAAGACCCTACCTCTCGTATCTTTGAGAAATCACCAAGAAACGCATTCTCCCATTCTTTCAGAGGTATCAAGTGCTCTGGACACTCGGCAATATCAGGAATCAGTGGCATATAAGCAGTCTGCTCTTTCTTGAACCTACTCCTGTCAACTTTAGCTACCTTCACATCCGGAATTTGTGCAGCTTCCCACCTAGAGCAAGCTAGGTCATTAGAGTTTTTCTACTATAGATATACTCCAAACTTGATCAAGTTGCTTGATTGATTCAATGAATTCCTTAAAAGCATTAAATTTTTCACAGTAAAAGAGAAAAGGAAAGATTGATCGAGTTTAGGCACATTGTCTTCATCTTTTTCATCTTGAAATGCTTGGTGCAACTCTTTCACAGCTAGAACGAATCCACTGAGAGCAACAATGTATTATGTTTAATTCTTTCAAGTGATTAGATGCTTCTTTTTTTTCTGTTTAGTTTCAGCGTAGTTATGATGGATTTCACAGAAAAGAAGATTTTCCAAAAAAGTTGTTCCAAGGAAAAGTACGCTAGCAATTTTATAGCAGACAGCAGATCCCTAGAAAGTTATTTAAGTAATATTTTGTAAAGCAAAAGATAATGAAATTAAGGGATATAGCGGTAGAAGATGGAAGTACCTGACTCTCCTTAGATACTCTAGTCCATCTTCTGGAGGTCCAGCATCAAAATTGGGTTCTCCCTCAACTAAAAAGGCAGGTTTTTGGATACTAGCAAAATATTCATCACCATCCTCACTATCTTCCAGGCATTCTTCTTCTGAGATTGCCCTTTTATCTCCATGACTGACATCCTCACTATAATCATGATCCAAGGGATTATGATATTTTGTGTCATTATTATCTGGCATCATTTCTTGTTCATGAGCCACTACTTCATCACACACTTCCCCTGGAAATTGTCATAAAATTCAAGCCTTTTCAATATTATAAAAAGCAATGAATATTCCATCAACAGTGATACAGAATAAAGATAAGTGAACATTTGGCATAAAAGCAGCTAGAAGAAAAGAAAGGGAGCAGTTTGATACAATCAATCATTCATTGGTATACTAGAGAATTTTCTTTATTTTTTCAAAAATATCAAATTGTTAGTTTCTTTACAAGGAATATTTTCCACCAGACTAAAAAGGTGGATGCAAGCTCTCTAAACAGTCAAAATGAGACAACAAAAAGTAGCTTCTGAATGTGCAAAAGCACATCTAACTACTACTGTAAAGGCCTCACAAAACCAAACTTCACTATACAGTTTGCACATCTAACTACTACTGTACAGGCCTCAAGAGACCAGGATTCACTATACGAGATATGGAGACACATATGACCAATTTCTTGCATATAGGTCTCTTAACAAATCCGGATTGACATAGACATTCAAGGGATCTCCTCTTCCAGTTCCAGCAATCCCACCTGTGCACATTAGAAATTTGCGACATCAAATTGACACAATCATCTCCAGGAAAATCTACAGAATCTATTTGAAATTAATACAAAAGCATTCCAAGTTTTTTATCAATGTCAACCATTATGGCATAATTTTCACATATACATGGTGTAAAACAAAAATATATAGAGTTTAAAAGATCAATAGGGAGAAAATGAGAAGGGGATCAAAGCTTCAATCTAACACCAACTTACAGTGGAAGAATAATCAGATGAAAAATCCTACCAAGACCACCATTTGGGGCCACCTAGGCAGTATACACAAGCTAGACTAAGCCAGTCCATGGGTCTTTCTAGGATGTTTTATGTGTCTAGAGGGAGAAGGTTTAAGTGTCACTCTATTAATAAACAGAATAAAGAGAATATAAAGACCAGACTAGTGATAAAGTTGTCCACAGAGATGCTTATTGACTTCGCATATGAGCCAATATTATATGGAAAGAACAGAACATGCAGAAAGAAGGGGAAAAAGACAAAATAAATGCAAAAGATGACTTCCTTTACTTTCTTCAGTAGTGGGATATAAATGCATGTTAGAAACTTGAAGACATGAAATGTATATAAGTGAAAATAAAACGAAGTCCCTTCCAATTTTTTCCTCTAAGAAAAAGGAAGTGAGCATTCTTATTCATCTTAATTCATTTTGTTTCATCCTGGCTAGACGTCTCTTTCCACTACTCATAAATTTTTCTAAAACCATGAAAACGAAAATCAGAACATTCAGAATATGCATCTTGCATGATACAAGGACTCAAGCAAATTACATAATCACTTCTCTCAAAAAGAAGCAGACAAGCATCCCTCTGGTGACACACGAATGAGCAAACAACCAACTTTAAATCAAAGACACATACTTTTTCAGTCATTGAACCAACAAACTAAAACAATACTAGAAATAGTAAGCGCTGTAACAGATACTCACCAAGAATGCCAGGCATCTGACTGACACCCCTTCCATATTGTTGCCTGCGACCATTAAACCCCGAAGAAGCAGTCTGCCTGTGATGCTTATACTCCGCAAGATGTGACAATTCTTGAGCTACTACGGGGCCAAGATGACTGTAAATCTTGCCCCAAAGTTTCCGCTGTTCCAGGACATTAACATACCTTAAGGCCTCTAACTCCTTCCTTGAGTACACTCTCTTGGTTTCGTCTCCACCATTCTTTATTCCTGTAACCAAAAGCCCACTCGACTGCATCAGTTCCTCAACACCCTTAACTCCATCTACACCCTTCCTATTTCGACCCCGTTTCTGTTTCTTTCCATCCCCTGATCCTTTCACATTCTTCCTCCCATTCGAATATCCCATAGCCGGGACTGGCACCGACTCAATAAGAGCAGTGTCATCAATCACTTCAATTTTAAAAGGACACCCGCCAGAGCCATCTATAATCCCATGATTACCATTCTTCTTCTGCTTCTTCCCAGTACCCTTCTCCGGGACTGCTGAAACAGCTTCATGATGATTATTACTATTATTGTTAAGCCCAAAAAAGGATCCACTTTGAAGATCACTCAACAACTGCTTCTTCTTAATTTCTAAAACATTGTATCCCATTCCTTTCTTTTCATTTGCGTGAATCTCTGCAACTGAATCCCAACCCACCTCACCAGTATCAAATTCTCCATTTTCATAAATCCTACAATCAAAATGCCCCCTTTTACAATCTTCAATTGATTGTAAAATATTGTTCACGGTTTCGTTCCTTCCATTCACAAGAATCTCTGAAACCTCATCACCACCCACCTTACCATTAGACAAGCCCCCCTTACCATACACCCTAGAATCAAAATCCCTCTGTTTATAGTCCACAGTTGATTCAATCTTCATTGACCCAGTCAACGAACTATCAAATACTCCACGATCATGTTCTTTACTCTCTCGAAACCCAGCATAAACGGGATTTAAACCAGCCGAGTTCCCTAAAGAAAGCTGCTTTTCTTGAAATTCCGGTTTTCCGACTTTGACCAGAGAATCGGAGGCTCCTTTTTCAGTGTTTCTGGCACAAGGGGCATTGAAGTTGGGTTCTTGCTTAAGAAGAGGTGAAGGAGAAATCACCTGTTGTCCGTGAGGGATGTCAGTCTTCTCCGTTTCTTGTGTGTGTTCAGTGGAGAGTTCTAGGGTTTCTTTTTCTTTGAGGTTATCAGAATCAGCGTCGGCGCTCATCTTAAAGGTTAGAGAGAGAGAGAGACAGAGGAGGGGAAGAGGGAGAATCTGTGGATGTGTGAGGGAGGGTTTGCGAAGGATGAAAGGGCGTTGGCTGATTTGCAAAGCGTGGTTTTCAACAGAATGAGCATGAAAATACATATATATATATATATATATTAATAGAATTCGCTATGAAGTGTAGCTTTACTTTTACTTGTTGCCTATGAACGCCTGGATGCCCATGTCCTTCCTTTTTTTTTTTCCGAAATCGAATCAGATTAATTCAAAAATAATGATCATATTATTATTAATATTATTAAGTTATAACAGTTTCTAGTTTGTTGGTTTCGGTTTATGCAGTATGTTTATGTTATTAAATATAATTAATTTATATAGAAAGTATCACATTTAACATTTAGAAAATTGGAATTAAACTCTTCTCAAGTTTCATCAAGGTGTTGATATATCTTTAAAGTTATTGCAAAACAATCTCCTAGATTTTGTTAAAATTAGCATCATAAAAGGGATTGTTTTTTCAATTTAAAAAGGAAAAGAAAAAAATATTGGGCTCAAAGTTCAACAATACCAAAATACACTTAGACGAGCCCTAAAAATATTACATACTATAATCAAAATTTAAGAAGTTATTTATAACCTTTAAAGATTATTGGTCAATTTATTGTAGCCTTTAAAAGTTTAAAAATATATCTATATCAATGTTAGTATTTACAAAGTATTTGCATTTTCCTCTTAATTTAAAAAAGTATATTTATAAATTTTTAAAATACATTTTAATCATATAAATATATATTGCATTGTATATTATCGTTACAATTTTTTCACATTCATATGAAATTATATATTGTTTAAGAGTTATTACATTCTTCTTATGGAAATATGACTTTATGTACCAAAATTATATCATTTTGCAAAATCATGTAAATGCTATCAAATTTATGATTTTACCTAAAATTGCTAAAGAGTTTATAAAATTAGAACGTAAAATCAAAAAATAAAAACATAAGTTTCTATAACATATGTAAAATAGTATTCAAAAAACTACAAATTTGCTTATAGTAGTTATAAAATACTTGAAATAAATAATGGAAATAAAAAAATTAAGGAATTAAGTTTTTTTCAATAAAAAAATTCTTAATCTATAATATAACATTTATGAAAGAAGATTAAAAAGTGATGATTAAAGAAAAGCAAATGTTTCAACTTATTTTGAATTATTGATAATCTAAAATTAAATATATGTGGTTTTTTTATAAACTTTTCCATTAGAAATGGAACTTGGTGAAGATTATGAACATCAAACAATGGATTAAGAGAAAAGGAAAGAGAAAAACAATTTCAACAGGATATGAAAGATAATTAGTGTCCTAATGGTCAATGAACTAGTAAAAGCCTAGTTATATTGTTTTTTTATTTGGCACATTCACTTTATATATGTAAAATCAGTAAACTCGATTAACAACAGAAATTTATACCAACTTTAACATATAGAATAGGTTAAAAATGTAACATTCTACAAGAAGACAATTTTATACTTGAATTAACCTAAAGAATCCTTTTAAAATTATAAATTCATAAAATCACATTGGCATAATTATGATTTTGATGACTATGAATGTTACAACTCTAATATAAGTAATCTTGTAAAAAGGGTATATATATCTTTGATAAATAAAAGCAAAGAACTATTAACGATGTCAATGCATTTACAACCTAATAAAATAAAAACTAATTTGCCAATGAGATGGACCAAGTTCTATTTAGTATTACTAGTAAAATATTGCCAATAACAAAAACTTTTAAGAAGGTACCATCACATGAGATTACATATATTTGGAAATTTTCATAAGATAAGTTGAATAGAATTTACCTTATCAAAACTTTCACAAGTACTCTACAAACCTATTGTCAAGATCATTACTAAACCGTTTCACTCAATGGATAGTTACAAATAGATCTAAGCATTGGGCTAAATCAACCCTAAATTGCTGATTCATGGGCCAACGTAAAGCTAATCCTAACTAACCCTTAAGTGATAAGGATCAAATCAAAAACGGCAACGGATCTCAAACAAACAGGAATAGGTATTCAAAAAAAAATGGTTACGAAGAATAGGAAGGTTTTTTATGGTGAATGTGAACGGATATAACTCATCAAGACACAAACACAATCGGGGGTTTAAGCTCGAAATAGAGTTCGATACGACTCACGAACACTAAATGTTGCTCAAAGCTTCAAATAAGAGGTTAGATGTGACTCACTAACCAGTTCAAATGAAGGGGTTCACCACAATCTAAGAACAAGATTGATAAGAACGCGATGACGATTAAAGAAAGTAATCAAGACTCGATAATCCGACAAATGCTAATGCAAGTATAGCCTTATTTAAAAGAGGAAAGATTCACTTTGTATATTCTTCTGTATATGTCTATATCTCTCTAGCTAGGTATCTGTTTTAGTACAGATGTTGCTATTTATAGTAAGTCCTAAACCTTAGTGGCAAAATTGTAAATAATGTACAAGACCTTAAACCCTAAAGAATCGGGCCTACAAATAAAATAAGGAAAAACATATACAAGAATACAAAATTATGCGTTTTACAGAAGTCGTCATGCAATCACTCAACATGTCTTGAGAGTAATAGTATCCGAACTGGATGAGGTCAGCAGTTGGATGTGTGAGTTTGGGAAGGAGTCCCTGAAGTCTCACATAGCTTAGCTAAGACACCAGAAAGGTCAACCCATAATTGCCAAGTCCTAAGATCAGTCAGTACAAATCTCTCAATGTTGTGACAAGTAGTTCTTTGGTCTCGAGTACTCGACCTTATGGTATCTTGTCTTTTCAGCAAACGATAGGCTTGTTATCGAGTGGCTCATTTTCTTCCCCTCAACTTTCTGTCATTTGCTTGGCCTTGACCTTGAACTGTTCAGCCTCGAGTTAGAACAAGTCAGCATCTTCTTCTAAAGGGTCAACGTCGGCTTCAGACAGGTCGGCCTCAACCTGGACATAGTCAAAGACTGATTCCCATCACTTAAGGGCACAAACCTACGTCGATTTGGCCTAATTGACGATTCAAAAGCTAGTTTGCATTTTTTTTGTAATTTCCTTTAATCTTATTCCCATATTCCTATAAATTATTGTAAATGATTTTTCGTTCACTATCATTTTCTATTTTTTTTTTCTCAAAATGATGGTAACACTTTATATTATACGTACATTACATGTAGACTGTAGTGACACGTAAATGATTGACCATTATTTTCAAATTAAATTTTATTCTATTTCAAAATAATTAATTTGGACCACATGATCGTAAGATTACCTTAATATTAAAATATTGAGTATAGCTAAGCAAAACGAGAAAAATTGCAAAAAATAGAGATTTCTCATTCGAAATCTCATAATACATTATCAATGTGAGAAGAACTAAATTACAATGTAATTACAATGTAACTATTAATTGTAATTTATAATGATACTTTACGAAATATTATTTCACCAATTAGAGCACAATTGTTAAGTAGAAATAAAAATTACAATGTCATCGAAATTGGTAGAGAAAAGCCATTTAATAGTTCACTCTTAGAGAAATAAGGGACAGTAGGGCAAAAAGTTTGTTGTTGATTTTAAGGTCACCCTGAATATGCCTACGTATCCACTAATTGGAATCAAACTATCGTAATTTAATATGGTTTTTTAAAAAACCTTTACTATATTAGTTAATTTTAAATTAGGTTAATAACGCTAAGTATACATAATTATTCATTTATTTTTTTCAAAGAAAAATAATTTACGTTAGTGGTATTTTGAACAGCCTAAGATTAAATCATTACTTTTTGGAAAACCATACCATTTTAGTTTTTTTCTTCTTTTCTTTTTTTTTTTTTTTGTATTAGCGAAAACTATTTTACTAGGTGAAAAAACATTCTTGAAGGAATAAAAAAAAAAACAAGAAAGAAGAATGGTTAGTACTTACTAAGTGTTACCTTATATTGGTGGTGTGTACTCAAGAATGGAACCTACAACTAAGCTTAGGCTTCCATCCCATCTGTTCCAATTACTAAAGTATTTGTCCTCTTCACTCAACATACCATATGGTTCTTGTTATTTGTAAGCCGTTTAATACCAACTTTTGTGTAAGTGCTTACTTCAAAGCCAACGATGGAAGGGATGATAAGGATCGATCCAAAAGAAGAAACAACAGCGGATCTTGAACGAATAGGAATGAGTATTCAAAAGAAAATGGTTACAAAGAACAGGAAGGTTTTTTATGGTAAATGTGACCGGATATAACTCACCAAGACACAAACATAATCAGGGGTTTAAGCTCGAAATAGAGTTCAATATAACTCACAAATACTAAATGTTGCTCGGGGTTTCAAATAAAAGGTTAAATGTAATTCACTAACCGATTCAAATAAAGAGGTTCACTATAATCTGAGAACAAGATTGATAAGAACGCGGGGACAATTAAGGAGAGTAATCAACACTTGATAATCCGGTAAATGCTAACGTAGGTACAGCCTTACTCAAAAGAGGAAAGATTCACTTTGTGTGTTCTTTTGTATACGTCTATATCTCTCTAGCTTCGGTTTCTATTTTAGTACAAATGTAATGTTGCTATTTATAGCAAGTCCTAAACCCCAGTGACAAAACTGTAAATAATGTACAAAACTTTAAACTCTAAAGAATCGAGCCCACAAATAAAAAAAGGGAAAACATATACAAGAATACAAAACTATGTGTTTTATAAAAGTCAGCATGCAGTCACTCGACATGTCTTGAGAGTAGTAGTATCTGAACCGGATGGGGTCGATAGTTGAATGTATAGGTTCGAAAATGAGTCCTTGAAGTCTCGCGTGGCTTGGCTGAGACACTAGAAAGGTCTGCTCATAATTACCGAGTCCTAAAATTAGTCTGCACGAATCTCTCGATGCTATACCGAATAGTTCTTTAGTCTCGAGTACTCGACCTTATGGTATCTCATCTTCTCAGCAGATGATAAGGTTGTTGCTAAGTAGCTTCTTTTCTTCCCCCTAGCCTTCTATCATTTGCTTGGCCTCGATGAAAGCTGTACAACCTTAACCTTAAACTATTCGACCTCAAGTTGGAACAGGTCGGTATCTTCTTCTGGAGGGTCGATGTCGGCTTCGGACAAGTCAGCCTCGGCCTGAACGTAGTTGAAGGCTGATTCCCATCATTACCACGAGTTTGAAAGGAAGTCGTCCTCGACGTTAAGTGTTGAGCACGGGTTGGGATGCCAAATAAACTTCTCTTCCCTTTTTTCTTCATCATGGGTACCGAGTGTCTCTAGATTTCCTCAACGCTTATGGGGGTCAAACAATAGCTTTTCCCATCCTTCCGAACAGTGTAAGTGTTGAGGAAGCCATCATAGATCACTTTCCGGTCATACTCCCAAGGTTGGCCAAGAAGTAGATTTGCAGCATTCATAGGCACTACGTCAAAATCAATATCATCTTCGTATTATCCAGCCTTGAATGCTATCCGAGCATGCTTATGTACATGGACCATACCCTTGTAATTAAACCACTTCAATCCATAAAGTCAGGGGTGCGGGTAGGTTGGCAACTTCATCTTTTCCACTAGCTCAGCAAAGACAATGTTAGTGCAGCTACCTCCATCAATAACTAGGGAACAAGTCTTCCCGTATACTAGGCACCGCATATGAAACAAATTTTCCATTTGTTCGAGATCTGCCCTCAGGTTAGCTTATGTAGCCGTAGCTAGGAGTTTATCTAAGTCCTCAGGATAGATATCTTCTTCTATCAACTGGTCGTCTAAGCTCTTGTCACTCTGACTCTCGATTTGAGCTTCGAACCTTTTGCCCTTCAAGACCATGATCCTCTTATTCAGGCATTGGGACACAATATGTCTGTAGCCTAAGCACTTCACTTCTTGGGCTTTGTTGCCGAGTGCCTTCTCTTTCTCGGCAATCTTTTTCTCGGCATAGGTTAGTTAACTAAGCTCTCTTTTCTCCATCTTCTTTTCTTGCCTTCTCTTAGCATACCTTCCAGGCTCAAGGCTACCATGTCGAAGTCAGCTACTCAACCTCTGATACCTTCTTCTCCTCTGCCTCTACACTCTTAATGCCAAATTAATTAGCTCGTCCAAAAGTTGAACGGCTGCAATTCAACTATGTTGGCAATGTCGTCTCAGAGTCCACATAGGAATCTGGCAATGGTTCAATCCTGTAGCTCGACAATTTCACATCTCATCATCAAGGCCTCAAACTCTTGCAAATACTCTTTAACAGTATTTCAACCTTATCTCAAGTGCTAAAAAGCATAGAGCATCTCTTGCTTAAAATAAGTCAACATGAAGCGTTGATTCATCAATCTTTTCATGAGCCTCCTAATTCTGATCGGCTCCTCTCCTTCGGCATCTCACTTAGCAACCAACTTACCCCACCAAAGACTCACGTATTCAACAAGGGATAGTGAAGCCAGCTTAACCTTTGTTCAATCATCACACTCATAGTACTCGAACAATTTCTTGACTCAAGGAACCCAATCAAGGAACTCTTCAGGTCAGCTACTTCTACAGAAGGTCAGCAACTTAAGCTAATCCTTGGCTAAGTGCTCAGGGTTCATCCTTTGCTAACACAAGTATAGCCTTGCTCGAAAGAGGAAAGATTCATTCTATATATTCTTCTGTATACATTTATGTCTCTCTAGCTAGGTATCTATTTTAATACAAATGTTGCTATTTATAGCAAGTCCTAAACCCTAATAGCAAAACTGTAAATAATGTACAAGACCTTAAACTCTAAAGAATCAAGCCCATAAATAAAATAAGGAAAAACATATACAAGAATACAAAATTATGCGTTTTATAGAAGTCAATATGCAGTCACTCAACATATCTTGAGAGTAGTAGTATCCAAACCGGATAGAGTCAGTAGTTGAATGTACGAGTTCAGGAAAAAGTCCTTGAAGTCTCGTGTAGCTTGGCTGAGACACAAGAAAGGTCAACTCATAATTGTCGAATCTTAGAATCAATCGATACAAATCTCTCGATGCTGTACCCAGTGGTTCTTTGGTCTCGAGTACTCGACCTTATGGTATCTCATCTTCTCGACAGACGATAGGCTTGTTGCCAAGTGACTTATTGTCTTCCCCTCAACCTTTTGTCATTTGCTCGGCCCTAGCGAAAGCTGTTCGACCTCGACCTTAAATTGTTCGGCCTCGGGTTGAATAGGTCGTCATCTTCTTCTGGAGAGTCAATGTCGGCTTTAGACGAGTCAGCCTCAACTTGAACATAGTCGGAGGCTGATTCCCATCAAAGGGAGGCTCTCTAATCATCAAGGATGAGGTCTACTATACCAAACGCTTGCTCCATGACTACTGTTGACGTAAGAGCGGCGTGTACTTAACAAGCAATGCAAGATAGGATTAGGTAGTCTTTCGTGTGTTTCTGCCACTACTCCAAGATGTCAAAATCCTTATGGCAAAACTTTTAGAGAACTCAAGGTTCATATTCATATAGTGCTGCAGCTCAAACATCAGCCCCCCAGACTATTGCCACTTCAATTTTTGTACCAACAACTATTTACCCATAAATGAGTCACAATGTTCTATAGGGGTAGCGACGAAGAGACTGATAATTAGCTACCATATTGACATTAGTAGCACATGAAAAGCTCCTCGAGGTCGGTTGTCACTACGAAAACCTCCTCTTGTATTTATGTATCTTACAAATCTATTAGAGAATCAATATATTCGTCATAAGTTTTCAAATACATTTGTAGTAGTTTAATTTTACAATAAGGATCTAAAATAATTACAATAAGATAAATACAGGAAATTTCTTCTTAATAAGACAACCATTTCAACACCATATCAAGTGTATGATCATATAAGTTCAAGTCCTCACACATCTAAAATAATACACTAAGAATGCTAACCACTAACATCACAAACATATGGACACTAGACCTTTACACTTAAGAAAAAGTCTTAGTCACATCATGAAAAATTTTGAGAACCTTCTGCAACTTGATACATATATCATAATCGCTAGGGTGAATTTTAACCTCACGTATGTTATACATCACAAAGTCATATAATAGTTCATTATAAGGAACAATGTTATACAACAACTCATGCATTGAGTTACAATGACGCTACACATCTATCTTAAATTTTCGAGGTCTCTTCCCGTGTTTTATGCAATAGTTTCTCCACCTTCTTATATAAGGATGGCTTCTCTACTATTATCTTTACTACGTTTTTTATTAGGATTATCTTATCCTATAAAATTGCAATATCATCCTTAACATGCAAACTAAAAATATCACATGCATAACGTATACAAAAAAATAAGCCCCCTCCCCAAGTGTTAGTTGACAATGGTTTTGCAGATCCATTATAGAGCCATGTTTGCACTTGTATTATCAAATCCAATAGAAAAAATTTCTTGGCCAAGTCATACTCATTTAAAATTACATCAATAATTTTATAAATATTTTATGCCATGTGGCAGTCATTAAATGCCCTTAATGCCAACAATTTTTTACTTAGTTTCCAATTATCCTCAATTTAGTTAATAGTTATACCCACGTATGAATTGTTATAGAAAGGATATGTTCATATGTCAACACATATGGACACTAACTTATAAAGTAAAGCGAACTTACCTACAAACTCCTGCTTACCTTTGTAGTAGAGCTCTTGCGTAACTCAGCTCAATATGCTGTGGTTTACCTTGCATACACTCAAGTTGAACGTCTCCTACTCATATCAGCTCTGCCACTATGGCGCACTCACATTGCGAGGTACCGTGCAAGGTTATACTTATGCTTCTCCTGATTGCACCTAATTAACACTTGTATAGACAAACATCACCCCTTGTGATTTGTTGTTAAGTTCTGTCTATCCCAACCTCCTCGAGATGCTTCAATCTCAAGTGCCTATTGAAAATACCATACCCCTCTTTCGTCTTCCAAAAGTAGCTCAAGTTGCGGTAGTTTTAATATGCATGCAAGTTTCATCGTTCATATGTATCTTTACAGAATTGCATAGTGAAAATATTAGGTTTATTGGGTTTATCAGGCTTACCTAAGCCCAAAGGCCTTAAACTACCAAATAATTGACCCATCTGTTACTCTTCGATCTTAGGAATTATTTTAATCCCATTCTCCTCATCCTCAAATATAATCGTAGGGCAACTCATGTGTAAAGGGTCAAATCCAAGTGTTGGTGTAGGTCGGCAGTTGACGTTTGTCATCACCTTGTGTGCCATCTCCTCGTTGTAGTCATACTCAGACTCTGGATACATTGGAACTTCTTCAAATCATTATAGTGCGCACGACATACCCATTCTCACGACCTTTGCCTTACCTTTCCCACCTGATAAGGAATCGTACTTCTTTCCAAAAAATGTACAACGAAAGAATTGATCCATGGAGATAACTTAATTTTCTTTATAGCTAAGGAGAAGAAAGATTTGCATGGAAAAATAATTTTACTTTAGTACAGCAAAATTTACACCTCCAAAATATTGAAGGCAACTGGCAATATGAGACTATAAGTACATAAGTTAAATTCATTGTATGAACAACAATTGTAGAAACAAAAATACTTGAATGCAAAAATACGATGAAGTTTTCAAACAAAAGGAAAATGTAAAGAGCAAATATTAAAAGTAGAGTGGTATGAGTGCTTAATTGAGGAATGAATAATTTGTGAAGGCTTGAGGCAGTGTATGTGCACAAATTTGTACCATCCTTTAACCAAAAAGACACAACACATTTCAACATTCAAATTTAAACTTTGCAATTGCTTTACACATTCACATTTTAGATAGACACTCCTTTCTGATAATATCTACAACGCGAAATGCACTACACCACATACATCTTCCCCATCGACATTCTAGAAATATTCACATTTCTCGTCCTCATCCACTTTTAATAATTTTTACTGCATTTGCATCAGTTAGAGATTCTCCTGCCAATGCCCATTGTGATGTATCAAATATCGTACATGTATAATATATGTTTGTCTTCTTCCAATAACGTATGCCTGAGTTAGACATGTAAACATGCTATTGAACATGTGATTTATGTGATTTTGATGAGAGAAAACTTAATTAAAATTGAGATTATCTTCTGAGAATTATCTTAAGAACTTTATAAGGAAATTTACTTTATTAATCCTTAAAATAGAATATATCAATCTTGTGAAAATACTTAAGAACATATTGTTAGTAAAATAAATAATTGATGTGTTTGTTTTAGTGTTAATATCTATTGTAGGTAAATTAGCTGATCAGAAGTAACAAAGACCTACCGATCGATCGATAGGAAGCCTAACGATCGATCGATGTCTAGAATTTAACCATGCAGTTTTCTATGATTGAAGTGAAGCCCAACGATAGCACAAGCGACCAACCGCCAAAGAAGAGATTGTTAGAAAATTTATATTAACGATCAATCGGTGGCTTGCTTGGTAATCGATTGGTAGCTTGAACTTAGAATTGGAACTTTCTATGATCATCTTGAAGTTTGGCGACACACCAAAGCGATCAATCAATTGATGGAGATGGCTAAGAGATTTGTGCTATCGATCAGTAGCTTATCAATCGATCAATAGCTAATATAATAATCAATCGATAGCACTTTAAAACTAGCTATTGGTGTACATTTAATGTAGCATCGAGAAGAATTTTGCAACCCCTATTTATATCTTAACTACTCATCAAAGATATAGAGAATTCTAATCTTCAACTACAAATTCCAAACATTATTTTACATACTCTATTAATTGTGCTTTGTCTTCATATTTATTTGAGAGAGAATTGAGAGTGTAGTGTTTGGGTTTACTACTTGTAAATTCATCTTACAAAAAACATTACACTTAAAAGATAAAGATTTTGCTTAATTATTATTGAATGATTGTTGTGTGATTATAAAGTAGTGTAAGCTCCTAATTAAGCATTATGATATTGAGATTAATAAAAGTGTGTAAAGTCATCGGTTGGAGGCATTGGTATCTATAGAAAGTAAGGAACGATCCGAACTTCACTTTATATCACAACTTGATCCTCTCTTACCTTATCTCTTTAATTTCCGCATTTATTATCTTTGTTTGATCATTTAATTTGCTCTCTATTGTTGCATTTATTAAGAAATTTTAAGGAGAATAAAAACTTGTCATTAATACTAAATTCACCTCCTTCCCCTCCAACTATCTTGAGTATTAGCCTAATGTTCTTCACATGCAATGATACAAAAGTTGCATGTTAGTATGTGTTTGTTTGTTTGTTTTTTTTTTAATATATTCGAATGTAGCCCTCCCTTGAACCACCAAATCAACTGGCGGTTCAAAGATCGGCAAACCCAATAGTTAGTTGGTTGGTTAGGTTACCCCTCTTAACTTAATTCCAAACTAATTCACAGTTTAAAACTGATTCTTACACGAGTCTAGTTGCAAAGTCATTACACTCCCAAATTATCATGTGCTCAACATATTTCACCTCTGTATGGTCAATATGTGTTTTGTAACTAATGTGTACCCTTTTCACCTTATATATTTTTTGTTTTTTATCTTAATCAAATGACCAACTTCAAATGCTTTCTTAGTAATACCAAATATACAAACCAAATAAGTTCTTAGTAGCATTTGATTAGTAAGACATGATAGCATGATGAGAACCAAATAATATAATATAAAAGGATCATGATGATATATCCGTATATCATATTTGATGTATACAGTACTAAATATAGATTTTTACAATTGAAAATTTTTTTAAATAATTAACTATTTATATTATAAAGTACAATAAAGTTCCATACAATGTTTTGGAAATTAGTGTATAGTTATTTTTAAAATTTTGAAGATATATTTATTTTTAACTACAAAATATGTTTCTGTACCATTAAATATATGATACGAATTTTTAAATTTAGTCCATTACATCAAGAGCTCTTTTGTCCAATAATTTAAACTAATATGCAAACTAAATAATGAATTACAAATTTTGTTCAATGTGTTATTATAAAAATATGATAACATAACAATGTCTTTAAATGATAATGTTCATTTGGCTAATGGAACAAGAAGGGTGGGAACTAATATTGTAATATGATGCTTGGTCAACTAACACTATGTTTAGGATGAGAGAAAGAGGGTGGAAAGAATTAGGAGGGAAGGAAAGTGGGGAGAAAATAGTACGATTCAATTAATTGTTTTAGAAAGAAAAATGAAAAGAAGGAAAATGAGGAGAATCATTTCCATAGCCCTATTAAATTTTGATCCCCTCCAAAGTGAAGAGAAAGAGGAGGAAAATAGATGAAAAATTTTGTAATTGCAAATTCGTCTCTCCTTTTCAAATATTTTTTTCTTCTTATTAATATTTTTATGGATATATTAGTAATTTTAACTTACATCATTTTCAAATGACAAATTCGTCCCTGCTTTTTCAGATACTTTTTCTTCTTATTAGTATTTTTATTGATATATTAGTAATTTTAACTTAATCCCATTTTATCATTAATAATGATTAAAATTCCTTCCCAGCATTTTCAGTTGGCTAAATGGAATATAGGGGGACTAGAATTGGTATTACTAAGCAACAAATAAAGGTGTAATAAAGGGTAAATGTATACTACAATATTTACTTGAATGGAGTGGAATAAAAAGTACATTATTTAGTTTGTGGAATCGCATAAGGAATAAGCAATGAATAAAAAATGAAAGGTCCAAAATACCCCATGTAAAAATAATAATAAAATAAAAGTAAAACAAAAGATGGAAAAGGAAATCACGATTTAGATGGCAATCATCCCCAAAACTTGTCAAAGAAACCCTAGCCTAAGCAACTACATCAAATCCGTAGACCACCTCCACCATAATCGATTCATCAACACCTACCATTACATGTAGATCATTTGCACACCTTTGCACACACTTCATCAAATGTTCAAGTCACCACCGTAGGAATTGATTTACCATTGCATCAAATCTTAACCTAAGCAACTGCATCAAATCTTCAAAGAAACTCTTTACATACACTACTTCACACCAACTGACGAGGATGACAACACATGCTCTGGAATACAACTATACAAACCTAAGATAAAAGATTATGCCCCCCAACCAAGCTCTTCAATCCAACCCCCTAAACCTTAGCAATTTTGCATGAGACGAAAACATCAAACATACAACACTGAAGTTGTGAATGGAATGAAAGATAAAGGAGAGAGACAAAGCTAAGTTAGGGTTTTAACCCGTAAGGCGATACTTTAATTTAGGATGGTAGAGATTGGATGCAATGAGAGATGGGAGAGGAGGTCGACACGAATCTCGTAGCTTCTGATTGTGGATGGAATTTAATTTTTTAGGGGCAATTGTTGTCTTTTGGGGTTTTTTTGAGGGTAAGGTTGGAACAAATCATATGTTATAGGTGGGGAACATGCCTAATTTTAAAGAATGTGTATTCCTTGTTTTAGCCAAAGTAGGATTCGGTCAAATTTTAACTACGTATGGAAAATTCCGATTGAACATTGTAATTAATGGACAAAGAGAATAAGGAGGGAATGGTCCATTCCCTCCAAGTAAGCATGCAATCCATTTTCCTTTCATCTTGGAAGGAATTAATTATCCTCATAATTCCTTCCCTTCCTATTCTTTTCTCTCACATTCTTTCCTTTCTAATTTTTTTCCTCATACCAAACATAGTGTAAAGAGGAGCGAATGAGGTTTTCTTTAGGTTTTAACAAAATAGGCATAGATGGGGAGGTTGTATGACTAGCTACTAACTCAATGAGGAGCCATCCTCAATTATTATGTTTTTTTGCCTAGCCTTAGGGGTTTCTCTACAGTATGGATATTAAATATCTATATTATTTCAACCCCCAAATTTTATATAATCGTGATATTAGTGTCTTATATGATCTAATCACTATATTATATTTTAATTTAATTAAATAAATAATAATAAAATTTACATAATCATTATCTAAATAACTAGCAACTACTTCTTATACCATGCTTTATCTATATCCGTTCCCATCTTTTATATCCATTCTCACATGTTACATATCTACTCCTTCTTCCTCTAATTTTTTATACACCCATAACTACTATAACTATAGTATTTTTTTTTTTTTTATACATCCACAATATGGGTGCATATGTCACTAGTGTTCATCGGTATCTAACATTAAATTAGGAATCACTCAAGGCATGTTAGCATGACATTATTTTCCTGTTCAAATCAACATAGAAACCAATCCTTTACACGGTTTATATATACAAGGTGATTCAAGTGACATCAAATATAAATACAACTTTCTATGATATTTCACTTTATTTTAACTATTGAGTTTGATAATTGGGTATAATAATAAATAAAATGTAACTAACCACTCTTTCTCTAAAACTAGATGCCAAGATCTTTGAGAACTAATGGGGCCTGGTAGTTGGGTATAATAATTAATTAATAGAAGGTGACTAATACCTCTCTCTTTAAAACCAGATGCCTAGGTCGATGAAGAGGGGCCGCACAAGCAAGCAATAAGTTCATTATGGTTAGTCTATGATCTTGAGACTTGAAGCAGAGAAGATCTATCTGTTATTTCGTTCTCACTAACAATTCAACGTGTGGCCATTGATTTTTAAACCTAAATGGCACTCTAATAGTAAACATCATGACATTAGGAAAAGCCATTTAACAAGAAAAAGAAAATAGCGAAGGAGAGGGAGAGGAAAAAAAAAACAAGGAGGAGGAGGAGGAGGAGGAGCTTACCCATCGTCCAGTTAGTTGTTCGTTTTATCTAAAGGAGAGGTGGTTATGTAAATTCAAGATTACAAATTCTCTATTTTTCAAATTCACAATTTTCTTTGAGACTACACCATCTGAAGTAGAAGTACTTGTACATTTTTCATATGCTAGCTTTGTCAATTTCACTAAACAAATTCTAGCAAACCTTAACATACGGTACCCTCATTCGTTCCTGAACTCGGATCACAATAAAGATTCTTTATTATTATTATTATTATTTTTTTTAAAGATTATAATGATGATGGAAATTTCTTTTTTTTTTTTTCAAGAGCTACCAAGAATTTACATATCAAATCCATTGGGATGGTTTCTCAAAAGTAAATCTTTTGGATTATCATAAAGTCACCAAATGAAGAAACAACAATTACATATTCCTGCATATTGTTTCGATGGATTTGCATTCGGGTTGCTCATACATGATAATGGTGACCATCTATGAAGATTCCATAGATGCTGAAATCATGGATAAAGATATTTTACGTAATTCACATAACCCATTTACCAACTTTCCTAGACCGATTCTGGCAATCTAACAAAGTTATCTATTGCTTTTTGGCGTATTCCAGAAATGTCTACCCAAGACTTACTGCATATAAATAACTGATGAAGTTCATCAAATTACCATGCTAAGCAGGAGACACAGTAGTAGATTAACCAACTCCGTCCTTCGTGCTGAAACTATATGTTCATACTTGACGAAAGGATTCCCCCAAAACTAACAAAACCAATTCCAAATGAGCCGGACAAGAGATTTCACTGACGAAACTCGCTTCGTTTTCTGCGTAAGATTTCGTCTCAATGTTCTAGTCCCCACCCTTTTTCCAACAGAATAATATATTGCCATGCCCACTGTTATTTAATGTGGAACCACTTTCTTTTTCCAACAGAATAATATTAATGTCGCTTTTGGTAATATATATATATATTTTTTATAATTTTTAATTATATAATATTAGTTAAGTTTGATCGAAATTCACATTAATTAATTTACTTAGCACCTCAAAATGCTTATGAAAATATGGAAATAAGACTTAAGACCTACATCACTCATCACTGTAGGAAAATTAAACGATAGCAATCACAAAATTTCAACAGAATAATATCGGCACAGGTTCAACTATACAACATATTTGTGTCAGCTTTTGAATATTGATTATAAATTTGTAATGTGTACTGGATACATCAAATATATGGAGTTCATCCTAAATTTTTCTTTGTGTAATTATTTATTTTTGACAACAAAGTATGAGAATTTGGTGTATATTATATGTCCTATATATACAAGATATATGTGTGTGTATATCAGTATATGTATTTATCTAAGAGGTTAAGATATGTCATACATATAAATATATATGTATGTTAAATATATATAAAAATATATACATATAAATGTATGTTAGCGTATATATACATATACATATATAATCGCAGAAATTTTTTTTAAAAAAAATACCAATTAATGGGCTATTAAACCAATCCATGAACCAAGCTAGAACTAATCTCTCTTAAGCATGTCACGGTTCACCATTTTAGTGACCCGTAAACCAATAAGCATGACCTAGATCTGGGCCGATTCGACCTGCAGCATGTTTAGTATTATTCACGTGAACATACATAAGCCAAGATTTTTGTTTTCAATTAATATATGTAGTCAAGTTAAAGTTAATTTTGTCATACTTGAACCAAATTCAAGTAGCAATGGAGAAGCTAAAGAAGAACAGACGTTAGCAACCTAGACTAGAAAGTTAATCCAAACATGGGAAGGATTATGGGTTGAGAGGCTGTCACAAGGGTCAAATCAGAATTTAGTTGAAATCAATAAAAATAGTAGAATAAATTATATTTATTTATAAAATAATGAAATTGTCCACGTTTTTTATATTTCAAAACTGAGAATTTTTTACAATTTACTTTTTATTTTTCTTGACTCTATTTATTTTTTTGTTGAATTGGTACATTCTCTAAAAAAGGAAAAAAAAAAATAAGAAGAAGAAAAAGAAAATAATATATTTCAACTTAAAAATTTAGTTGGCTCCTATAGAAATAGGATTAAACTAATGGTCAATCTATTCGAATTGAAATCATCATCAATCAAAGTTAAATAGGTTACTTAAATCAATCTAACAGCAAAATCATGTCAAAACAAGTTAAACTAAACAAATCGACCAAAGTCCTACGATACTGGAAAAAATAAGTTAAATACTTGGTTTTTTTATAGCAACTCAAGGATAAGTTAGTATTATTACGTGGAATCATAACTCAAGGCCAACTTAGTATCATTAGGTAGAAACTTGAGGACAAGATTCTTTTGAAAAAAGGGAGTAATTGTTATAATGAAATATAAACAGATTTTTAATTTTATTTGTTAGTTTTATCTGGTTGTTACTTTTCAGGTTTATGCAAAGCAGAGAAAGTTAGATAGTTAATGAGATAAAAGATTTGTCTCAATATATTAAGAAGCTAACAAAAGGATTGTTGTCGTACAGAACTCATGCAAAACACAAGCGAGAGGAAGTTCCTCTCTCGCTCAAATTCAAAAACTATCTCAATCACGGATAAAGATATTTTACGTAATTCATACAACAATTTACCTACTTTCCTAGACCAATTCTAGCATTCTAACATAGTTAGCTAGTGCTTTTCGTGTATTCCAGAAACTATCTCCCTGAAGTTTACTCCATGTAATAACTGATGAAGTCCATCAAGATTGCGATGTTTAGCAAGAGACGCAGTAGATTAACCAACTCTGTCTTCGTGCTGAAATTACGTGAATGCTTGACTAGAGGATTCCAGCAAAACTAACAAAACCAATTACAAATGAGCCGGGCAAGAGATTTGAGTGGGAATTAAGATGAAAATGACAGCCGCTTCGTTTTCTCGATACCATAGGTCACCCTGGATGTACAAAGATTTCGTCTCAATATTCTAGTCCCCAACCGAATAATATATCGACATGCCCAATTTTCATTTAATGTGGAACCACCTTCTTTTTTCTTTTATTCATACACAACATGTTATTTCGTGAAAACATGCGGAAAGAAACAAGCGAGAGACAGGCACAGGGATGAAGATATTACAAAATGTAGTATATCATTACACCAACTTTTCATAATGAGATCGGCAAATTGATCTTAAAAGGATGGGCTTCAGCATATCTGCTAGATGAGCTTCATGTGTTGCGGAAAAGAAACAAGAGGATGATAATGGGGGAATTAGCAGACTAATATATTGAGAGTGCAACAAATAAGTGTATCCGTCAAAGAAGGGGGGAAGGGAAAAGTCCATTTGCCAGTAAATGAGTAGTAGATTTTCACCAACATGGTACACACGAGCAAGAAACATTGCACTGACAACACCAAATATGAATTGGATCCTAAAAAGCCTCATGTATGGAAAAATGAACAAATATATACCGCAGATCAACAAAACAAATCATCCACAACTTCAAGGAGATGCAAGTCTGCGAAACTAGGATTCACTCCTTTCACGTCTCTGGAGCTGGGGCTGGTGGCTTTAGGAGCGGCTGCAGAGCCTTGACAACAATGCTCATGTTAGGCCGGAACTCAGCCTCATATTGCACGCACAATGCAGCAACAGCTGCCAACTGCGTCAAGCCACAAAAATAAAGGACATAAGCATTACTAACCAAAGGGATTCTAAATTCCGTGGCATCTGGTATGTTAAAGGATATAAATACCTTTGCAACTCCTTTCGGCGGATAGTCTCCCTTTAGCCTTGGATCCACACATTGTTTAACCTTGTCTTCACTCAATCTTGGAGTAGCCTATCACAAGATTGATTATGGAACAACTTAGATGTATAGACATGTCAAAAGTATATACAGTGGTCACCAGAAAAAAAAGCTCCTTACCCATGTGACAAGACTCTGCTGGCCACGAGGCATTGTATGATCAACAGGTTTTCTACCTGTCAGAAGCTCCAATAGAACAACTCCGAAGCTATAAACATCACTCTTCTGTGTCAATTGTCCGGTCATTGCATATCTGAAAAATGAAAAATCTGTTTAGGAGCTGCAAGAAGGTCTTTTGTTCTAATTAGTAAAGCAAGCATTTTCCTGTACAAAACCTAAAATGCAGGTCGGTAATTAGTCAGAGGTCAGTTAAATGATATGCTTATGATAGAAGTACTATGAATTTGAGAGATCAATTTGCGAGCACAAGAAGAGCTCCATTACTTTGAAGCTAAAAAGAGACATGAACTTGTTTGACCACACTACCATCATGGGTGCAAATGATAACTGTACTTGCAGAGAATAGATAGAACAATTCTCATATGAGAAATTTTAGCACATGAATTTCAATTATGCATCATTGTGTTATCGATCATATAGAGATGAAGAAACCCTTGCTAATAGAATGTTGACTTCAATCCTTAGCATAAATCAGCTCATGCATAGGATGCCGATGTACCAATACAAACTGCTACAAGCACATATCATTTGCTTAATTGAATTGCCAAGATCCGCAATCAACCTACAAATAAACCAAGTCACATGAAAGATGTACATTTTTCAGATAAATCAGGACGTCAAAGTGATAAAAATGATTCAGCCAACACTACCACACAAGTCGAGCTTAAGGCTTTGGAGCTTATACATATACCAAGAGGTGAACTATATAACAAGCGGATATCCCATCAAAATTTAGTTGATTTGTGACCATCTATGACGGTCAGAGCATTCAAGCTTAGCATACAACTTAAAGCAAGCAATAACAGTCACAAGGAAAACTGTTGAAAAAGAAAACAGCATCAAGCTGATTTCAAAGAAAACAGCTACAATTGATAAACAATATTATGGAAGATAAAAACATAGGATTAAGGATGCATTACTCTGGAGCATGATAGCCAAAGGTCCCCAAAACCCTAGTTGAGTGTAGACGAGCTGCCATGTCAGGGGCTTGATTTGATAGGTTAAAATCTGCAATCTTGGCCTTGAAATCTTCAAAAAGGAGAACATTGCTAGACCTAATATCCCGGTGAATAATGGGAGGCTGAACCTTCTCATGCAAATACTCCAATCCCCTTGCTGCATCAACAGCAATTCTGACCCGTTGCATCCAATCAAGAGCTGGACCTGGCTGTGCACCTTGAACTCCCTTTCTACCTATGACAGTTAAAAAGTGAAATGGAGATGTTTATTCTTGCAATAATATATTTACGGTCAGTTACAATAATCATGTAATTTGCATTGAAATTGTAAATAACAGCCAGCTTTTCAAAATTGATCACTTACATCATAATCCACTCAATGACAAAGCTTAGGTTTCGCATTTGCCATTAGAATACCCATTCTCTAAGTAAGTTGGTAGTTGCATCACCCACCATACTATGAATTCTAGGTCAACATTGGGTTTAATGGCCAGACGATTATACACATGAAACTCAAAAATTATTTGGGTCATTTAGCCTAAACTTTCACCTAAATATTGTATTGTCCAAATGATTTGAATATTAACTCAGTTAACCATTTTGTATTTTAATGAAAATGCCACATTGTAAACACTCAAGAGTAACTGATCAATTTTGATAAGTTGGGGGATACCTATAGTTGCAATAGTTTTCAGGGGTGCCTATAAGTTACCTTAACATGCATCTAACTGTAATGCAAATATAGGAAATATAATTGCCTACCGTGTAATACATCATGCAAGGATCCCATTGTTGCAAATTCATATGCAAGCACACGGTTATTTCCTTCAACACAGTATCCAAGCAACTCGACTAGATTTTCGTGTTTCAATCTAGAAACCATGGAAACCTGAAAATATATCAATCAAATTAAATACATAAGCAGAACAATACTATCTGAATAAAGAGACTAATAGAACAAATCCACATTAGGTTTTGTTGATAATTGGATGCATCTTAGGTTGGCCAGACCTGCGATAAAAACTCAACATTGTCTGCATCAGGCTCAGATGAGACGTCAAGCTTCTTCACGGCCACAGCTCTTCCACTATTTAAATCAGCATAATAAACCCTTCCATACGATCCTTCACCAATCAATGCCTTTGATCCAAAATTATCCGTCTTTTCATTCAGTTCATCCAACAACAAAGCTGGAACATCAATAGGTGGTGGTGTCTTTCGCACGTCAGGGTTAGCAGGTGCTGAAACCTTTGAACTTTTTGGATGCCCTGAAACAAAGAAAAGCAAAAAGCAATTGAAATTGGAGGTATATTGAAGAGATAAAATCAAACAATACGGAAAAAATAAAGAATAGAATAACACTCTGCACAAGTCCTCTACTTTGCTAGTCTCATCTTATTTTTATTAATCATCTGGTTTCATCGTTCCAACAAATCAGTAATTCTGAGAAGAAACAGCATTGACCTTTAATGGTGAAAAAAACATTTGGCAGTTAAAGAATGAGGAAATGTAGTGAAAAGTTCATGTGATCAAACAAAGGTATCAATCAATAAGAAATCAATCATATGGAACCTTTTCCCACTACTTTAGCCAATTTGCTCCTACAAACTAAAATGAATACTTTTAGCATAACTTATCTCAATAACACATCTCCATTCACAATGCACTGAGTAACCCATAAGCAGCCATCTCTCAAATCCGATCTACATGGAAAGGATAGTTATATATCGCCCTTATTGAAGCAATCATCATTGCAATTACAAAACCATAATCATTTATTATATGAAAGCAGTTTAAAGAGCTACTAATAAGCCTTAATAAGAGGTCAAATTTTTCTTAAAAGTGCTGCATAGAGTTTCATATCATATAAAAATGACCATTGTAATATTTGTTTTTATAACAATTAGCCAAAAGATTGAGATATTAAAAATGGTGATCTCTAGCAAAGATCAAAAAATCAACTAAGGTGAATTCAACAAAAACACTTATGTAACCCCATCAACAAGATGTAGGAGTAGAGGTGAATCCTCTGGCCAGTGTGTCCACAATATTCACAGAACATCACACGACTTAGCAACATTGCTTCACCTGGAGGACATAAGAACACAATACTACAATCACATTGCCTCACCTTGCCTAAGCACCTAAGAGCTATGTTCAAGACATTCACCTTAAACCATCCTTCATTTACCTTCTAGCAAAGAAGCGATTATGTATACTTAAAACCCCTTTTGGCCTGAGCACGTCTACAGGATGAACCAAGGGACTCATGTAGTTAAGATATGTCCCCACACACTTTTCCAACACAAGCTCATGAGCAGCAAATTTGAATATGCAGTAACTATGCTCCCAGACTTTTCCAACAGAGGAGGAACGAACTACAAAGGGACTGCCTAGGCATGTCTATGGAATCTCATGAGCAGCAAATTTCAATATGCAGTTAAGATATATTCCCACACGCTTTTCCAAGGGGAGGAATTGACTATAAAGGAACTCTGTCTTAGCATGTCTATGGGATCACATGAGCAGCAAATTTGGATAAACAAATTGTGCATTCTAAAGTAGGTTAGAGGAAACTGACATCACTGCAAACATAGTAGGTAGAGCAGGAAATTGGAAGTGCTTAATGACTGCCATATTTTACATGATTAAAAACCATACAACAGATATTAATGGACTGGTTTGTTCGCTTTCCTTTTTTCTTTGGGAATAGATGTCTAAGTTCAAGCACTGAAACCATTATAGTCTAAGCTATTTGCCATTCTCATTCAAGTCTATGCCAATAGTCTCTTGCAGTTGCATAGTAAAGGACGTGTACAGAGAGGTCATGGTATGAAAATTGAACATCAATGAAAGCACAAGATAATTTACTGAAAATAGCTGCTCCACTTAGATGCTAAAACAAGTTTCTCCATTCAAACCACAACAGTGAGTTGCCATGCCGTTTAATGCACATATAATTACGTCCATACTGTTCCTAGACTATGTTTCCAACATGATCAGTTGAGAGAACGTACCATCTGCACGGCTTTTAGGGCTCTTCAAGAGCTCTTCTTCATTTGGATAAGACTCTTCTACTTGGCAAGTACAACAAAGAAAACGACGCATCTTGTACCTCTTCCTCAAGTAATGCTCGTCCTTGTTATGATAATCTTCCTGGTAGATATAGTAACTTGGGGGAGGTGCATGCACCTTCAGGAGATGAAATGGAGCCAACATCAGAATGATAACAGATAAAAGTAATATTAGTAGCATTTGATGCACCACAATCAGCACAAAATCAAATGTGCAGCACGCATTTCCACTAGTCCTTGTGGGATCAATCTATACAAGTTAGATGAAAGCTAAGTACACAATACATGACTGTAGAAACATCTGCTCAGAGCAGGAAAAAGACAATTTCATGGGTGGGGGGGAGCTGGAAGGCAAACATCCATCTTGATGGCATTATATCTTAAGTACCAAGTGTCATTATTATCTAAAACTTACTTTGTTCTAATGAGAAAGAGTACATAAACAAAAGTGATTAAAATATGCAATTGACCGCATATTCTCCATGATGGCACTAATCTTACAAAGGGCATTGCAACAAGAGACCAGTCCAGCGAAAGTAAATTTCTCTAAATTCAGTCATTTCACCAGTGAGTTAAACACATAAATATCTAACAACGAGCCACTTTGTCAAAAAATATTTACTGAGAGCAAAAGGCAACATCTTACATTTGTTCACGAGGTCAAGGATAAGAATCTAATGCAGTATAACTTGGTTGCCAATTCATGCGATCATTTCATCTTAAATTCACATGAATGAAAAAATACATAAAGCAGACGCATCATGCAGAACTAACTTATCCTATAACCTCATCAATCTGCAATAAATTTGCATAAAACACATCAACAGGATCCTCCTGATTTCAAATTTTGCCTCCGTAACTGTATGTTAAATCATGAAGGCACTTGACACGACGCTTAATTTATCACTAAGCACTAATTAGAAACTTTTCATCTTCTCCTATATTTATTATGCACTTAACCAAAAAGTAATTACACAAAAAATAAAATAAAATAAAAAGTTTCTCTTCTTAGCTTCTTAACCAGTGATCAAACATCCGTTACCTGATTAATGAAAATATCTAAATTAAAATTCAATAAATAGAAAACAAACCCCAATGTCAGCGGGAAACACAAAAATCATAAAGTTAAAACAAGTAATTCACACCGGTAGTCCACGTCGATATCTATCACGGTGATCCATCGTATCAATGACTCAATCAATTATAAAATTACAAATTGAATTTGCAGAATCGAATCGAAAGGCTACGAGAACGAAACAACGCAAAATATAACGAGGAGAAGAGAGAGAGAGAGAGAGAGAGAGAGAGAGAGAGAGAGATAGATGAAGAAAGAAAGAGAGAGAGGGAGAGAGTGGATCGAAGAACTCACCTTGAAGATGAATAAATCGGAAATAGAAACCGCGTGAAGAAGGTTAATTTGTTAAGTTTCAATGCTGGTTTTGGGGTTTCTGTTACAATGTTCTCCCTTCATGTGTTGTAAGGTAAAGACAGAGAGGATTTTCTGCTTTAGCTTTTCGGTCTATTGAGAGATAAAGAAAAAGAAAGAGGAGAGAGAGTGTGTGTTTTCCATTTTGATCGTGACACCAATATGAAACCTGGGCTTATCCCAGTCGGCTGGTCTAGTCCCCGCGTTGCTCTGTCTTTTTCTCTCTCTGCCTTGCTGGATAAAAATGATAATGATTGTCCGAATACTACCGTTTCTCTTGCAATTTCCTTTCTTGTTGTTTAATTCTTGTCTTTTTATTCTCACTTCTATTTCCATCATTAACAAGCATGGAAGCTCTTCTCAAAAAAATTAGAATATAAGATTTTTGCATTTTCAAAATTTATTTTTCATTATAAATCAATAATATATGAAATGACACACTCAGTATACGAATTTATTGCTTGTATAATATACCAAAGAAGACGAGGATACAAGGCAATATTACCATAATCCGATGCCTATCAGAGGTTATAAATCAGAAAAAGTATAAAAAAGTTTTCAATATTTATCTCTTTTTTATTTTAATGTTAACGTTTTAAAATTTTCACTTTAATCATTAATGTTTTAAACTTTTGTCAAATAAGGTTTTACAACATATGATAGGTTCAGATATAATTTTTAAATAAAAATAATAAAATCTTTATAAAAATATATAAAAAAAAAGGAAAAATGAAAAAAAAAACTATAAAATTGAAAAAGCACTTATGTAATGTCTATAATTTTTTTATATAGATACATATATATATATATACTCATATTCATATTCATATTGATATGTTAATACTAAGTTTAAATTAAATAAATAAAAATTAATAAAATTTAGGAAAAAAAAAACTGAAAATGCAAATAGAAAGAAATCTGGCCACCACCGCCCCTAAGTGGTCAGATTTCAACTTTTGGATTTTTTTCTAGTTTTTTTTTTTTGAAAATTTGTTAAATTTTTTATTTAATTTATTAATATAAAAATATGTATATAAATATATATCTTACTAAGTAATATATATATATATATATTCAGAATTTTATTTTTTAATAATTTTTCTATATTTTTAAAGATTTTTATTAATTTTACTTATATAATATATATTATTAATTTATTCAATCAAATTAATTACATGAACGAATCTAATTATTTCATATATCAATACTAATGGAAAAAGTAACAAAATGATCTATTTAGAAATTTTTGCAAACATTTAAGATTGAAAAGAAATTTTTATACATTAAGGATTGAAACAAAAAAAAAAAAAAAGAGAGAGAGAGATAAATATTATAAATTTTTTTTTTCTTTCCCTTAGAAAATCCTAAATTAAGTCAAAATACAAAATTCTAACAAAGTAGATATATAGAACAATCAACTTCCATTAAGGCTATATGACCAAAGCAACAACAACCAACTAGCTGGTTGATTGATAGGAAGCATGGTTCACTAAGAGTAATGGCAATTAATCAAAAGTTTGGTCTATTTACTTCCTATTTTATTTGATTCGATGTACACGTGCCATGGGTCTATTTAGGGGTCTAGATATGTAGACTTATAGCATAGTTGATGCATATGATAGATTCTATCTCAAGTAATATCATATGTCACAGCAATCTTTCTGCCCTACTCTTAGAGTTTTCCACCTTAAGTTCTCGAAGGTTTTCTGTATTAGATCATTATATGAATTTTTTTTTTTTTTTCCTATTCTCTTTCATTTTTACTAGTGGTTGCTTATATCATAAAAACTTATCTATTTAAACTTTCGTATCAGTGCATAACACAATATTAAGCAAATACTAACGTTTTTTTTATGTACTACCTCAACCTTATGAATTCCCATATTTCGTTTTACAAATAGAAGAATGCTCAACCTTAGAGAAATGTTGATCGTCATGCCACGAGCACTATGGCGTACTTCATTTCAATTTAAATAATTTTTTTCACTATCAAATTAAATAATTTAATTAGATATATAAAATTTACTATTTGTTTATTTATTCTAAGAAAAGCATCCATATATCTCTTTATTTATTTTACTATACAGAGGGCTATTATAACTAACCAATCATGTACGGTAAGTATATCGATTATCTATGAAGAGTTCCTAATCTAATAACAGGTGTATAAATGTCATAGAAAGAGACGTGAAAAAAGAAATGAGCAAACTCAATGTCTCACACAAATGGGATAATAGATTAAATTTTATATTCTTAAGCTTCTTGATATGTTATTTACAAGATAGTTGGTTTGATCTTCTATGGAGACATTTCAACAGAGCTTATGTGTATTCTCAAACTTAGCGATATACAAAATGTGTCCATAAAGAGAAGAGGAAACTCTTATTTATCCCTACTATAGAGGTATTTCTAGACTAATCTTGATGGAGGGTAGTTTTGAGATGGAAGACTTCAGGTGTTATAGATGACCATTAAATTGTTCATAATAATCCACAGACTAATATTCATCTCTTCTTTCCTTATATAGGCATGGGCCTTAGAGTTATGCTTGAATATAGCCTTTCAAAAGCTTGAAAACTTATAAGAAAGAAGAAGAGGATAAAAACAGCTCATTTATAAATGGCCTAAAATGCTTTTTTTAACCATTTTAAGGTTTATCAAAGCTAAACGAAGCATAAATGAGCTTAGAAAGATCTTTTGTGAGTTTACTTTTTACAGACAAGATAACCAAGTAAAATTAAGGGCAAAAAAACTAGTCTAATGATCTTCGTAGGAGCTTAACAAGCTAAAACTCACTAAGACATGGCTAAATGGATTTGATATCCTAAGCCTTAACACTAACCTTGTAAACCCATCCATAGCATTAAATCAAGCCAAAAGGTTTAATTATTGGAATGATCCACTATAGATACATATTTCAATCTATCACAATTCTAATATGTATGAGATTTTCCTATACATGGCGATAAGCACTAAATAAATAGTTTATCGCAATCTAGCAAAATCTAACTAAAGCTACTTAAAAGTTCATATTATTCTTTTTCATTAAGATAAATACAAAATTAGGAATTAGGAATTAGGAAATTCATCGTTTTATTGATTTAATTTTCGAAAGTTATTTCAAAATTACTTAGCTAGTATTTAGTTATTAAAACTGAACAAGATAAAAAGAATTAGATGGTATAAGTATAAAGAATATAGGACAGTACAACATCGTTGTATTACATTTGGTTTGTATAGTTAGACATCTACTTTTGTGATGTCTCTTGTTTAGTATATACAAGTACTGAACTCGATTATTTAAGTCATTCTATAATTTTTGGTATATATATAATCTATCTCTAGTAATTTATTAGTTATTAAATTACAATTTTCGCCTTTTTAATAATTAACAATTATTATACTTGAAATTTGAAAATTTTATAATCTTCTATTTTATTACTTATTTTCTTAAATTCAGGTTTACAGGGTCGTTTTTACTAATTTTTCTATCCATAGTTTATAATTTTGGTTTGATCGGATCATTTAACCGATTACCCTAAACTTTATGTTCTAAGTTCAATCCTATAATTATTTGACTTAACTTTAGAACTTACAAATATTCTAATGGTGAGGGATCTGTTTCCACATATCATGATTTAAACGAGCAATATTTCTTATAAAGTCGCCTTATCAAGCCTCCTTGGTAGAGTATTGAAACCTTAATTCTTGAATCTAGACTCGATATTAATGTTTTTTGCTACTTTCCTGCTCTTTCTAGCACCTTTGTACTCTTTACTATCTTGACTGTCGGTGTATCTCCATCAAGAGAACTCCAACCTCCATAATTTGTCTTATCTTGTAGATCAACTTGATCATGAAGCACTCATGAGCTAATCTTCATATTAAAAATCTTATAAAGTAAAAATGTAACCAATAAGCGCAATCAATTGCTAAGACAAAGGATAGGCAATGGAATCCAAATCGTACTTTTTCAGGTTTAAGAACACATGTTGGAGTAATGTAAAATTTTTGTCAAGTTAATTAAACTCTTATTCAATCAATCAAACTAAGGGAGTCAAACTTGGAGAAGTTCAATCAACTAAACTTGAAAACAATTGACAAACTCATCAAAGCACAAGCGCATCGTTCCCTTGACTAAGTTTAAACAACCGATCCACAAAATAGTCAACCAAACTTAATCAAAACCTAGAATCTCCTTCTCTTACTTGATTTGGTTGATCAAATTATACTTTAATGAGCTACACTAGGCAGCTTTTGTACTTAAAATCCATTGGGGATGTTTTGTAAACTAACTTCAAATTAAATTAATCAAACCTCATGATTTTGTCATATATCTTAATTTAAGTGTTTAATTGGATATTAGTAATAAGATATGGACCTAAAGTTTATTTAGCGCGTTTTAGGAGAGTGATCAATGCCCTCTAGATTACTTATTGGTTGTCTTTCTAAATTAATATCATTTTATACATGCTCTTGCAAAAGGTTAGTAAGCTTTTGAGAAAAACTTTTTCCAATGAATATAAGTTATACTTTGTATCATCAAGTTATAAGGACAAACTCTTTGTAAGGGAGGCTAATATCATATCCCGACCATGCTACTATTAGACTTTTGGAAATTGTGTATCTTCGACTCCCAATTTTTCAACAAGACCACAAATATTAGATGAAGTGATCCATGAAATTTATTTATCAAAAAAGAAGATATATGATAACAATATTTATTAAAATAAAATAATTTATAAAAAGATATCTATTTTTAAATTTAGTTAAATCGATGTAGTTAAATGTTCAAAGCTCAAGCTCTGAGACCTAAGAAATGGTAGAGATAGGCTAAAGGAATTGTGTGGCCTGTGATTTGGTAATAAAACAAGTTAAAAGGAACATAAAGAAATCCAAACCTTTAGTTAAATGAACTTGCAAAAAGGTCCAAACTCAAATCCTGAACATTAAAACCAGCAAAAGAGTACGATTTTAGCACACAAGTTTAGACCATAGTTTATAGTACACGATTTGAAAGCACATGCCTTCAATACAAGTGTCAAACAAACTTCCAATCTTTTTCTTACATTTGGAGTTAAATAAGTGAGAAGCTTCATATATTATACGCCAAGAGAACGTAGAAAACATCATTAAAAGCCATATCAAAATCTAAGAAAATGACTTAAAAACTTAGGAAATTAAGAAAATTAATCAAAATTCGATATATGATCTGGCCTTAGAAGCGAAGCCCCAATTCTAAACTTGCTACTGTATGTCTCCATGTTGAAATGGAAACCCACCTCAACAAGGTGCTTTGAGGGTAGATAGAACTCCACAAAACAACCACCGTAGATCTCCATCGGTATAAATTCTAAAAATATTAATTATTGAGAATTTTTAAAAATTGTATTCTAAGTTTATTTTATATATACATTCATGTAGTAATTTAATAATTCTAATTCGATGAGTTGTTAACTTGTTATATGGGTTCCCTATGTAGTGGCACACATACGAAAATGTTAGATTCTCCCAGGAAACCTATATGGCATAGTTATAAGTTCAACTTTTATTACAAAATCAATATAAGATATATTTTATAAATATGAGAATATATTGTGAAGAAAGGTGAGTTTATTATTTATTAATTTGTTTTTCCAAAATTAGCAGTTTTAAAAATAATTGAAATAAATAGTATATGATGAAATTAATTGATGAATACAGAATATCGTGATTACTGGAGCTTTATAGTGATGTAAGAAATAATTTATTGCCATTTTACATATAAATTATATTGTTTGTGTAATTTAAATTGATTTATGGAATAAAAGTATATAGGCGATGAAAGGTTTGGGTTATCAAATTTTGCATAACTAAACCATATATTTTTCCAACTCACAAAAATTTTCATGGAATTATTTGAATACCTATACTATTTATTGCCTAATTAATTGTAAATAGTTATATTATGGCATAAAATGTAAGAGAAAAGCTATCTAGCGAACTTAATGATATGTACATGACCTAATGCGAACGTAATGATAAGAACATTATACTGACCAATAACGATTTAAGTATAAAAATGCCATAATTTTTTAACTACTTTAGGTAAAGTAGATTAATTAAGGAGTTTAGAATAATATAAGGACAAAATGTGGGGTATTTTTAGTAATTTTTACACATTTGGTCAATTAGGTATCTTAAAATATTTAAATAATTTTCTAAATGACGATCACAACAGTGTAAAGAATACAAAATCTGATACAGTAAAACAAATTATAGCTATGAAAAAATGGTCTTGGACACAAGTTAACTATGATATCTACACATGCTAACTGAGATAGACGAGGAAAACCCACTTGATGATGAGCAAGTTTAAGACCCTTGCAAGTAGATTTGTGCATCTTTGAACAAGAGACTCATGTCAACTTGAAACGTGACTGCATGTTTCTCCTGGGAGTATAATAGCTATAGTGACTTGCTATTATTGGTGGAATCATGTGGGTTGAGTGTGTATGTATTATGATTGCTCAAAAGTCATGACTTTGGAATTATTTTGAAAGTGTAACAACCTAACAAGATTTCGCTTGAATAAATTATAAAGTGGTCGTCTATTATAATAATGGACTTGAGACATGATGCTAGATTTGGCCTTGCTAAAATTATACTTGGCTTGAAATATACTATTTATGCCTAGTTGTTCAAATACTAATATTATTTTATGCATATGGTATGAACAAAAAGGAATCATAAATCAAACTATACTTAGAAAAATAGGTTTTAAGCATACAAAACTATATTAAATTTGAAGGTTTACTTTCGATCACTCTGTATGATTTTATTGATATTTTTAAGAGTTTTCTGCTCTAAAGGTCACTTCTTGCAGCCAACCATGCTAATTTGCAGGGTCTGACTCCTAAACCATTCCTTGCAACCAATCACTCGATGGCTAGCTAGAGGCCTGCTTTGCAGGGTCTTTTAGTCTCATAATAGTTCTTACCACTAACAAGGTTTCTAAATTTTGTATCCAAATATTCAATAATGTTGACTCACCTGATGATGACTAGGACAAGGAGGATTCTAGCAACAATGCATGTCACATGCCTTAACAAGGTAGGTAGACATCTACAAGAAGTTGTTCTAAAATGGATATATTGCCTTGTGTTGATGTATTGGTGATTTTGCATGTAATTGTCTATATATTGTGTTGCTTGTTGTTATATCCACTTAACTTGATAATGATCTAAGGGGGTTAGTTGTTTATCCTCAAGTTTTGAATGAATACCCAAAAATACCACCATAGCATAGAGACTTTTTAAAAGCACTAGTTGGAGTTAGTCGCACATGTTTAGTGTTACTTAAATATGTTTCTTGTGGAAAAAATAAAAAAAGAGGGAGATGTCTATATACGTTTATTTTTTTTAATATTTGCTGCTCACATGTATCTGTTCCTTTTGTTATTAATGATATTATAGCAATGTTCGTAGCACGCTACAGCCATTTTGTTTTTCCAAGTGTTAACTAATTGCATCGTGTGAGATCGATGCAACAAATGTTTTAAATTCCTTTTTTATCATCCTGGTACGGGAAAATGAAAAAAAAAAAGTACAAAAATAAAAAATTTACATAAATACCGCTCTTGAAAAAATATTCTGAAAAATATGACATGAAAAGATGCTTTTAAAATGATCTAAAATTGCTTTTCAATATGTGATTTTATTATAAATAAAGTGAAATAGTTCTTTGAAAAGGCAATTTCAATTCAAAATGAAATTGTCTCTTCAAGAAGTAATTTTAAATATTATATTTTTTGGAATATTTTTTTAGAAAGATTTTTTTAGGATTTTTTATATTTTTGCTTTTTTTTTTCCTTTTCCCTTGAAATCAAGTATAATATACGGTCTAACTGGGATCCAGTTGGTTCCAGTACCAAGCCTTAATTACTAGGACTCTTATATAAAAGAAAAGCGTGCAACCGCAAAATCTGGTGGCTGATTCAACAATCTAGGGCAATTAAACAATGAAGTTGAAAGGGGTTGAAAAATCTTGACGTTTAATTAAGGTTGATGTTTTCTATTCTTATGGCATATAATTTAGTATAACTTGTACATCTATCGTCCACAAGTAAATCCAGAACTGGGTCAAACAACATGGAATTCAAATGTGCGAACCTTCTTCCATAAGAAAAGTGAACGTAGGAATCGAATAATTGGTAAAGCAACAACTTTGGATGCATTTGCCATATTTGCTTACCGACATTTGCTAATTTTTAAGGTTAACCATAAACACTTTCTGTTATGGCGACAGATCACCGTGTTGTTTTAGTTTATCTTTTCCAACCAAAGCTGGTCGGTGCCAACTTGTGCTTACGAATTGAGGCTGTACACGTTTGACTGTTTTTGGTATCATAAATTCAATTGGGTCTGAAAAAGAAAAAGAAAAAGAATATTCTCGGTTCAATTCAGATTTAATAAAATATCTAGTTTCCTTTTCATGTAGAGATTCCTACTGACTTTGGATTGGTCGTAGAGAGCGGAAATCAAAGGTAATTGGAGGGAATGGAGATTATTTATGTTTTATAATTTAATGAAAGTGTGGAAATTGGTGAAAAAGAGAGAAAATAAGTGGAAATATTTTTTTGATTTTATTTCTTTTTTCTTTAAAATTGATGAAAATGAGACAAAATTACAAAATTATCCCTTACAATGATATTTATCAAAATATAATAAGGGTGTTTTTCTCAAATACAATTCAATCTCTCTCCATTCCCTTTTTATAAAACTAACCAAACAAAGAAAATGGAAATAAATTTCTCTTATTTCCATTCCCATATTCTCCAAACATGAAATGGAAACTACAATATTTTTTTTTTATTTTAACTTTTTTTTCTACTTATTTTCATATTGTGAAACATAGTGTTTATTTCTTAACTTGCCGGATGAAAACATTTCATAACCAAATTCGTTGTGGGCTGACACTACGAGATTATACTTTATTTCTTTCAATTCTTTTTCTTTGAAATTTCAGTTTTTATTGATTTGATTTGGGATGCAAAATAATGATTTATAGATTTTACATTGCATAATACCTTTCTTTTGCTTTTTTTTTTTCTTTTTTCCCTCCAATCAACAAATTCCGCTTTAGAAAGTTATAATCTTAAGCTTCACTGCTACCATTTACCAATTTATTGTATATATCTGCCAAAACATATGACCGATTGAATTTGATCTCATTTTAATTAGATACTTACTTTTGATTATTGTAGCTTCGGAGACCAAGTTATATTAATTTTCAACGATCAAAACTAAGTTTACAAATATTACTGTCAACCAATACTCTATAGACGCATGTTAAAGACAAAAAAAGAAGAAGAAGAAAATGATGTCTTATGTTTCTAAACATTTATTATTTCACTCAATGTTACAAAACATGAGTTAATCCATTCAGTCCAACTTGATTAAATGTAACCACTTTATAAAATCAATCTAAGTTATCCATTTGGTGCTTATCAACAATAATCCCATTTCAACTTAACTGGATCCATTAGTCTAATTCAATTTTTTTAAGAACCCACCATATTTTTAGAAGTTTAAATACATTATTTATTTTATATTTTATAGAAAATGCATTAATTTGCTAAAAAGATAGTGTAAATAAACAAAAAGTAAACCATAAAAAACGCTCAATTTTTAATTTTTAAAAATATAGGTAATTTTTATTAGTTATAAATAAATATGAATTATATTATAATATTTTTATTGACCTCGATTCAATCTTGTTTTAGTCCCGATCGACCCTTTTAGCCCTTACAACCCTTAACTTCTCATTCCAAGTAAAAAAAAAAAAAAATTAGACATTCCATCCTCTAAAATCAATGCTTTTGATGTTATTTAACTTATAATAATTTCTATGTGCCTATTATGGATTTGCACTTCATGAGACCTATAAACCTTTTGGATCTTATTAATCAAAGAAATACAACTTTGCATTATAATTAGCTCAACACCAATAAAAAGTCTCCAAGGAATTTCAAGAATTTTTGTTATATATTCATTCCAAATTAATTGAACGCGGTTTTAATACTTATTCCACTTTTAAAAAATCTTGAGATATATCGTCAAATCTCAACTTTTCATAAATAAACAAAACTAATGTATCTCTTTTGAAAAGGAGTTCTCTATAATTATCATGAACAATTACTCCTAGGGTGAACAAATAAGGCTTTGCCAAAACTTAGACCCAATTTTAAGTATGATCTATATTTGATTATACATTCATTTTGACAAATAAACTATTCTAAACTAACTATGGAACTTTCTTTCTAATGATTATAATAATAATTATTCTGTAAAAAATACCAATTCAACAAGATGCTACTACCTGGATCAATATTATAAAACCCTCCATTTTCATCCATTAAATAATATTTAATTTTTTGAAAAGTCTACTTCAAATTTTCAATAGCAAATATTTAATTATCAAAATCAAATTATGAGTTATTAAATAGTAAAATGAATAAAAATGCAAATTTTGAAGGCCTTTTCCTAAAGGTCTAATCAAATTCTTAATTTTAATTATCAAATTTCTTTTAATTGATTCTTTTATGACACTGTGATATTTGAAATTATTGAATGGACCCATTCGAAAATAATTAAATGATAACAAAAATGATAGCAAAATTATCAAAGAGGTACATTCTTTATTGGAATTTAACAACGTGTTATAGCCAAGCAGCAAAGTGAAACATCCATAGCAAATATAGAATTGAGTGCTCATAAAACCTTCCAATCGGGATTTAACAACATTAATTTCATTGCTTCTAATGAATTTTAAAAGATGAGAATTTCTCTATATAAAATTATTAGCTAAAGTTCCGAAAGCAGCCATTAATAAAACTCGATTAACGAAAATAGGAACATAGCATTGAAGATAATTTCATATACCCCATACTTGCTTCAAGTGCGCATAAGTAAACTAAATTTGACGATCATGCACATGGATAAGAAACTACAAAAGTGAATTTATGTCCACCACAATCAACGTCAATTTCCCTCGGAACTCCAAAAACCAAACACCCACTACTTCAACTCAACTCTTAAGATACCTATATGTCATTTGACTGCAGACTTATAAACTTATCATAAAAGGTTTCAGAAGGGATAAGAAAAACAACTCCAACCTCTGCACCGAGAGGAGGTATTCCATTAACAATTTCACTCCATGCAAATGAGAAAGCATGGACAATGGCCCCTCAATTGATTCGAGAATGCTCTCCTGGCTCCGGAATCCATCGACCCTATACAGTTGCATTCAAAATTTCCCATTTGGGACATTCGTAATTTCCATGGCGTCTCGTCCATGTTCAGACATGCCAAACTCTTATCAAACCACCATAAATAAATATATACAAGTGCTACCAACAACCGTACTGACTCTGACTCTCCATGTTCACACTAGAAACACATACATCGTGAGTGGAAGGATCAAAAACCATGCTCTAGGTCTAAATGTCGTATTGGATTTACTTCAATCATGCCAAATAGGAAGGACAGACAGATCACACAGAAGTACACAACCATAATGGTACATGAGATGGTTCTAGTGCCAGAGTGGATAATATAAAGACATTAAAGTTACAACATTAGCATGACTGCCAAACGAGCAATGCATAGGGTCTGATAAAGAATCAAATAGAATGCTGCCCCAGAACCCATTCTATTACATGTACGTTCAAAATGGCCAATACAACAGCCTAACCAAGTGACTAAAAGGCAGCAACTCATCTAAAATCCGAGGCAAGAGAGAGGGCCACAAAGCATATAGAGTAGCTATACATTTTCATTTTGATAGCAATTCACTAATTTATTTACCTGACACCATTCAGCAGATGAGAACAAAATATTTACACAATACAACCAGAGCAACTGAAGAACAGCGTGTCTGTAACTATGTTACGATATATGGACACAAAATGTGTAAAGGAAATTATAATCACTGTGTTTTTAACTCCAGAAGTCAAGCAGATTGCTTGCAATGCAATGCTTTACTCTCGAAAAATCTTTCTCCCAACATAATGTACCAGAGGGGAAAGAGCAAGGACCCTCCATCTAAATCTTTCATAGCCAATGATGACAGATCCCATCCCCTTTTTATACAGACACGGGGGTTCGTTCTGCAGGAACTTCTTGGGGGGACTTGTCCATGAAACCCAACATCTTGTTTAATGCACCAATGTAGGCCTTGACACTAGAGACAACAATATCCATGCTTGCCCCAGTGCCACTGATAAAGATGAATGTAAAGGATCATGGACATGATTGTGGAAGAAAGAAGAAATTTAAGACAAGAACATGACCAGCCTGTTCCATATACCTGAACAGCCTGGTCAAGTTAGAGCATGCTTGGTTCTGTACCTGAAAGTTCGGTGGAAAGGCTCTCCAGTGAGAGCATGCATAGATTTATGATTGTTCTCGCCACGAATTAGAACACGAGTGGTGGCTATCGCATCAATACCTTCTGTGACTGCACTCAGGGAGTACTCAAGAAGCATTACTGGTACCTGTGTGTAAGTGTCAGGCTTATGGCCAACAAGTTGCAGCATGACTCCACCAATAGTGGATTACATAACAGTTCTCAAGTAGAAATAAGAAATTAGTAACTATTCCACGGTACTATTAGACCAAGTATAACAGAAGCCCTAGAAATAAGCCCCTGAACATTAGTTGTGTACAAATAAGCCCCTTACTGTTCAAGCACCTGAGCTTTTTTGGTGGTAAAAAATTGAAAATTTTACTTAAAATTACTGTAATTATGATCCAATTTTAGCACATAGAATCCAGAAAATGTAAATAAGAACTTCATTAAAGCTCGATTAGAGCATATCAGAAGAAGTTGGAGGTCCAAATATAGATTAATTAGAAGAATCGCTAGCAAGACTTTTCAATATATCACTATCAAAAATGTAAGGGCTTATTCAAACCAATATGAAAGTATATGAACTTAAATGTACAGAATATTATTCAGGGCTTTAATTGCACTGTGAAAGAAGCTCAAAGGGCCTATTTGTGAGTTTCATCTTACAATTGTCAAGGAAGGCCGCAATTTCATTTGCATTAAGCAAATAGTGCTATTTTGAGCTGCAAGTCCAACCTCTTATTTTATTTCCTTTATTTCTGTTACTTAGCAATTTTAACTGCACAAAATGAGATAATATGAAAGGAAAAATGAGATAACATTCTTAAGTACATGCCATTAAGCCATCAACTTATGCTAAGCAGTCTAAGGATAGTGTTATAGCCAACTTATGAAATGTGTCGTAATATGCAATGACACACCCAATTATAACAATGTTATGTGTAACTCTGCTTCATTTCTCTCAACAAGCACTACAACCTCCAGCGATTCAGTTTCAGTATTGAACCTTTTATCCCCTTCTTTTAGTTAATTAAACATTCCAATAACTTTACTTTTCTTAGATCCATTCAATTAGAAAGAAAAAGTTTCACCTTTTTGCGTGTAAACCACTCCCATTCTAGAAAGATTTATTGCACAGGCTACAGGGTAATTATATGCTTTTTTACCAGTTTTTCATGCAAGGTAACATTTCACATCATAGTTGCACCTGAAAATTTCAGACTTCAAGACATAACAAAAGGAAATGATAAAATCCCAAGGATAGACCTACCTAGAAGGTCCAAAGAGTTCTCATGACAATTCACCTGAGATCATGGGTTTAAATGCCAATACAGACTTTTCTTCCAGCTCAAAGACTAGAGAAATCTCGTGAATCTTGTGGGGCAGTTCATGTACCCAGTGACAGCGTTAGAGGATCAAAGGTTAATTCATAGTTATAGGTCTGTTTAGTTTGAATCTTATTCTAATTTATTTTTTTATGGTTCTCCTTCCTTAATTTCCTATGTTGTCAATTGAACTTTGTAATCATTTGAGAGAATTCAAAATCTTATGAGAGCTGTAATTCTTTGGAAATAGGACTTGAATCTCTTCATTAGATTTTTCCAACTAGTACTCGTTACACACAGCAGTTACTTCCCACTAACTGCTTCATATCTTCTCTCCTTTTATAGACATGAATACCACTAAGCTACTGCAGTAACTGCCCTCGAGATGTGGACATAACTGACTAAAATGAACATATTAAATACAAATATCACACCTGCTCTCTATAAACATCAGCAGCACTTGACACAAGACCCTCTCAACTGCTTCCTATTATCTATCTTCTAGACAAAAATAACAATTAAAACTGTCAAAATAAAAGCCTTAAACCTGTACTCATAATGGGCTAACACAAAAATATTAAAATACAAACAAATAAAAGCAGCACTAATCACACAACAAACACTCATCACTAATCTCCTAATTCAAAGCTCATACACACACTACAACAGACATTACCGGTGCCTCTTCTTCTTGCATTAGGCATGTATTGGCTGATGAGCTAGCTGCAACAGATAGCTAGTCCAGTTACAATTGTGCCCCTCCATTATAAAGGGGGAAAAAGGCCAAAGATTTTTTAGAACTACTAGAGGCCCATTGGCAAGACTCCAGCCCGTTATCTCATCGTTAAGATAATTATAGTAGTTAATAACACAACAGAAATTTCAATGGTCAGCTTATTGACAAGACAGTTCTACCAATGGGACCGTGAAAAAAACCCAGAATGTTTGCATTAAATAATCAAATTCAAAATGGAGAATTAAAAAAAATAAAAATAAAAATGGAGAAACAAGCAGCATATCAAAGAAGTAAAAGGTTTCATGCATTGTTAACAATGGGGGGAAAAAAAAGAAAAAAGGAATTTCAAACAAAGGAAGAAAAACCTTCACGATCAGATCAACAGCCTTGTATGCTGAATCCACAGGTCCAGTACCAACAGAACAAGCTATGTGCTCCATCCCATCAGCATCAATAAGTTTGACAGTTGCTGTAGAAAGACCAAGAGTTCCACAAGTAACCTGTTTTCCATTGAGGACCCGTCAATAGAAAGTTAAACAGCTATACAACCAAAACCATGAAAGAAACTCTAGATGTACCTGCAGATCAGAAAGTTTCCAAACAACTGCAGGCTGAAAGACTTCATCCGACACTAGTGCCCTTATGTCAGCATCAGTAACTCGCTGTTACAAAAGCATCATAATATGTTGAACTTTAATCATCTTCCTGAAGAAGCAAAACAGACATGCAGCATTTGGTTTCTTCTTTTTTTTTTTCTTTTTTGTTTTGGAGAGAGAGTGGGTCCAAGACATGTAGCATTTTAATGGAAAGAAAAGGCTGTCCAATTATCAATAAAGCAATAATAAAAGAAGCTGCTTCACATTTTCAGTCCTTATCTAACATTCTATTCGAATTTTCTTTTTATGTTGATAGAATTTCTCCTGATGATTTCAAGCTAGCAAAGTGACATTTAACTAAAGAGCTAAATTGCTGAAGGGGGAAGACTTGCAGCATTCATAAAGGAAGAAAGCGCTTTTGACATTTCCAAAATCCAAATTTGTATTGATGATAGACAAGAACACAAGTACATGACTGTAGTGCATAATGAGTCAACTAACATGCTGACGTCAAGCAATCAATTTTTCCCCCTCTTAATTGTCAGCATCATAAGTCTTTCACGATGTGTCGCTTGAATTGCACAAAATGATTTCGCCAGTAAAAATTTACATGCAATGCCCTAGCATATATGACAAGGGGAAATGTGCTCAACCCTTGTACTAACCACTACAATTAAGAGAAGTTCGGAATTTTTTTGTCCATAAGCAGACCTTTACATAATGGATATATATATTATTCAATATAATTCATGAGAATAGCCATTGGCAATTGGAAACACTTGATTTCTTGCTAACATGAGTACTACTTACTAGTTATCTTACTTACATTAATAGGTATAAAGGAATCCAAATCTGCTGAATCAATTATGCAAAATAGAAATATTTCGAGATCCAAAAGACACCTAAAGGCAGATGATTTTACTATATTTTTTACTTGAAACAAAGAGTAAATATAAGTCATGTTTGAATTTTCTTTTTTTCGTCTATATCTCATCTATATCTTATTAATATCTTATCTATATCTAATCTGTATTTCTTTAAAATCTAGTATTTAAAAACTATTTTATCTGTTTCTATTTCACAATTATAATAAAAATGATAATTGAAGTGTCAGAATTAAGAAATGAAAATCTATATACTTTTAAAAAAAGAGATTTGAAAAAATATGTTTTATACATTAAAAATGATTATTTTAATTGTTATTTTTGTAAATATAAATAAAGTAAAAAATAGATAAACTTAACTTTATTGAAATTTATTGCGTATTTAATTTTAGAAAAAAGATATATACGAAATTATGTTTTCATTTTTTTTTTGTTGTTTCATTCTTACCAAAAACAAGATTCAAATAGACGCCAATAAAACATCAATAAAACGAAAAAAAGATGAACTCAATGGATCCATAAAAGATCACCATGATTTTGTGATCCACTACGGAACTCATTCATGTGAGACCTTGGAATCATAATAAGTTCAACAGCAGATCACATTTCTAGTTTTGGAGACACTACACTATACTTAGCAAAGATAACAATCCTTATGTAAGAGTAAAAGAAATATTTCTAGTTCTTGCCCACCTTCTTCTGCTCTGCTACTGCTTTAAAACGCCAAAATATATTGCCCAGCTGTTCATCACCAATATCATAACCAAGCTGAAAAGCATGGAATGTTTCATTTGTCAAATAAGGAAGAGAAAATGATAACTCAAATGACCCATCAATTGAATACATACGTATATATCCACTTACCTCTAGTAGTTTCATCTTCAAGGCATGGCGCCCGCTGCATCCAGAGAATTTTGGAAATTAAAACAAATCTACTTGTCAATTGACTGTGTACACTAATAAAACCTTCATATATTACATACACCCAAATATAAACAATTACTAAACCAAGAGAGATTACGTATACAATTAGTTAAATTGGATGTAAATGCAGGAAAAGGATTCTCTTAATCCAGTGGCTCAAGTCACAAAATGAGGAAGGCAAACTCCGAAAAAATGTGTTAATAAAGGTCCAGTCTTTGGGGACACTTAAATAAATGGTAAGTTTCTTCATGAGGAAAAATGTGTGAACTATTGATTGTGCAAAGAATGGTTGGTGGCATTTAATTTTTTCCCTCAAAGCTTTTATGTAGCTACTAAGCATAATGTCTTTAATTACTACTTAACTTTTGTTTTAGGACAGTTCCTCTTCTTTTTGTAAACTGGGGAATACCCTTTTTTTTTTTTAACCTTTCTCTTTTCTAGAAGTTAGAAAGTTTCTCATTCAATTTAAATAATTTACAGAGAGGGTATAAGCCCCTACACGAAATAAAATAGAAGCCTTGATAGGACTACCCAATACAAAAGCAAAGAAACAAAACAGAGGAATCTTGAAAGATGCACCAAGTACAAAACAGGGAGGAATGTGCTGACATTTCTAACATTACAAATCAAGAAATAATTCTAGCTATTGAGGCACAAGAGAGGACTCTCCTATGGATGTTATATACACGTGGCTATTTTCCCAACTCTTCTATCTTTCCTTTCCTTCCAAGTAAATTAAACAAAAGCACTATTCTCAACTCTTCAAAGGCGTGTGCCTTCTTTTGCACCTTGCACCCCATGCAAAATAATGGTCTAGCACCTCGAATATGCTTTTCACCCTTGACTACCTTATTCTAAATTCAAATACAGAAAGGTTACGAGTTCCAACCACACCACCCTCCTCCTCTCCTCAACAACCAAATAGAAGTATACAATCAACAATACAAACATTTGAATAAACTTTTAAAAATTTGAATATTTATCCAACTAAGATAATTAAAAAAAAAAAAAAAAACAGATAAGATGGCAGTGAGCAACATGCCTTAATTTTCCTAGCACAATGCCAGCCTCGTTGGTCCTCTCAAGCCCAATATCTTCAGGAACTATAATCTCATAAGTGCCCTTGTGTTTAAGCATCCCATCCTACGAGCAGAATGTAAAATAGATCCAAAACTAAAGTATCAGCATAAAAAAACAGAGAAATAGAGAATCTTGGGAATAAGTGAGCAAACATACCAAGAGAAGCCCTTTGTCGAATGATAAATCAAATAGATACAGGGAAGACAAGAATGAGGAATATACAAGGATTTTTTATATATTAGTTTTCTGTTGTTGGGGAGGTTGGGGTTAGTTTGGGGTGAGGAAGATTCAACGCAGGAAGCAAAATTTTGCTTGTTTGGTAATTATGAACAGAAAATACTATCCAGATGAAGCCTCTACAGCATTACCACCCTTTCAATAGGGATCAGAAAAAGTATAGAAGATATCCATTTACAATATCAAATTATGCACCTAAGGTAGTCGGGTGGGCAGTGTTGGGGAAGGAAGAAATAAAAAAGCAGGTCTAAAATAACATCTATGTCGTTGCTCAATGAGTGATGCTAAATTTTGGAAAGTATAAATGACGTAGATACCACTGTTAATCCTGTATATCAATGCAAATTGAGCAGTCAATTCAATTTAATATTACTTGTATGAGAAGGAAATAAACTCTACCTGAGCAGCAGATTACTAAAGGAAGATTCAACATAGGAGATGGCATACTTGCATGGCAATCATGCACAGAAAGTACCATGGGGATGAATCCTATCTAGTATCGACTGTGTTTTCACCCATTCATTAGAGATCATATAAACTATAGAAGATATCCATTTACAATATAGAATTATGCATCTAGGATAGTTTGCGTCATTTTATACCTTATACAAAAAGTAACTCAAATATCAACCATAAGGTCTTTTGACTAATGCAAACAGATATATTTAGTTATTATACAGGTATCTTTTTACTAAAATTGAGTAAAGTAATTGCAACACAAATTAGGTAAAATCCCAAGCAAAATGCAGATCATCTTAAAGTTAGGTAGATTGATCAACCCTCAAGATTTATTCTTAGAACAACAAAAGCTCCAGGAAAACAAATGTTTCAATAATTGACATAATCACCTCAAGATGTATTGCCAGCTCATATAACCATTGGTTTTATTTATTATAATTTAATTATTTTCAATTTGGTATATATGTCAAAAATTTTCAGTATGTAGACATATAAGAGAGGCATCATGAGACATAAAATAAAGGTCAAAGGATGGTATAAGTGATACAATCCTTGATAGTATTATAGTGTTAGTGTTATAGTGTTAGTAAATAGAATAAGGGGAGAGACATCTTTGTAAATAGGAGGAATTGGAGTATTATTTATAGGGGATGTGAGTTTGAATAGGAAGCCAGATATTTTGTTAGAAACTTGAGGGTTAGCTAGTGTGACCAATTGTGCTCATGAATGAGTCTTGCACTCATGCATGCGAGCTTTTAACTCATTGCTCTCAACTTGTGAGAAATTAAGGTTCTTGTAATCAATTTTTACTTAAAAAAATATCAATAAAAATCTTTAGTTTTCTGTTGTTAATCTTTACTTCATATCAATAAGAGACCAATGGACCCAAAAAGAATAGTAGATAAGAATGGAATGCCTAAGAACCATGCAGCTTTTTTCTTGTTCAGGTCTAAATGTGATTCACCCAAGAGTGAGGAAAAGTTGCTGAAGATGCAAATAAACAAGGAAAAGAAAGGAAGGAGGAGAGAACACAGAGCTAAAGCCCCTTTTTCTTTGTGTTAGAGAAATATTCTTGCTGTAAAATTTGTGATCTCTGTACTCTCTCTCCTGTGTCTAATAAAGGCACTACAGAGCGTGAATCCTCTCTATTATCTATCACTTCCTTACACACTATGTCAAAACAAAAGAGGAGAATATGCCAATATGTTTTGGAGGCCATCAACTTTTCATTGTGGAGGCTCATGGGCCTTGCGCTCCACTTCGGTTTCTCCAGCATCATTGAAGCCCCTATCGAAATGCTTGAGCAGTGCAGCATTCCTAATGTAACGTCTATGCAATATTTTGTTTATCATTGCAAAAAGAAGGACAAGCACCACATGAATAAACAAATAATCACACTGAAAATGGTAGAAGACTGCAATCAAACTTTCTAAGTCTCTCTTTACCACCAAAAAAATAAAAATAAAAATAAAAATAATCCAAGTTTCCCCAAAGCTCAACTGAAGTTAGATCCAACCAACAAATACAGATAAATTACCCAAAAAGGTAAAGATGAGATAAGCCAGAAAATGGCAAATTTTATACAACAGTTCTGCCTGGACAAACAAAAGGCGGAATAAGCCTTCAGCAAAGCAAATTTAGGTTAAATCTACTATAGTGAAAAGTCCACAGCTGAGCACAAATTTGTTACCACATACCTGGTGAATGCCACTCTCATGAGCAAAAGCATTAGCTCCAACAACAGCTTTATGAGGTTGTATATTCAAGCCTGAGTACTCTTCTACCTGTTAAAATTATAAGAGACCAAAATTAGATATGTTAGATGAACAGGAAAACAGTTGATTGCAATTAAGAGAAGCATAATCAAAAGAAAGTAGTAAAACCAATACCATTTTACTTGTCATAACAATATGGCGTGTATTTATTCCAGTATAAAGACCTCCAAGTATGTGCTCTCCCCGGCATTTAAGGGCCATGACAACCTATACATTCAAGCAGAAAATAACATCTGATGTGGATAACAGAAAACAGAGCAAGGGTAAAGGCAAAAAGAAAAATGAAGGAACTTTGATCCTTAAAACAGAGTCAAGCTAAACAAAAGCACAATAACAAAAAGCATACATCCTAATTTACACATGATTTAACCACCCCCGCATCCCCCATACCAAGCCCCTCCCATGGCCCCAACCCCCAAAACTCTCCCTTCCTGTTTATTATAGAACCACAAAACCAAGTCAATCCAAACTCAGATTTTTTATTGTAGACAATGATACTCACCTCCTCCAGAGACGCGTTCCCAGCCCTTTCACCAATGCCATTTATTGTGACCTCAACTTGTCTTGCTCCTGCATAAGCACCCTGAATTTACATGGTGCAGGCATATGAGTGCCTATTCAATACAGTGCTTAGTTAAACAACTGGAGCAAGAATGACATCAGCATACCGCTATAGTATTGGCAGTGGCAAGCCCAAGGTCATTTTGACAGTGTGTTGAAATGATAACATTTTGAATTCCAGGTGTGTTAGCTTTTATATCAGCAATCAATTTACCGAATTCTTCTGGCATGGTAATGCCTACAGTGTCAGGGATATTCAAAGTTGTTGCACCTGCTTTGATGACTTCACCCAGTATCTCATAGAGAAACTCTCTCTCAGATCTGGTAGAAAATCAAGTGGAAAGCAAAACATCAAAAGTTATTTTTCCAGGAAATTACACCAACACTTTTGTAGCAATAAAAGAAAGATTAACATGATCAAGACCCTTCCCAAAATTTAATTAATCCTTACCCAAAATAGAACATGATCAATACTAATGAGAAAGTTGGTCAATTAGAACTATGGAACAGTTTTCAGAGCAATAACTGGACATATAAGGCTAATGCCATTGCATTGGGAGGCTCAATTTAATGTGAACAGTCTGCCATTGGCTTGGAAATTGTTGACACCAAGAGGAATTAAGACTAAATGGAACATATTGCTATTCTCCAAACGATGGATAACCCAGCACTCATTCTACCATGACTAGCAATCCACCAAAGGCTCTACATATCAGACAAACTTAATGCTTGAGGGACTAGAAACTAGCAGAATTTGACATATCTCCAGAGAGGGTAAAGGGCTTCACAACCATATTCTTTTCCCATGCCCATATTCATGCCACAGCTGTATCTTCCACCCTAGTTTCAATGTTTCAATAAACCAGAGCAGCTAATTGATAGATTTGCTGCACTAGCTCCCAAAACAGCATCCTCAGCAAGTTGGCGGGAAGAAAAAAGGGTTAAGATGGAATGACCACCCATTTCAACAGTTTTACTGATTTAACAAATCCACTCATGACCATCTTTTAAAATTCAATTAGCTTCTTACTACTTACTCTGAAGGGGAAAAGAATCAAATCCTGCCAATGCACTGCTCTCTTTAATAGTGTTAAGCACCCAAATCCTTAATCCCTAGGATTAATCATATTGAACACAAAGTTAATTTATTACTGAAGTGCATGCCTTCCTCAGAGTTTTTAATTTATACTTCTACTCTTTTTGGAGGGATTTCCATCAAGAGCAGTCCTTAGTCCAGTGAATTCTTCGTGCTCACTGAGAAAGTTTATCATTATGGATAAGGAAAAATATTCTAACGATTGGATAAAACCCTACAGATTATCATAAAACTAACTTTTGCTATCAAAAAATAAAATTGGAAAGTATTCATTAAAAGAAACCTATGTCAAAGAGATCTTCATGTTGATTAGCTCCAAATATCTACTGAGATCAACCAAACCCAAAACCTCATATCATATAGCATTTAGTTTTCCATACTAACAAGGTACAGAACAAAGAAAATAGCAATAATCACCATCTACTGCCTCTCCATTGATATAGACCACTCTATTTAACAATCTATCCTTCTATTTTTCGATAAAGACCAACTTGAAAGATTTAATAAGTTATAGAGACAACATATATCTTCATTTTTCTCAATTCATATCAGAACCAGTGCAATACATCAGTAATTTGACATTGATCTCTACATACCAACTTCTTTTTTCCCCATCCTATACATACGACTACTCTAAAAATATAAAGCAGAAGCACTGAGAACAAATGTAATCCACCATTTCTCATATAACGATAATCTTACCTGCCTGCATCCTCGGGGCTAAATTCCACATCATTGCACCCAAGACTGCGAGCGTATGCCACCATTCTCCTTGCGATATCTATCACCTCCTCCTTAGTCTTCTTCAACTTATGCTCCATATGTATCGGACTTGTTGCGATAAACGTGTGGATTCTTGGTCTCTTTGCGTACTTAACCGCCTCCCAAGCTGCCTTTATATCCTTCTCATTACACCGTGAAAGCCCGCAAATAACCGGCGCGTAGCCGTCTCCATCCACTACATTCCCAACATCCATGGCAATCGTCTTAACCGCCTCAAAATCATCCTTCGAGGCGGCCGGGAAGCCAGCCTCAATTATGTCCACTCCAAGTTTCGCAAGCTGACGGGCAATGTCCAGCTTCTCCTTGGATGTCATGGTGGCTCCTGGGGACTGCTCGCCATCTCGGAGAGTGGTGTCGAAAATGCGGACATATTTTGGATCAGGGATGTGGTTGGGTATGTATTGAGGACGGCGAGCGGGGTTAAGGTTAAGGTTCGGGTTTGAATTGGACGAGCACTTGATGGGGTAGGATTTAGAGAGGGTTTGGAGAGAGAAAATGGAAGGATTTGGGTGATGGAGGGAACGGGAGATGGAGAAGTTGATTGGGTGAGCTTTGGAGAATGACGACGAGAGAGGGAATGGCGACGGCGTGGGAGTGATTCTAGGGTTTGTGAAAATGCATGCCATGGTAGAGAGAGAGATAGAGGGGGTTGGAGGGAGGAGGAGCAGAAAACCGAAGCGAAATTTAAAAATTAAAATCCTAATGTTAAATGGAGCTTTGAGGGGAGTTTTGAGTCGGAGTGGCACCACACTGGATAGGATAGTGGCGGCTTCTCTTTGCATGACATGTGACTCAGCAATTCAAATCATACATAAACGGTGGCCATCAGAAGACTTTTTGCACGAAACAAATAATGAAAGATTAAAATATTCATAGGAGAGGACACGTGTAGATGGATGATTGATTATACATATCGGAGAACTTTGGAAGTTCGTATTAATCGAGACTGCAAATAATATTTAAATCAGAGCCACGAAGGTCTCAAGTCCGACTATGTTTTTGAAAATGTAAACTTAAATTATTTAAAAGATTGTCAACTTAGAGCTAACTAAGCATTTATCAACCCTGAAAATTATATGTTTGAGTTTAAATCTTTTAAATGAATGAGTTTTATTTTAAATTCAAGATTGAGTAAGTTACAAATTGAACTAAAACTCAACTAAACTAAAAGCAAGCTAACCTTAATTAGCTTATAAGTGAAGACTCGTTTTACAAACCTATAGTATGAGATAAAATTAAATACAAGAAGTTGAATATTAAAAATAAATACTATAGAGGTTGAGTTTTAAATATTGTGATCACATAAAAGCTGCATGAATGTCATGTTACGTGTGGCCTTAAAAGATTGAGGAGCAATATGTCAATCGTACTTGCAAAAAGGACTTAGAGAAAAATATTTAATAGAAAAAATAGGCAATTTCAACAACTTAAACACACTTACAATAGATAAGGGAGTAACTAAATATCAACTTTATTGTTATTTATTAAGCGTTAACTCATTCTTTGTGTGATAGGTATTTTGATCTTTGAATGCAAAGGTTTCATAGAATAACATTATTTGTCCATTATTTAGAGCTTTTGAAAAGTATATAATGAGAAAATATGATTAAGTATTTATAAACTTTTAGACTTGATAATATCCATCAAATCATGTTAATAAGTGACAAGCGAAATTAAGTTTGTTATTCAAGATTATTTTGATAAGCTTACTATGAGCTCAAGGCCAATAGTCTACTTTATTAAGTGTATAAGCTTGCATAAGAAAAGTTGAGAATAAATAGAGCGGTTCAATAATCCCTGTAAAAAACCCATAAAACCAAATCTCTGTAAGTAATCTCAATATACGAACAAAACTCCCTCAGCATGTCACTTAACCTAGAAAGTTAAGCCTAAATAAATGATGAGCCTAACCCAATATTTCATATAGAGATTTTTAACTCTATAAATAAATGGATTATTTAATAATAAATAAATAATTCGTTATATGAAATATCACATCGCATTTATACATTTAGTATTTAGGTTTTAATTATATATAATATATAATATATATAAATTAGAGCTTAAGTTCGGCTCATTTAAATAAATAAACTTTATTTTGAGTTTAAATTTAGTTTTTTTACAAATCAAACTTAAGCTTAATCAACTTAAAGCAAGCTATGCTTAAATTGCTCATTATAACCTTATCTAAAACATTGGCCTCTATGTATATTAAATGGCATGCATACATGATGTCCATGCAAAATTAAATATAGTGTTATAGTAAAATTTTAAATATAGTAAAATCAGTAACAAGGTGATTACCCTATTGATTTTGTAGTGAAGGAGTAGAATGTGAAAAGTAAGTGGGCATTCGATTACTTAGAGGAGGGATGGGATTATGGGAAGTTATTTTTGTGTCAATATTTTATGTGGGTTGGTTTAATGATATTTAAAAAAAAATGTTTCCTTATATATAAAAAAATATCAAAGACTCTTATCACTTTATATTATAGATATATTATATATCTCTCGTTGGTTTTTCCTTTTTATTTTCTTTGTATATTGTTTTATCTTTTTTTTTTTTTTGGACGTGGTAATGACGTGATACAATTTGCCTAGTGTACACTTACTCTTGCAAATTTGTGGGCCCCAGAACATTTTTTTTTTTTTTCTTGAGGAGGGGAGAGGGGGGTGAATATATAATTTAGAAATTGAAGGTGTCAATGTAGTAGATCAAGTCATATAATACATCAACACATGCAGTAGACTACTCAATCTATCATTTGCATTCTTGTCATCACCTCTAACCTCTTAGGAGAGTCAGCAACGGCTTCTTTTTTTTTTTTTTCGTTTTCTGCAATTATTTTCTTTCTTTTTTTTTTTTTTGAATTTTTGTAATTTTTATTGTTTTTACAAAAGTACTTAATTAAATATACTTTATATAATTTTATTAAATTAATTATTTGTAGACCAATTAAAAAATGATACATATCCAATTATTAATATTTATATATACGCATAAAATATATAAGTATGTAAGTTACAAAGAATTATTAATTTCTTATAGTATGTATCAACAGTCTAACTTTTTAAGGCTTCTTATCATACGGTTACTTAAAATGACGGTACATAATCATCACTTATAACAGCCTTAATTCATGTTAAGTTATCCTCGATTTTAATAAATTATACTTATATGCCGTAGAAAGGTATAACTATTGACAGTAAAAAATGAGGTTATTGGAACTATCAACAACTTCTATTTTCTCATTGATTTACAAAAATCAGAAGTGATTTATTATAAAATTAAAACTATTGACAAATGACAGTACAATACCGTTAGTAGAAATTCCCTAAATTTTTATTGGTTTTTGAGGGTAGTAATCAATATCGACGACATTTTTATACAGAAAGTTCAATAATAAATTGTTAATTGAGAGAGGTGCAAATTGTGCGAATCACTACATCCCATTCCGACTGAGATTCACTCTGGTTGACAAAGAGTCTACAGATGCTAAAGGATGGCATTTATGGTTCTTGTGCTTCCAACGTGAGGAAAACGTTAGTTTACCTTATGACAATTATCATTAAGTTTGGATCATGTCAGTAATAGAGAGCTAGAACAAGCCATGGAGTGGTTGGTCATGGCACTTTTGTATTCGTTATATTGCAAATAATCTCAATAACTGGGCCAACACGTTCTTTACAAGAAGATTTTAATTTTAAAAGAATACAACCTCATAAGGTCCAAAATCATTTTGAAGAGATTATGCAGATTTCTTTTTTTTTTTTTGGGTTAATAAAACTCTATACAGTTATAATTTTTTTTTTTTTTAAATTCGAGTGGTTGATTAGATAACAATAATGTATTCTCAAGTATGTGATTAATAAATTTAAAAGATGGGGGGAAAGCAGCAAGTCACCATTGTATTATAATTTTCAACTACAAAATTTGAAGTGTAGAAAGTTATAATAATATCACGGTTTTTACGTATACGGTGAAAATAGTGACAACGGTTATAAGGTAAAACTCAAACCGCTAACATGCACTTACAGAAAGTAGAAAACAATCACGTGTTTGTGCAATCCTAATTAAATTGCATATGGATTATATATTATTATTATTAGGAATATTGTTGGGAGAATTAATGGTTAGTATATGCACACTCTTTTAGGCCTTGTCACGACAAGGCCAATTGACCTCCACTTAATGTTCCGTCATCCAAATTCCTTTTAGGCAATATCCACGTTCCATAATTCAAGCTTTCGTCAATATGGATATATATGTTGCAGTGCTTCTCTATAAATATATATTCCTTTTCATTTAATCACCTAATCGATATAAAATCATTGCCTAAAAAATTTTTGAAGTTATACTAAGAAAAATTAGAAGCAAAGACCTCATTAATTTTCACCTTCCTCGAAACTCTTCAATAGCAATTTTAGAGAGGCAAAACAAAGAAACTTATCAACTTCAGGCTCCAATTGAAATATTGGGAGAAAAGAAGAAGACGTAGTAATTGGACGAAGTTGAAATGGTGTCGATTTGGCGTTTAGAACGGGGATGGTGGATTGGGTTATGATGCTGATTGTCGGGGTAGATTTCCAACCACATATTTAAATATGTTTTAGAAACAGGGTAGGGAAGTGCTTAAACTTTTAAAATTGAATGCTTTAGTGTTTAAACTTTTAAAAGTCACAATTTAGTGCTAAAAATTTTAAATAGTGTTCAATGAGTGTCTCTATTATCACAATACTCCTAAAATAAATTACCAAATTCCTATAGATTTGAGGATCATTGACCAAACAAATAGAAAGAATGAATTGAAGAGAATTCAACAATTTATTCCAGTTGTATTATAGTAATTTTAACAATCGAATTAGATATCACTTATCTATACATAAGAAAAATCACCATATGGATGCCATATATTTAGACATAAAGATCCATTATAATTTAAGATAATGAAGACATTTAATTAAACACCTTTTAAAGTTTTGAGACCAAATCGCAACTTTTAAAACTATAGTTACAAGAATACCCAATAGTAAAAAGATTAGGCACTTTCTTGGCCTTATTCCCTTTAGAAACGATATACTTTTTGACTCAAAAGCATACAATCTGTTTCAAAAAGTGTCAAATCCAAGACTTCATCGAAGAATGGCAAGCTTGCATGGAGTACAGTGCATATATCTCGATTTTTTTTTCCTTTAAATTTTAAAAGAGATTGTCCAAATTTTCGAGATTTAGAGAGCCACTGGGGCCAACCACTAACCCCACCCCTCCCAGGCCAAGCATATCCGTTTTGGAGTTGGGACTAACATGATGTCATGCAATATCCACTTCGTAGAGCATACCTATGATGGGTTATAGACATTGGAACTTCTTGAAACTGGACAAAGATTTGCACAAGATAGAGATTTGTACGGCCAAGTAACTTATAGAGTAAATATTATAAAATTCAAATCCAATTTAAGAATTAACAATCTATATCTATAATAACGATTTTTCTACGATCTCATCCTTTTTCTATAAAACCGATACCAGTTATCATTTTCATCATTGGTTTAATTATTTTTAAATCTAAACCATTGAATAAATTATGAATTCAATGATTCAAATATAAAACATAAAAATGATTTGTAAAATTATGAACGAGATCGGTTCAATCAAAATAAAAATGGGACCGTATAATCTCCAATAAGATAAAAGGATGTTTTCTTATCTAAAGTGATAACTTTAATGTTACATATAAGGATAGTATAAATTTTTTCGTTATAACATTCACAATAGATATAACTAAATTTAACAAAGGTAACAGAAATTTAAGAAAATACCAATGGGGGTATAAAAACACACCTACTGCCACATGAAAGAACAAATAAAATAATAATAGTACCTTTAATGTTATAGTAGATGTAAGATATAAAGTGAGTATATGGATATTTCCATACATTAAGAATAGATAAAAGAAAAAATATTTAGGTAGTGCTAGAAAACTGCCATTAAGATTACAAACTGGGTATAATGGAAGCATATTGTTTTAGCAGGTATTTTTTAATAATAGACAGCCAATGAGAATTTCAATGCCACCTATTACCATAGTATCTAATTCTAAATCAGTCACTTGTGTTTCTTAAGAATTACATTTGAAAGAAACGTGTTGACGGTTGTATTGCACTCGTCATGACCAAAAAAAGAGTTGCTCGACCAACAGCATACCGTGGTCCCCGATAATCAGTTATACAAGTGCCTATAAATTAGGGCCTATAATTTTAATTATCATGTTATATCTCGTTTGTATTTAAATGGGTTTGTTTTTAAAAAATTTCAAATCATGACATAATTCGTTTAATAAACATAAATGAAAATCTAAACTCATAATCTAACCTATTTAATAAACATATCTCTTATCAGGATTAGATCATTTATCGATTGAAGAATTATAAAAAAATCTATAAAATACTTATAAATACAATGAAAAAAATGGTCATAATAAATTTAGATTTTATAAAAATAAATAACATAGGATCTTAATACTTAATATATAATAGCCCATTTAGAACTCCTCCCACAAGGTGTTGTTCAATTTGATGCAGTGCATTGTATGATTTTGCCCTTAGTACAATTGCTTTTCATGGGATTGCTGTAGCCTAAGTATGTTTAGTTTTGAAGTTCCGACAAACTCTGAAATGCTACACAAAAAAATGTCTCAATTGTTAAAGTTCTATAAAAGGGATCACAATCGACCCTCCATCACCAAACTGACATCTTTATTTGTTTCACTATCTTTTTTCCCATTTAAATTACAATGCAGTAAAAATAATATGTAGTTAAGAGTAATAAATCTCATACATTTACTTAAGATCTTTAACATAAAAAGAAAAAGAGTTTTGTTCAACAAAATGCAAATATAGAATAGAAGAATATATAGGGCATTTCGTGTTTAGATCTAAGAATTATGTAATTTATGTGTTGCTTACTTATTTTTTTTTTTATAATAATTATTTATTGGCTTTAGCCATTGTTCTTATACTTGTGAATAATCACTTTAGCCATTATTCACTTTCCTGAATAAAATAAAAGGGGAAAGGAATTGCAATTATTGTGGAATAGAATAAAGAGGGAATGACCATTTCATTATTTACTCAAACAAAAAGGGTAATAAGAATAAACTTGTAATAAAACTTAAAAAGACAAAAATACCCTTCATCTTCTTCCTCGCACTAAACCTAAACATACTAGCTACTAAGTTTCACAAGAAAAACACAAGCCATCGAATCGTGCATTGAAACAAGTTAAATAATCACATAACACTAAAAAATGCAAATTTCTTTCAAATCTAGCCATATCAAAATATTTTTTAAAATCACCCAATTCAAATATGAGTTTTTTTGGCATATTTCTACGATTTACTTAGGTGTTTTGTGATCAATTAGAAGAGTTGAATCATTTTTCAACACCCTTTTTAACTAATTGGATCACTTTAGAAGTGTTTTCTTTTTCCCAAATCTACAAATTTCTTAGATTTGGGCTTCACTAACCCTAATTTGATTAAAATTTCAATCTACTTATAAAGTCGTATTTTTAACATGCCCCAATTAACCTAGGTTTTAATAAAGCAAGTGATCTGTTGTAAGTCGAGTTTACTCATGAATCCGTAAAAATAAAAAAGAAAGAAAAAGTAAAAAAAAAAAAACATTTTTTTTGCTTTTAATCAAAACTTTAAACTAAGGTAAAAAATGAAATGCCAAAAATACCTACCATCTTATGAACATCCTTGATCATCCTTAGCCAATAGAACTTTTCTTTCAAGAGCTTGACAGTCTTAGTCTTACCAAAATACCTAGATAAAGCTCCATTATAAGCTTCTCTTATAAGTAATTTCTTCACTAAAAAGCTCAGGATGCATAATTGCTTCCCTTAGAGTAGGTATCCCTCATTTAAGAAGTATTCGTTCACAGGAGAATCTTAATAATATGGTTTGAAATGCACTCAGTAGAGCATGTCGTTACGATAGTGCATCAGCTATAACATTGCTACTCTCCTTCTTTTATCAAATGACATAAGAGAATCCATCCATTAACTTAACCCATTTGTTCCTATTCGAGAGTCTTTGCTAACTACGAAGGTGCTTTAGGATGATGGTAATTGAACAAGTCATTTGCCCACTTGGTAGAGTGGTGACCAATAGGAAAGGAAAGAAATAAAAGGAAAATTGTGAGTTAATAAAAGGAATAATGGAAAAGTTGGAAATTATAAGCAAGGTAGATAATGAGAAGATCGAGGCATTATACAATTTAATGAAGTCAAGAAATAGAAGGAATGCAAAAAGTAGCTTGAATAGAGAAGATTAATAATATTTGTGGATACATCAGTAGATGAAGGATAAAGACAATGAATTGAGGAAATCAATAAAGAGATCATGAAAACAAGAAGCAACTATTAGTTCTATTTTCAAATAGCCCATGCATAAGTTTTATTTAGTGGGATTATTTTTTAAGTTAGCCATTGTAAGTTTATGTTAATTAAATTAGGTTTTTAAATTAGTCATGATAGTATTTGCTAGTGAAAATAGTTATTAAAAATAAGTTGTTATGGAAAATATTTATAGCATACGTACATTATTATGTGCATTATTGTTATATCAACGAATATGATTAAATTTTATCAATTATATTTTTTACATTAAATATTAATGATTGATAATAATTATTTAATTTTTTGGTAATAAATTTATTAATTATTTACAATAAAATTAGCTTAACAAAATTATTAAGGTTATTGGTTAAAAGTAATTGGCATGAGGTACTCAAAAAGATAAAAAGAAATGCTAAGGAACTCTCCTCATGGATCCAAAAATAAAGTGAAGAGGCCCTTAAGGAGGCGACACCCTTAAAATGTTGATGTAGAATTCTAAGGATCTCTTTGGAGATAAAGATGGTCTTAGGCCATATTTATCTAAGATTTTTTATCACAAAACCATATGTGTAGCACTGTAATATATGGTACTTTCGCGTTAAACAAAGTTCCTTCAGTTCTTTTCAAGGTCCTTCATAAAGAATCACAAAAGACTGATAAAAAGTTTTTTCTTGTATATTTTATATGATTTAGTTAAATTAGTAGTAAAGTAGGAAAAAGTTTTGAAAAAGTTAAAAGTTTTGGCAAAGGACCTTAAAGATAAATTACAAAGTTCCTTAAGAGAAAGAGAAGTGTGGCTGTATATTTGTTAAAATCACGATTCTACCAATATGATCATATTAATTTACTATTTTAGGAGGTCTTTCTAAGTTGACCCATGTATAAAACCGTTTTCTTATAAGAACTTATGTTATTAACTAATTTTACATGTTAAACTTGATAAAAATTTACGTTTTTAATTAGGTTTACAATTTTACATATATGAGTTGGATTGGTAAAATAATATATAACTAGGTTTTTATTATCCTACAAACTATTAAGGTATTAAATCGTCTTCCTTATTCTATTCAAATTTGTTTCTCATTCTCTCTCTCCTAATCTTTTTTTTTTTTTTTATATATTTATAATCTTCATCTAGGTTCCATCTCCAATAGAAAAATTTATAAAAAAAAAAAACCATAAATTTAATTTTATAACATTAATTCAATTCATTGTTTTTTTTCAGACAAAATAATGCAAAAAAAAAAAAAGTTTCAACTTGTTTATTCTCATTCCATAAATATTAAATTATAGATCAAGAATTTTTTTATAAAAAAAAACTATATATTTTCATCGTATATTTCAAGTTTTTTTATAATTACTATAAGAAAATCTATAATTTTTTAAAAACTATTTTCTATAGGTTAAATCATTCCAATTCTATAGACCTTCTAGCGTTTGTAAGTGAAATTGCGAGTTTAACAACTTTGATTGACAATATAAAGAATTTTAAAAGTTTCTTAGGGATAAATATGGTCCTAGTCCAGTCTTTGCAACTTTTCAAAACTAAATAACTTCTTAGACTTTCCTTCTAAGAGCAATTATGAAGCCAAAATATTTCATGTTTATATTTGCATCGAGGTAGAAAGGGTAGGCTAGCTTGTCTCTTCATTTCTCTACTAAGTTTGCCTTTAGTTGTCTTATGACAAGCTTTTAGCATGGTTTCCATTGTTCTTATTTATTCAATGCCTATTTGGTCCATTATAATTGCTTATATGGTCTATTGAAATTGCTAGAGTTATTTAAGTGGAGAGGATTACATAAACTAATTCATTTAATTTTTTTTTAAAAAAAGCATAATTAGTATGAAAATTTCAACATATTTAAAAAGTCGTATTTTTAGCCCCATTTAACGTACGGGTTAATAAAGCAAGTGACGTGCTATAAGTTAGGCTTTCCCATTAATCCATGAAGATAAAAAAAATTAGAAAAATGGTGAAAGAAAAAGTAAAAAAAAAAAAGTTTTGTCAAAACTCTAAACTAAAGTAAACAAAAAAAGAAAAAGAAAAAAAATATAATAATATGACATATTAATCTCATTTTAGTAAAATTTTACATTTGGAATGTATTATAGGGAATAAAAAACGCAAAGCTTTGCTTTCTTCCCTTCTATTTTAGTTTTAATTTTAGGCACAATAGAAGTCAATAATATATGTTTGTGTATTATAGATTATGAATCATTAAGTAGTATTGTAGTTAATGTTACGTCTCAAATTAGAGAGCCGTAATTGTCAAGTTTGAATTTTTCGATTGCTTTTTTATTTTTAATTCGATTTAAACTAAACCTTAAGCCTATTTAATTTAAACCCACAACTAAAGTAAAAAAAAATGATTTCTTTATTTTAAAAAATTTGGAATCGCCACCCAATAAGACTAGGAAAAATGATTAATCAATTTTAATTTAGCCACTAATTTATGTTTTAAAAACTTTGTGAAAATAATTTTAAAAATCAATTTTTTTGAGTTTGAATGCTACCTTATTAAATCCTTACGAGTACTACTATAGATTTTCTAAAATTAGACTTTATTTTTCAAAATTATCCTTTTTTTATTTTTTAAAGAAAAATAGAAATGAAATAAATAAAAAACTTAATTTTTTTTATAGATTTTACATTGTTTTAGAGATGTTTACGTATCTGCTAATCGAGATCAGAAATTCATAGTTTTTTTTTTAAAAAACTTTAGTGAGTTGGTTTTTTTTTTTTTTATAAAAAACAATGAGGTTATATTTACATTTTTAGTAATTGTTTTATTTTTATTAAGAAAAATCCCTAAAAGCCTAATTTTTATTACCAATTAAAAAAAAAAACCTAAAAGCCTAATTTTTGAAAAGTCCCAAATTAAGATTTTTATTAAATAAAAAACAACTAAGTGATATTTTTTTTTTATTTTCTAGAAAAATTGTGAAGACCTTAATATGCAATTTTTATGAAATATGTAATGTTCTACATGATAAATCTTTTATATAAAAAAAAATGCTTAAACTATAAAAAAAAAAACCTAACCATACAAAAGATATTTAAATCATAAAAAAAAAAATCTAAACCATGGAAAAAAGGCTAACTATAAAAGATGCTTAAATCATAGAAAATATGTTTAACTATAAGTATACCTTAGTGTTGACAAGGCACTTTGGGTATTATCACACTTCGAACAAAAGAGTCATAACAGTCTCGTCGTGTAAACTAACCTAAAATAGAAGTTGACCTCATTACCGTTATCGTAGATACAGTTCATACTAGGCGTACACAACTCAACCAGCTTGAAACATTTGTTCTGACACCTGTTAATAACTAAACCTGTGGTGGAGCTTTACAAAATCCTTGATCTATACAACCTGTTGTCTAGTACCACAATAGTATTTACACAAATATTTTACGTCCAATAGTAAAGTTTACAATCAAAGTTTATTAAAAATCACAGATTTTGCAGTCTATATACAATAAGTTAGGAAACTAGTGAGCTCTTAGAAAATTCCCAATTAGTTTCCTCAAAAACAAAGTCAAAAGCTCAAGTTCAGTTGAATCCTCGATCCTCACTTTCCCCAAACAACGGCATACTAACCTAGGAATGGTAGTATATGAACATCCTGACTTTACTCAACACCTACAAAAAAGTTTATAAGAATGTAAGCACAACTAGTTCAGTAAGTGGGACAGGGTTAGAAGAGTATTGTACAAATATAAATAAGGTTAATAATTATGATGAAATGTAATATAATCAGTCAAATGAAACATCGCACAATGTTATCCAGTTCACTGTTAGGTTAAAGAAATTACATCCGCTCCAACTCGGATTAAGGAGTTTTATTGCGGCTCAAGACCAAACCCGAGCTTGCGTAATAGAAAATACCCTCTTCCTATGACCGCCTTTAAACCATGACCCCCAATCTTACCGCGACCTCCTTACATATCACTTAGTTCGACTAAGAATGTGGAAAGAACCATTTCAACTATCCTCATCAAAGGAAGTCGGTATTTAGCTTGATACTCTTAATCGTTTCTCCTAATGGGTGTTGTATATATCCAGTTTCATTTTAGTCGAATAAATGTTAGTTTTAATTAGGGGTGGGCGACAAGTTCATACAATACAGAATCAATGCAAACATGCAGAACATCACACCAAGGAGTTGAACTCCTATCACAACTAAGTATCATCCACACACATGGCATGCTCACAGTCAACTAACTACAAACATAGCTAGAAGTACTCTTGGGTCTTCGAATATTTTAAACAGTATCCTAACAAGCGATGAAACCACAATACCAACTTACTTGTTTAGATGCTTACTACTATCGACTCGAATCGTCAACTGTTTTTGTATTGGAAGATTATATTTATACAAAAGACCCAAATTTAGTTTTCATAATAATTACGAAAATATTAGGGTTTAATCTAAAATGGTTGTATATATTATTATTTCCATAATATATAGTCGTATTATCACTATATATCGAATTAAGTTATTAATTGTTGATACTGTACATCATAATACTATTATGTATTAATATCGTTTCGATTGTATCGAAACGTACTTTTAATCTATTAATTCATGTTTTAATTCCAATATAGTTACCAAAATATGTGCATTCTTGAATATAATAAAGTTATAGGTTATATTACTTAAGGTTGTTCGATTTTAACAAAATTAGTATCATTAGGTTCGTATAAACCTAACGACACGTTTTACGAGCCTTTTTCTAGAGACTACTTTTAACGGATAGTTTGAGTTTTTAATACAATTATACATAATTATATAAATATAATCGTATTATACGTGATTTACGTTATTAAATTGTATTTTACTTAATTTGTCCATATATCGTTACAATATAAGTATTATCTAATTCTAATATACCTAAAGTGTATATGCATAAGAAAATATTAGTAAATATGATAAAAATACTCATTCAATCCAATATGATCAGCAATCACAAATATAGTTTTTATTTAACTATTTAATTCATTTTAGCTTATTAATATTAAAAATACACCTCGACTTGTAATTCAAACCATTTAATCAAGTAAATTCGTAATAAATAGTTCAGGTTTTCAAATAATTCCCTGAAAATTTCTATAGACTCCTAAAAATATAGAGAATTCAATTATCACTTGGTTTTAAGTTTTCGACTTATCACCTATATACTTGTATTTACAATTTTACCCTTAAATTATTCTAAATTACTTTATTATGATTCTTTTTACACTAAATTAATTTCAATCTGACCCAATACTGTTATTATTTACTATAGATTAGCACATGTCCATTTCATCAATTAATCTCATAATTTCCTATTTAATTCATAATTTCAACCCATTTTCGAGCTATTTTTAGGCCAAAAAATACAATAAATATTAAAAATATTCAAATAAAATTTTGGGCTACATAGCAATTATCTATATATCATAAGCATCTTACATAAAAATTTTCAGCTACAAACAACATCATTTATTATATTTATTTTATAATTCTAAATTTAGATGAATAATATATTTCTTAAGGAAGTATATTAAATATTACGAATTTTTTAAAAATAAAAATATCACGTAAAAGTATATTCAGAATAACCTAAGTATAATTTTTTTTTCATAATTTTCTTTATAAATTATTGAAAAACAGGGCAGGGGATCAACCTGGCTGTTCTTGGGTTCTCCGATGGCCGGCGGCGATTGGGGGTATGTTGGACGACTTGTATAGTGGGTGGACTATGTGGGGATGGCTAGGTTTTATAGCAGAATCAGGGTAGACTTGGATTCTAGCTTAGCATAAAAATTACTCTGTTTTTCTTATTTTCTTTTCTATTTTCTACGATTTTTTTCTGATTTTTCTTTCTGTTGTTTCTGGTTTCAAAAGATGTGAAATGATGTTATTCAATAGATTTATAGTGGTTTAGGTCAGTTTCTTTTCCTTTTATTTTTTTAAAATTTTTTTCTTACTTTTTCCTCCATTAATTGCAAGTAGGAGGTGGCTCCTCCTAGTGAATCAACTTTCGATTCATTAATCTTTAAGTCTTATAGTATGCCATGGAAAATTCCACAATTTCCCAGCCGAAATTGGAACATTTGGATGAGATTTGCTATTAATTTTTTAACATTTTAAGTATATTTTATTAATATTTAGTTATTTAGTAATATACGAGTATATATCTCATGTATATATCACGTATAATATATAACTATACTCATATAATTAAGTTTCTAATATATCTTTTATTTTTAGGATATATAATCTTAATTAATTTTCATGAATTCAACACAATATATATAATTACATAATTTAGGATTAATTTATGAGTATAATTATTATTTATACCGAGTATACTCATAAAAAAATATGTATATTTATATAGTAAATTATACTATATTATCTCATTTTGGAGCTTAATCAACTCATCTCTAAATTTTTATTGCAATCCAAGCTCGATTTTAAGAGTTCTGAGCATTTTAGTATTATATTAAATAATCCTTCTTCTAAAGGCAAAATTGGGATTTTGAGTTATTAATTCTAAAATCTAACTTTACTTTTTTACTTTGTCTAACTTTTATATTTTAGTTGTAAAGTTTAGACTTAATCGGTTGTTTTGAACTCAATTTTTGGGGCTTACAGGGATCTCTCAGGCCTGACTAAATCCGCCAAGCCTTACCTCGCTAGGCTCACCTCTGTAGGCCTCGGGCCTGGGGGGCCTAACCCTTAGTAGCCTAGGCCCATGAATAACTATAACAATTATAAACTAAAAAATAAGGATAAAACAGTTACTTTTTAAATATTAGGGACACGTTGGACACAACAGCTTCACTCTCCCACACTTGCGGGAGTAGATCTCCCGCCAACTGATCTCCAATGGTCGGCTCTACTCTGCTATAAATACTAGACATTTACCCAACGATAACTCTCTTTATAAACTCTGCATTTTAAGCCTGCAAACTCAGTATTTTATTCCACAAAAAGCCCATTGTTAACCTAAGCATTGGAATGGCCATGCCGATAAACCTCCGGTGTCCCTTCATTCTGCGTTATTTTACAGGCCCAATATATACAGACCTTAATCTGTTACCGGCAAGAACTAAGGAATGACATTTGGCACTATTTGTAGGAATTGAGAATTCCTACACCTAAAATCCAAAACACACCAAACAAATAACCTACATTAAGCCTTTTTACATCATGTCTCAGCACGATAAGTAAGGAAATCAATAGTTATTGAATAACCAACCTAGGGGTAACCAACCCTTCCTAAGAGTTGTGCTAAAAGAACATCTAGAGTATGCGGAGAACCTAGTTGAGTAGTATGCTGAGTAGAACAGGGAGCAGCCGACTGGCTATCCAAGCTGGCGTCAATTGGCATACGAAAGCCTAAGATGAAGGATAGCAAGATCTTCATATAATACTTGCTTGAAAAAAGCATAGCTCCGAGCCTGGCTGAAGTTTTGGAACTAACCACGACAGTACTAGAGTCGAGCTAAATGGATCCCTTTCGGAGCTACTTGGAGAAGCGAACGTTGTCAGAGGATAAGAGGGAGTCAAAGAAGTTTCAGTACTACGCTACCAATTATACACTAATTGACGGCGTCCTATACGCAGGGGAATTAGCTTCACCTTCCTCTAATGTCTCCAAGAAAGGGATGTATTGCACATCATGCAAGAGCTGTACGCTAGAGTGTATAGCAATCATATCAAGTCCCCTCCTCTTACACAGAGGAACTTACATGAACCTGACAGGTCGGAACGCTATTGACTTGACCCCCTTTTAGTAACCTCGGCAAGGGGAAACACCCCTTATATAGAAGAACTCCTACGAACCGAGCAGGTTGGAACTCTATAGACCCAACCCCCTTAGGGTAACTTTGATAAGGGGAAAGACTTTTTGCACAAAGGAACTCACACGAACTAGGCAGGTCAGAACGCTACCGACCTAACCCCCTTAGGATAACTTCGGCAAGGGGAAACACCCTTTATATAGAGAAACTTCTACGAACCGGGCAAGTCAAAATGCCACTAACTTAACCCCCTTAAAGTAACCTTAGTAAGGAAGAAATACCCCTTATACAGAGAAACTCCCCCAATAAAACCTTAACTAAGGGTCCATAAAATTTATAGAGAATAGTGAAAGAATTTTGAAAAACTTCATTTATTTATTCTACACTTTTATTTACAGAGCAAAGGCCGGCATCCCAGCCCTAACCACATAAAAAAAATAAAAAAATAATTACATAACCTCGCTACTGCCTAGGATCAACTAACTCAGGTAACTTTGAAAAATCCAAGGCATCAATCTATTCTGAGCGTTGATTCACAGGCACTTCAGCTGATAGGCCTTAAGCTATAGGGGAGCATGAGACATGTGAATTGAACGTGGCAAGACCCCCTACGAGCGGATCTTCCCTAAGGACGACTTCTAAGACATCCTCCTACTAAGTTGCCAAAGCGGGGCTGAATGTAAAGGCGCTCTCCCCCCTAGCTAGGGCTTCCCTCTTCTCGATGAATGTGGGGGAGTCCAGAAAATCGAGGAAGCTTAGGTTCAAATATGGATAATGGGAGATGATTTCTCTCCTTGTGAAGCGGGCAGAATCAGTAGACAAGTCTGATAGCTTCTCTAGCCACTCCTCGGTAGCCTTGTAGTTGGCAATTGCCTTCTTCACGGCAGCATCGCTAAGGACCCCTTTACTGTCCATCTTGGAGACGATCTCTTCCATCTCCAAAACCTTGCCTTGCAGCTTCCTGACTTGTTGCTCCAAAGTAGCCTTTGAGCCGGCTAGCTTGAATGATGTGGCCCTAACGCCCTCACATTTGGATGCCTTCATCGCCAGCTCGACTTTCAACCTGGCCACGGAAGCCTTCTACTTAGCATTTTCTTTTTCAATTCGGGCCTTGGCTATGCTCTCTTCCTCAAGTCATTGCAAGAGATGAGCTTTCGTCTTTTGCTCATTCTCCAGCTGAGTCTTCAGTTCTGTAACCCTCCAGGCATCCCACTTTACTTTGCCCCTCTCCTACTTCGCATGCTTGAGCCGTGCTTGAAGCCTTGCTACCTACACAACAAAGCGGTAGAGGGGCTTATTAGCTTGAGTAAATTTTCTTATGTACCTCCTGTTAGAAGTCTCTGCCCATAGCAGGCATTTCTTCTACTAATGTAACTCTTCCTGCAATCTAGTTACCTCTTTTTAGGTAACATAGGACTTGCTTAGCTCGAGGAGCACTTGGCCGTAGTACCGCAAGATGAAAATAGAGCGCACAAGTTAGTACTAGATGCTAAAACACAACACTACAACAACATATAAGACTTACTTACCGTATTAGGGTACTTAAGTGGCCTGCAATTTGTATAAGGTCGCCCGTACCCTCTTAGGAGATCCTCTCCCGTACCCCCAAGATGGCACAGCGTTAGGATGCTAGCACAGACCTTCCATTTTGGTCGCAAGATCTTTCCACGGGCCTTCTTCCTCTCCATCTTGGGGGCCTTCCTTTTTGGTGCCTTGTCCAAGGAAGTGTACAGCGCTTTTGTGAATGAGTTTAGCCCTAGCCCCAACCCTAACCCCATCTTTCGAAAGTTGTTGAGGACATCCAAAAACTTATCCCCAATGTCATCCACGCTTTGGAAGGGATGAGTTAGGGGCCACTCACTGCACTTCCCCTTAGCCAAAGGGTCCTTTGCCAAGGGCTTATGCCTTTTCGTCCTTGGACCTGGCTCTTCGGGTACCTCGGGAGCCTTGCGCTTATCACCCATAGCAGCAGGAGGGGTGGCTATTTCCTCGATTCCTTCTTCAGCTACCCTTGGAGGGAAAGCACCTGTACATCGAACCCCTCTACGTCAATACCTTTGTCGCCTACGAAGATGGGCTTAGACGAGTGGGTAGCAGGAATGGGTAGAGCCACGCTTAAAGGCGCTACAGCTGTTGGCTCGTCTTGGATGGTGAGTGGAATCCCCTAAGGCAAAGACTTCGGCCGTGACCTACTAGTCTCTTCGGGCCTTAGCTTTGACCTTCTTGCTTTCCTTGTCGGTTAGCCTACCTTTGATCGTGCCTGGTGTCGACTCATCAGGTCATCCACAAACGGACGAAATAACTTTAGAGCCAAGCTTTTGCCTGTAAGAAGCCCGATCTAAAGGTTAGAAAAAGAAAATAAGGACAAATCAAAGGAAACTACCATTACCATTTGTAAAACACCGCTTTGACTAGCACAACTAAAGAAGTCTACCCATCTTACAAGCGTTGGACAAAGCATCCCGACACTAGCACAACAAACAGGCGCGTAGGAATGAACCAGTACCTTTGACCCACTTCTCTGCCATAGCTTTCTTCATGCTAGGAAATAGTTCGGAGATCGGGTGCCGGAAATACCTTTCTAAGGTCTCTATAGCGTTGTTCTCTTAGTCACCTCTTAGCTCCATAAAGGCCAAGAACTCCTCGACGGCCTTGGCGTCGCTCGGACTAGGCCTCTTCTGACCTCTAGTGAAGAACATTCCGGTCCACCGAGTCTAGAAGGCAGCCTCTTTGAGTAGCTCCACCACCACGTATTCGTCCTGCTAGCCTTTGATCGAGTCGACAAGGTTGTAAAACAGTTTCTTTCCCAGGTACGACTAGAGGTAAGGTCACCCTTTAACGCTCTTCCACATGTAGAAGTAGCATAAGAGCTCGGGAGTAGCCCTTATCATTAAGTATTCGTAGAGTGCCTGGAATGCCTTTAATACCCTCCACTCTTTCGAAGGGATCTACGACGGGTTGCAGCAATAGTAGTTAAAAAACTCTCTCTTAAAATGACTTGGGGGGAGGCGTTGCCCAAACTTCAAGCGCTGCCTAAAAGTTCTTCCTTGATAGTAGGGCCACCCGTTTGTCCCTACGCAGTAACCTAATATGCTACTCGAGTATCGCTCATACGAGGAAGTTGTTGATGACCTAACTGGGGGCAGAATCCTTACTTTTGCTAATATGGCCGTTAAGGCCCTTCCCCGTACCAAGAGTGTCGAATAAATCCTTGGCGGGAGGCAAAGGAATATCTGCGTACACGTCTCTAGAGATGGCATTGATGATTTTGCCCTTATCTAACGCTTCTATGGCCATCTTCGTAGGTTGGTCGAATTGTGCTAGTGACAACACTTTACCCTCCTACGCTCGAGGAGGATCACTCCTCATAGAATCTAAACCAGAGGTAAGTTCCAATGAAGAAGAATTAGTCTCACCCTTGTTAGTAGACATGATTGTGATTGTTGAAAAGAAAAATTGAAGTTTCTGAAGAAGGTTTAAGAGTTTAAATGCGAATGTAGAAATTACGACAATTAAGCAAAAAATATTGTAGAAAAGTGTTCTCCCTTCGTAATCCTCCTATTTATAGGAAAACTGCCTAGGAGGTCGTACAGGTGGTTATGGGCATACGTATAAACACGAATCCCTTAGAATATTGCCTAGTAGATACGAGGAAATCACTTCGATCGAATGGCCACCTTTAAAAGGGTAGAAAGCATGTATCTATACACTAGTCTGTTGCAATGTGACACCTGTCACATTGTATTTAATGTACGAAATACAAGCAAGCAAAAGTTGCGTTTTGAAAGTCCATTTAATAGGAAACTTCTTTGGGGCCCATCTAATCTACAATTGGTCGACATCACGAAGACACGATGCACCTATGTCCGCTTAGCCTTTATTAAGCCTCATTCAAGTAGATCGGTCTATAGCATTGGAGCATCTTAACACCCCTGCTTGCCGAGCCTCGGACACTTTCAGACTGGCAAACCACTACTTAGGATGACTTACCACTTTGGGCTTTCTCACTTTAGATCAACCATTACTTCGGATCTGTAACCTCATCATGCCGGTATCATGCCATCGGATTGAACTTCTTAGAGTTAGATTACTCACGTTTGAGCGACCTACGCATTCTTTCTCCTTGCCTCTTCTTCAGCAATGAGACTGCTGCCCGAGGGGGAGGGGTGTGCAAGTGTAGACAGGGCACTTTGGGTAGAGACCTCTCAAACCCAATCAAATCCTCCAACCCTTATTTCGCTAGGCTCACCTTTGTAAGCCTCGAGCATGGCCCTTAGTGGCTTAGGCTCATGAAGAACTGTAATGACTATAAACTGTAAGATGAGAATAAAACAGCCACATCCTAAATATTAAGGACATGTTGGACACAACAGTAACCTTCTCTATAAACTGATCTCCAACGACCAGCTCTACTTTGCTATAAATAACAAATATTTAACTAACGGTAACTTTCTCTATAAACTCTGCATTCTAAGCCTGTGCACTCAGTATTCTATTCCACAAAAAGCCTATTGCTGATTTAAATATCGAAATGGCCATGCCAGACAACTCTCAACGTTTCTTTATTGTGCATTTTTTTATAGACTTGGTACGTGTAGACCTTAATCTACTACCGACAAGAACTGAGGAACGACGCTTAGTTTCCTTGTATTTTTCTACCTCTATGTTACTGACGTAAATTAACCAACATTATAGATAGTAATTAGGAGTACATGTACTCAGTGGCTTAGAAATGGCATAACTACCATTTACTCTACAAATTAGACAATTTAAACTGTTTAAAATGGTGCAGGAAAAACGAGGGCTCAAGGACATAATTTAGAAAAATAAATCCCCTAAAGTTGCAAATCAATTGACGTTGTTATTTTAATTTTTTTAATATCACGTGACATTATTATGGCATCATTTTTTTCTCAAATATTTACATGATAAGGATCATTGATTAGTAAGTTAAGGAAACTTTAGGAAAAGAGTAACTTTAGAGATCTAAATCCATAATTAGGACTTACATTAAATTCATAATGATACATGACGTTACTTTACAAATGTTGCAAACTTACGTACAAGAGGACTTACTCGGCAAATAGCAGATGTAATAGAAAGGGTGAGTTTTCACAGAAATGTACTTTCAAAACGTAAAACTACTATTCTGAGGATATCATATTTGCAAGGGCAGAATATTACAAAATTCTATCATGTATGTCCTGTCTTCTATCTGAGTTAAGTAAGGCTAGTTTTATATCTCCACGAGCCCTGGCCTTTGGTAGTTATTTGAGTCAACCGTGATATTATGGATGTGACACCACGTTTTCTTCCGTGCATTGCATATGCTTCAAAATATGCGTTGTGATTTCACTTTCGAGTACTTTAGCAACGTTACAATGTTTATAGTACCCTCCACCCCAAACTTTTGTCTAAAACTTACCCTTTCAGTTGCATTTACTATTTGCCTAGCAAGCCCTCTTGTATGCAACATTTGTCCAGTGACATGGTGGTCGTGATGGATTTAATATAAATCTTCATAGCCTTGAGCCCTTACTTTTTTTATATTATTTTAAAATGTATGTACCATTATTATTACGTACTTAAAAATCATTAATAATTATATATTGCTCTTTATTTTAAGTAGTGTATTAATAGAATTAAATCTTTTTTTTTCAGCTGGAGACACTCCAACAGCATTTCCCGTTTCCATTATCTACTGTTCTGTTTCCGTGTGTTGAAACGTATCTCTTCCTCACATGGATTTGGGCTCCTTTTCTTAAGCCCTTCAACAATAGAGATTTTGTTCCTTTTAGCAATCTGGTGTCCATTGTTTCTACAGTATCTAGTGATTCTAGAGTATGCAAACCACGTCTTATTAACTTTGAAAACTTTGTACACTTCATGCTATCAAAGCTGATGAAACGTACTATGTGTCTCATTATTTGAGCGCGAATTCGAGTGTGTGTCCATAACTTATAAAATCATAATTTATTATCAAGGTAATTCGTATCCATTTATATAAATGAATATAATTAGGAGAATTATGCTAGAAAATATTGGAAGAATTATACTAGAAAATATCAATCGAAGGAAGGTTTAAATAAAAAATTAACGTTTTAAAATGTTTAAATAAAAAACAACATTTTAGAGAAAGATTAAAACGAGAGATCGTTATTATAATACTATTAGTTTCATTTAACGTTATTGTTAAGTGACATGTGGTGTATGCGTAGCGTATATGTGATGCTTACACATGTACTTAAATAATAAATAAATGCAAAAAAAAAAACTTAAAAAATATACTAAAAATTAAGAAAATTTTGAAAAAAAAAAGGTAATTTAAAACCAAAAAAATTTAAAAACTAAATATTATAGTGTAATTTAAGTGTAACATAAATTATAATATAATTAAATTAATAAAAAAATAAAAAATTTGAAAAAAAAAAACTAACAACTCCTTAACCTTAGGGTACCAAATCAACATGCACTTATACGAGTGGTTGCAACTCACCTAAAAAAGTGAGTTATTGACCACTAACCAATGGTGAAGCGGCCACTAGCACTAAAGGAGGGTCGCATGACCTCTCTTTGGTAGTGGTGGTTGCCCCACTATATTATTTAAAAAAAAAAAAGAAGGAAAGGAAAAAGAAGGAAAAGAAAAGTACAATCCAATTACGATTTTCACTCCTTTTTTTCCTTATTTTTCTTCTTTTTTTTTTTTTTTAATAATGGTGTAACAGTTGTGATGTTACTTTTTAAAGTAAGTTTTAACCTATAATATAATTATAAGTCAATTCGACCACATGAGAGCAAAGGGTAGCTGGTGGCTACTTTTATGAGGTTATGTAACTCACTTTAATGGTTGCGGTCACCTCCTGTTATTAAGGTGACCTTTTTTTTTTTCAATTTTCTTCTTTTTGTTTTTCATTTTTGATTTTTTATCAATTTAATTTAATTATACTACTATTTATGTTATACTTAAATTATAATATTTAGTATTTTTTTGTTATTTTATATTTTTTAATTTACTTTTTAAAAAAAAAAAATTTTCTTTTTGTAGTACTTTTCTAATAGTTTTGAAGTTTTTTTTTTTTTTTGCATTTACTTATTATTTAAATATACATGTGGGTGCCTATGTACACTCCATGCGTACACCATACGAGCACTATGTGTTACTTAACCATTGCATTAGATTAGATTAATGGTGTCATAACAATGGTACTTTATTTTAGCATCTCTTTAAAATTGTTGGTTTTTTATTTGAATTTTTTAAATATTAATTTTTTATTTGAATTTAATTCCAAATGTTGATACCTTTTTATGTAATTCCCATAAATGTAATATGAATTTTAAATAACCACCATAAGCAAAATTGGAAAATAGGATATCAAGAAATAGTCTAAATATGTTAAAATTTGACACTATAAAATTTTACGTTTTTGAGGTAGGTATGACAAAAAGAAAATGTGCAATGTATTAGAAAATGTAAAATAAAAAAAAAATAAAGTAGAAAAAAGAAAGATAAAAAATAATCCTAGTCCATAAAATATAAATAATTTTTTTGTATTATCTAGTTGGATTATCGAAATTATATATGATAATTATTATTAACCTTAAATCTCAGTTGTGCATAACATTTTTATATGATCTATGATATTGGCAGATTTCATGTCATCTTAAAGCTCTTGACACAAACTCCTTATAAAATAAAAATCGAGTACGTATCTAGAGATTTTCATATTCTAATAAAATTTGAATTGTCAATTGTAGCGTTGGCCTGATTTTAAATCCGATTCAACTATTTTAGTTAAAAAACCGTCAGACTGTTTCTTATTGTACTGACAAATTAGTGCACAAATCAATGCTCGTATAGAGTAGCCAGGTAACGATTGTATCTGAAGACTTCGTTTCTAATCCTGCCAAGGGTGGTCGCATTTCGCTTGATGAGCGAATGATGCCAAATCTTGTAGCGATGATATCCATTGGGGTGATATGATCGTCCATCATTCCGCTTGGCATCTTATAACAGCACTGGTGGGTAGTGGGTTGTATATATGACTTACACGCCTGCATCTCATCTACCTCCACTTCATACAGCTTTATTTTCGAACTATGTTGCTCGTCAAGTCGGAGGCCTTCAGCCATAGTTCCCTATATCGACATACTTAGGGGTCGATCTGAGGTTAATTAGTCATGTACACATGTAATGGGGTTGGCATGGTTGGAAGGGTGTGAGGAGGGCATCATTGAGCTAGAGTCACTCGTCAGCTCCACTAATGGTGCCAATCTGGTTGGGCAATGTGATACATAAAAATTATCCCTTTATATATATTCCTAAGAACAGCCACTCATGTCAATCAAAAGCATTTCCTTCTAACCCCATACCCAAACCCCAAAGTTAGAAATTAAGTCAATAGTAATAAACTTGCCCATGTGTATAATTGGTATAGCTTATTTAGATAACAATTAAAGACTCGAGCGGTAATTACAATTAAGCAGAGATCAAGACATGGACAGATTTATCTAGAACTTTCTTGTTTTTAAATATCTAATATATTAAATTGTATGTCATTTGTAATTGAAGGAACTTGATAACAAATGAATAGAATTTCTTAAATTATCATTCTTCTTAGATATATTTATGTGTGCATATTCATTTTTGTGAACCCTTGACAATTTTATATGTCTGTATTATTTTGCGGAGTTCATATAAACATGGACGAATAGAGGATGGAAAACTCATAGGTATGAATTAAAAAGTATCGATTTCATTTACATATTGTTTTGCGGACGTGATGTAATTATTTAGACTTAGGACTACATTTATTGTAAAAAATTTGCAAAAGACAAAATCGTGACTTGCAGTCAATATTTTTCCGAGAGATGAAAGCATGACGTTAAGTCACAATTTTAATTGGACTACAATAAAATATTACCTGATAACGGAATTATATCTTTAAGACACAATTTTAAGATAATTTAAAATTGTGATTTGAAATTATTATTTCATGTAAAGTACTCTTAAGTTTTTCCGTAGGTGACATATCTTACGGAATTTCGTAACAATAATATTTTTCCCCTTCTCTCCAGGGGCAATACCTCTTCCACTTTTTCCATCAATATGAAATGGATTTTTTCCATTTGCTTTTTTCAATTTTTCTTGGTTATCTTTTAAAATGTTATCATATATAATTAATAATTGAGATTATAAAAAATATGATGATGTTATAATAACATCACATGATATTTAAAAAATTTAAACAATCTCAATTATTAATTTATAAATTGAAAAAAATAAATAAATAAAGAGAATCTAAATTTCTTATTCGTTAGAACAAAAATGCATTGCTATGAATTAGTCATCCAGAGGACTAAAATTTAACCCATTGATGGAGGAAAATTAAAATAAAAGTTAAATTGTAGAAAAACCATCTCATCTTTATTTAATATGCAGTTAACTCTCTTATCTTTTGAGTATTTCTACTCCAAAACCTATAAGAATGTGAGTTATATTTCATAGTTTACAATTTTACCCTTAGAAAAATTATAAAATAATAGAAAAATAAAAAGATGACTAATAAAAAACCAAAAAGGTAAAATTACAACTCAAAAACATAGAAAAATATTAAGAGAATATCGGATCTCAAGAAGTATATAGTGTAATTGAGCTTTTTAGGAAATGAAATTGACCAATTCCTTCCTTCTAACTCGAATAGTATAGATAGATAGTATCACTATGTGAGAGATGCTGGAAGTAAAAAAAGAAATATAATATTCAAAAGTAAAGATAAGTTGAAACTGAAATACGAGCTTTATGTGTTTTCTTTTCAAATTTTTAATTCATCTTTCATTTATAAAAAAAAAAATCTTGAATACGTATAGTTTGAATTTTAATGTTTTCGAATTTTAATCTTTCATTTTTTCTTAATTTACTAATATTAAAAAAAAATTCTGATTTTTCGGTCATTTCTCTTCTCATTTTAAGTTAGAGGGATAGAATGATGACATGGGGTTCAGAAACACCATCTTAAAAGTTTAAAGATAGGAAGGTTAAGAGTACATTGGGTGGAATCTAAGAGTCTTTTGCCAATTTATGCTAATAATAAAAATATATATCGATTTTTAAAGTGTTGATTACTTTAAAAAATAAGAATTGAGTTTTTTTCTTACCTTTTCATTTTGTGTAGCTACATCCTGCATTATCGCCTTCTTACACATATAACCCGAGTTTTTATACCTTCTCACTTTATGAATTTGTATCTTTTTGTTTTTAGTTATACAACATGAATTTTCATACTTATTTCACTCTGCATGCTCATATGATATGACTGATAAATTTTGGATTGATGTTATACTGTATCTAAATTTTATCAAAATATATAATTTATTATCTATACATTAAAATAATTAATAATTCACTAACTTTATTAAATTCATTTACTAACATGAATATAGAAATCAAGAGAAATTAAACATTTTAATCATCCCTAAGCCAAAAAATGATCGGCAACCACTTATAAAAAGTAACGCAACTCTTACCCAGGAGCTGCCGGCCACCCCCTAAGCCAGAGGTGCCCAACACAGCTATTGAAGGAAAATTGAGTCATAATTCACTTCTAAAAATAGGTTACTTACTCTATTAATAGTCATGAGTCAATTTTTACTACATTTTTATATCCACATCAGTGAATAAAGTTAACAAAATTAGTTCTAATAGTAAAAAAAACTATGAAACATTCAATTACGTAGAAAATTAATCTTTTCAAAATATATGTAATAAATTATATATTCACTTTATGCACTTATATTTGCATGCTCATATTATATGTCTAATATATTATATGTTTAATAAATTTTGGATTGATGTAATATGGTATTTAAATTTTATCAAAATGAATAATTTACTCTCTATACTTTAAAATGATTAATAATTTACTAATTCTAAATATAGAAATCAAGAAAAATTAAATATTCTAATAATCCCTAAGTTGAAAGATGGCTGCTAACCACTTGTAGAGAGTAGCGCAATCCTCACTTGAGGGCCACCAACCACCCCCTAACCTTATAACTATTTAAGGAAAATTGAGTCATGATCCACTTTGAAAAATAGATTGTCGCTTGACCATTAGTAATCATGAGTCAATCCTTACTTCATTCTTATATCCACATCAATGAATAAACCTAACAGAATTAGTTCCAATAATAAAAATAACTATAAGACCTTCAATTAAGTAGTAAATTAATCTTTTCAAAGTATATGTAATAAATTACATATTTGTAACATCGACCCATTAATTTTGTATTGATGCGTTTTCATATTGAACATGATTAGCACAATATCGCCGGGTCAAAATGAAAAGTATAAAAAGTTAGGTTATTAGAGAAAAAATTATAAAACAGATAGGTGAATTGAAAAGCTACAAAAAATTTATGACACCAAAAAAAAAAAAAACATAGATATGCAATAAAAAAGTATGAAATGAATTTTTTTTTTCTCTTTTATTTTCTTTCTTTAGTAATTAACCCGATTATAAAACATCTCCCTGTACAATGTAACATATGTAAGATCCTTCTCATCCTAAAACTGTGTCAAAACTTCTCATCTCGTTTGAGAAAAGAAAATTGACTGTTTTGGAAGAATTAATAGCAAGAAAGGCTATGAACATTACTTTTCTATCGTAACACCACCTACTAGAAATTTACAATAAGTTACCATGTTTCCAAATTTCCATCTGAAGCTTCGAGACTAGATGCAGCAGCAGGGATCCAAAGATCTCCAGTTAAACCATGTTCTGAGTTTTCAGAGTCATCACTAATTTCATCGCTGCTTAAACTCTCAAATTCCAAATCAGAAGACTCGAATAGATGTTCAAAACCATCATCATAATCTTCCTCATTCTCACTATATAATCCATAATCTCCATTGAGATCAGAATTATTACTGATGCTAACATCAATGCAGCCTATTCTATTACGCCTTCTCTTCTCTCTTCTTATCCTCTTTCCTTCACTTACCAGCTTCAACAGTTGACATTTAAACTTTGAAGACTCATCTTCTTCCAGAAGTACACCCTTCTCATCAAATCCCTCGACTAAAAATGCTGAATCTCTCTGCCCTTTCAGACTTACATAGAACAATTCTGGATGTCTCACAATCATTGACCTCAACTTGTTGGGCAGATGAAAATCCTTCCTAAAATGAGTTAAATGGTCGATCAAGGTCCTCTTTTCAACTGTCATGCCCAAAACTTCCCTAACGACAGCACAAGCTCTCTTCTCTGCCTCAAGAGACTCTTTTGCAAGTTCTTCACCCTTAACAGTATAAGGGCACACAGCTGGTAGCTCATTGAAATTGATCAGGAACTCTCGATGACTCCTTTTCAAATTCAGCCCTCTCCATAGCTTCAAATGCTTGAATTTCAAAGGCCTGTCAACAATCAGGTTATGGGAATTAGTTTCTGGCATAGGAAACGGCTTTGCCAGTTGCGGGTCCCAGGAGACAAGCTCGAGAGCACGGCCATATGATGTGTCAACCGTTCTGAATTTATCAGGGTGATCATTGCAAAGGCGAGAACGGAAATTAGGAGGCAGGCCAAGATCTGGAGCAATGTGAACCAATTTGGATAGAAGAAGGCGGTGGTATGGAGTGAGCATAAGAAGTTTCTGGAGTTTGGAAGCCAAACTGTAGGAGAAGGCCAGTTTGAGATTGTATTCTTGGGTGGCAAGAGCTGAAGCAGCTGGTGTTAAACGGACACATAGCTGGGGTAATGATTTTGTTGCATTAAGTGGAGTGGGCGGATATGGGATGGTGAACAGCTCAAAGATTGTAGGATAGCGATGGATCATGGAAATAATAGAGCGAGGCTTTGGGAGAGCGAGATAGGACCGGCATTTGGAGAGAATTTGAATTGGTATGTAATGCTTTGGTTTAGAAAGAAGAAGTGTTTTTAACTTTTGAACAAAGCGTATCTTCTTTTGCCTTTCTACATGCTTGTCTAAGGAAGTGTTTCGAACAATCTTCCTAGCTGAACAGAAAAGTTTAGGATATTGTTTGGTCTTCTTGCCGTTTCTAAAACTTCCATTGCATGTAGCTAATTTTACAGGAGAAGTTGATGGAAGAAAGTCAGATTTGAGTCCACTGAAGCACAAATCTTTATGGGATGCAAAAGGTAGGGCAACTGCCATATGGTTTTCCTATAGTTTCTTGGAAAGAAAAGTAGAGGTCAGTGGTTATAGAATGAGCTAGGCCTAAATTTCTCAAACATGTGCTCTCTCCACCAGTGACAAGGCATCTGGAACAGTCCTGAGCACGTCTCTTCTTATCCAGACAAAATCGATTTACTAGTTAAGGGCACTAGCATTTCCTAGACCTTCTAACCAAAAATGTGCATCTCATCTGCACAGGGAAAACAGCATATCAGCTTTTCATGCACACAGAATTTTTATGGCAAGCAACTTGTATTACATTGACAAAACAAAGGATCTGTGGTAGGAATACATATAATCAAACAAAATTACATGCATGCACAATGTAGGATGAAGAGAATAGGATGTAGTTAATTGAATAAGATTTTGAGATAAAATATTATTCATAGTATGTGTAGTAAAATAAATCACTCCAAATATGATTAATCAAAATTGTCATGTTGCATATTCGGTTTTTATTTGCCAATAGCATCGCTTGTTTTATTCCTCGGAGTAGGGTTACATGGAGTCCAATCTGCTAATAATCTCGGTAGGAGCTTGTTGAGAATATAGGTGCAAGTATCGGAAAAAACGAATGCACAAGTCTCACTTGAAATAGTAAGGAAAGGGGAATCAAATATTATGAGATTATTACGATATCTCTCTGTCATTTTTAATCCTAATACTCACACATATATTCTCAATAAAATCTTACTGAAAACAATTATGAATTGGATTAAATTACATAGAAATCCTAAGGTCGAGGCTTTTTACAGTATTTGTCATTTGAAGATTATAAATTTCTCTACAATAAATAATTGTTTGGAGAAATTGCAAATTCATCCGAAAACCACATTGATCAAGTGCGGATTCATTTCAAAACATGAATCTACTTCTTTATTAACTTTTTAAAAATATATATTTACCGCCTAATAGATGCCAAAGCATGAAATCTGTCAGATACTTATGGGCATTTTACATATGGTTTAGGATCATTTATATTTTGAGACGGTTTCAAAGTTGAAGTCGTTTTGGGAGTCTTCAGGAGAAATCTATAAATTACCAATAGTTTTATGCGTGCACTTTGCCATTATCATCGGAACCCTAAGAAATTATAACTCTATCCTCTTCCTACGGGTTTTGTCTAGTCATTATCTCACTAGAATGAGAAGTAAAGGGCATTATTGTGGATGATTTCACTCGTAAAGTCCAACTTGAGGCCGACAATAACCCCTAAAAAGAAGCAGCTAATGCAATCCTCAACACTAATTGACGAGGAAAACAGATGTCCCATTCAATAGAAATTCAGATATAAAACATAGGACAAGCTAAACTATCAATCAATCACTTAATTAAGTAAGGAAAAAAAAATAATGAACTTGATAAAATAAATTAAAAGAATTTGGGAAAATTAGATAAAAGAAAAGGTGGAGAAATGAAAATGGAAGAGAGTGATTAAATAAGTAGTGGAAACTCCAGGGTAAGGAATATAAAGAAGAAAAAACGTACCTTGTTGTGACGCTAAGCTAAGATTAAGCTTGTTTGTGAAAATCCGGAGAGAAAGAGAGATTTTGAAGGAAGGAATGGGGGAAGAAGATGACGGCTCGCAAGTTGTCTGGGACTCGCACCACAGTGAATGCCAGTCGAGTGGAAGTAGAAAAGGAACAGCAAAGACAGGAACATCCACTTTGTTAACTGATCTTTTCATTTTTCAACTAGTTTTCACACCCCGTGTCCGCGTCCATGGCTCAGAGCACTTGCACGGGCCCAATCTATTTATTATTAATCCTTTTAAGATTTTTTCTTTCAACCATATCGGTAAAATAGAACAATTGGACCCGGTTCATTCATCCCTTCAGCGACCAGTTCATGAAAGGCTAGCTATTAATAAAATTGTAATTTGTTTATTATTAAAGTAGTATCATAATTATCAAAATTATGATTTTACCCTTATGATTTAACAACTTTAACTTTATTATTTAAGTAAACTCTTTTGAGTTAACTTTTGTACAAAATAGTTTTCCTATAAAAACTTACGATTTTAATCAATATTACGTGTAAATTTCGATAAAAATGTATGTTTTTAATTGAATTTATCCATTATATATATATATCTATACATCTGTAATCCCATTTATTGTTAAAATATTAAATTATCTTTTTTTATCTTATTCTAATTTTTTTTTTCTTTCTCTCCCTTTTAGTCCTTAATCTATATTTATGGTTTTAATTCAAGTTCTAATTTCAATAGAAAAGTTTATAAGAAAAACTATATATTTAAGTTTATATTATTAATAATTTAAAATGAGTTGAAACATTTGGTTTTCTTTGATTTATCGCATTTTTAAACAAAACAATGGAGAAAATTAGCGTTCACTTTACTTATTTATCTTTTGTGAATACCAGATTATAGATTAAGAATTTTTTTAATTAAAAAAAATTAATTTTTTTTATTTTTCATAATGTATTTCAATTTATTTATAACTATTATATGTATATTTTTATATTTTTTAAATTATTTTACATAGCTCGTAAAGACTTACTTTTTAAAGTTTTAATTTCACGTTCCAATTCTACAAACTTTTTAACGATTTTAGATAAAATCGCAAGTTTGATAATCTTGAGTAGTATATTTAACTTTTTATACAACATCAATTTAGAACAAGGTAAAACTTGTTGTATATTACTATAATTTGAAAAAAAAAAAAAATTAATACCATGCTGAGTATACTTAACTGTTAAAGCAACTGAACATTTCCGAAAAGTCCATTTATACTATTCTAATGACTTTCCAATCATACATAACTGAAAACCTTATGAAACATTTATATATCTTCATCCGATCAAGGTATCTATATATATTTCTATGTATAAATATCTATTTATTTCCCTCCAAGATTATTTCAAAAAGAAAAACATAGTCCGTGTAATATATTTATGATTCCACAAGTCTATTTTTTGTCACAGGACTCATCCATCAAATTTTTTCTTGTGCATGTTTCAATAACTATAAAAAATAAACATTGGACAGAAGGTGATTTTTCAAAACTTGAACAACAAAGATAAAATGGGGCAATATCACCGTTTGTACCTGAATTTCACAATTTTTTTCAATTATATACATATACTTTCAAGTTGTATTAAAATATACCTAATTGAAGTTTTACATATTTTAATATATATCTTTTGTTAATCTCCCTTAACACCATTAATACAGTAAATGGTATGAGTCAATAACAATACATGTTTATTTTAATTTTGAATTTCCAAATCATATTTGCCCTTTCCTAGTCATCCATCTACGTAAGAAAAGGAGGAAAAACAACAGCACACATCAGCAAATTCAGAAAGTAAAATATTGTCTAGAATTGAAACAAAAGTAATTAAACCTCTGGCAATTTGCAGTAACCTTAAAACACCGATACCTTTTCGCTTTCTTCCTTGATATCCTCCAAACAGAGTTTCCATGCAGGTAAACACCTTTTACTTTCTTCCTTGATGCCATGCAAGCTCGCACTAGAAATTTTAGTGCAAATTCCAATGATTTCCATTAAGCTTCTTGGGCAATCCATAGGATTTGGATAAGTCTCTTTACCAATGGCAAGGAAACTTCAAGCTTTTCCATCTACTAACGGACTGGATGATGGTAAGTTGTACTCTTCTGTAGTTTAAAAGCTGGAGAAAGTGATGTAAATTAACCAAAACATCATTCACAAACAAACCACGTAGAAAAAGGCAAACAATGTGTACTCCATAGCTGTCGGCGAATGAAAAGGACATAAATTTAGTTGAAACAAGCTCTTTACAGAGTTTGTGTTTTGTTTGTGAGAAATATAGGAGGAAGAGGTAATGAATTTCATTTTTCAATGGATTTATAGTTAGGGCTTTACCATTGATGCCTTGTAAGTTAAGGTTTCAATGGTGGATGAGGAATTAGGGTTCGATTGTAAAGGAGAATGTCTTATTGTAGTTGTAATTCTTTCTTTTACATTGGGTTTTTGATGTGGCATTTTATTTTTGCATGGATGATTGACTAGGAAATAAAAAAGGTGATGCATGAAGATAAAATTTAACGGTCCACATATCTTATAGTTATTAACTTGTATTGTCTATTGTACTAACGATATTAAGAGAAGTTAATAGAGATGTATATTAAGACATATAAAATTTTAATTGAGTATATTTTAATACAACTTGAAAATATAGATATATAATTAAAAAAATTTGTAAAATTCGGTTACAAACATGATATTATTCCAAAATAACATCATACCATATTGAAGTAGATTTGCTCTGCGAATCTCTTTATTGGGGGCATATATTAATCGAGAGTCCTTACTTTCTAAAGGCTTATGTGCTAAAAGGATAATGAAATCAAAACACTATCAATGATTACATGAGCTTTGTTAAAAAAATAATAATAAAATATAAATCAAGACGGACTAATTCTTGAGACTGCAAGTTCAAATGAAAAAGTAGAGAAGGAGACTTCTTGATAAGAGTGATAAAATGTTTTCCAAGGGAAAAGGTATAAATACTTCTTATGATTTTAGGGTGATAAAGTATAAATACTTTTTTTCGTTTAGTAGAGAAAAATGATTTTACTTTTTTTTTTCTCTAATAATTTTGGCTTCTAGAGGGAAATAATTTTTTTTCATGTCTTTGCATGTATATAGCATACAGATAAACTTTTTACTCATAAAGTACCATATAGGATTTTTAGTTATCATTATGATTGAGAAATCATCAAAATGGTATTATTTAACTTGTTTAAAAAGTTAATGGTTTTATTTTAACAGCTTAAATAAAAGTTTAGTGGTTAAAATAAAAGTAGAATGGCACCGATGATTTCTACAATTTTTTAACACTTCATGGTAATCCGAATTCGGAAAAAGGAAAAAAAAAAAAAATTGACAAGTTAGATAAGGGAAAGGACATAACCATAAATTTTTAAAAAGTTAGAAGCAACATGTGTTTGATGCATTTTGTCACGTAAATAAGGTTGACCTAACGTAGCATAACATGTTGCTTATATAATATCAACTTTTTTCGAAGTAATGAAATTACAGGATAAAAACCCCTCACATTTACTTCCTGCTTTCCGTTATTTTCTCTTGTTTGCTTTAATGATTTTCCAAGGAAAGCAAGATATTGAATTTGGAGGAAGAAAAAGAAGCATACGCATGTATAAATTCAGGCAGGAGTCAGGCTCAGCCCCTGTTCCGGCACACTGTATCTGAACGGATCCACTGTTCCCGACCTGCTGGGTTTAGGGCAGTTTGCGAAGAAAATCTAAAATAAAATTATTATAAAAAAAATAAGATATATAATTTTAAACTATTTTCAATATTATTTCTTACCCACAGAGTCTAGCTTGTTGCTATTAACAATAAAAATAAAAACCTAAATATACCTTTAAAGCATATGTGGTTTAATTTACGTACACTGTCAATCTTTCTAGGTTTTTAATTTTTACACCACATCACTAATATTACAAGTCAATTTGATATAACTTTGTATATATGTATAAATGCAAATCCTTTTGAACTGGTTTAGAATATAGGCTAGAAGTTTTATGATTTTCAGGCTTAGATTTATTTATTTATTTTTTAATTTTCGAGTTTAAAGCGCAAGTTGGTCTTAAAAAAAAAAAAAAAAAATTAAAAAAATAGTTAAGACCTGCAAACCATCGCGAGAGAACCAGCGAGTTCAGGCTGGTTCCATGCCAAAGTCTAAAGATATGTCATGTACGTGAATAGAAGTTTTGAGTAGCATGCATGGGTTCCAAAGCTGTAAATGAATTATATGAAGAAAACCTGTACAGAGCTTGAGCACAATTTAAATATTTACAAACTCGAGCTCATCAACTTGATTATTCATTTAGTTCAGCTCTAATTTAAGCAAGATTATTCAGGCAACTATATATATATTTTTCTAGACTAAATTTATATAGAGTCAGTTTAGCTAGATCGCAGTTGAGCTTAAGCGTTCATCAAACTCAACAAGTTGAAGCTCAAACTCTACACAACTATAATTGTTGAATTGGAATCTAAGTAATTATGGAGTCAATCTTAAATATTGGAACTAGGGAATTCCATAGGTTCGTGTAACCAAACAATGGTGCCTATTAACATCCCACTGACAACATTATATGACACTTTTTTCCCGGGTAGGGTGTTCGCCAAAAAATTAACAATTGTAGACGGTAAGTGGAAGAACACACAATTCTTTGGCGGCTGTCCCTGTGCACAAAAATTTACCTACTTCACGAAAACTAACCTCGACCTGTTTGAGACCCATGGCCAGAGTCCCTTGGATTTAGAAAACCAAAAAGTAAAGACGTGAGCCAACATTGCATAAAAAAATTTCACATCAACCTAAAAAACATGAAGATGTGAATAGCCTTCATGCACCGTCAAGAGGTAACGTGGATGAAATCCATGTATTAGATTAGGTTTCAACAACTCCCCAAGGAAAAGAACACAGATGGCTATGGAAGCCGTAGGTGCATTTAAAAGGCAGCATGGAGATGAGACAATCAAGTCTTACTTGGCCATGATAGGTTTCAGGATACCATTGGAGCTTGAAGTGGAAATTTATCCTTCATACATGAACAAATAACTAGACAATCCTTTCTCTCCACCATTTTCTAATCCATTAAACTTGACTCCGGAGATTCAAGTACAAATTGATGCACTACTTTGAAAGAGATGAACCCTGTCTTCAACAGTGTAATAAATGAAAACAAGAGCATACATACAAAAACAGTCATGCTACACAGAGGGATGAATTCAAGACAGCAACACAGCCGTTTCCATAATTCAAAACTAGAAATCACAAACAGGACATGTTGCAAATATAACAAATCCACTATACATGGACAAATGAGATTAGAATACTTTCTAACCAACCAAAAAGCAGAAAAAGAAGGCAGTAAAGCCAACTGCAAAAAAGAAAATGATTCGAGATGGTAGAAGAACTTTTGCAAAACAGAAAAACAGTTGTAAGGAGATATCCATTCAAAATTTTACAAAAATGATGAGAATTGTTCTGCAGTGAATTCCCAAAGCATTACCTTGGGAGTATATTAAGTTAGCTCTGGGGTAGCATATTACCAATTTGTTCCAAAAGAATATCTTCCTCATTGCTCATTTGGAGTCACATTCACAAACAAGGGCATAGATGTATGTGTCCAATCGTTTATGGTCCTATGCTTGCACTGCAGGCATTATGAAGCTGGAAACTCCAAGCTAGTCAAGTAGTTTATAAAATCAGGTTTTATGGACCTGAACCCCAACTTGCAGGCATCCCAATCCCCAAGTAGGTTACGATTGATGCTCCAAAAATATGTCAAGCAAAGCATAATCCTGGCGGATCAAGATCATATGGTACCTTGAAGTAAACTTAATCAGAGAAGAAGTCCGTGTCCTTAGCTGGTCCTATCTGCAGCATTTCTTGCAAAGCTGGATCCTTAGGAAGAATGAGTTCCGTTTCTTCACCAGACATGGAAAAATATCTCTCTAGAACCATCTGCAGCCATAAATTACTAAATTAAGAAGCAGAAGAATGTTTGGCACAAAAGAAAAGAAAAACAGAAAAAGAACCAGAAGAATGGATAACTATAGCTCCAGAATGTTTTCGGCTTGTAGTCCTTGTTCCATCTTAACAGATAGAAAAAATAATGCTTTGATTGTCTTCTCGAAGAAGGGGAAGTTTTGAACACATTACATACCACTGCAGCAAAAGCATCAACTTTTTTCTGCCGGATAGACTTGCCAAGCCCCCTGGAAAGAGTAGCGCAGCAATGAAGAGATCAATAATTAGAAACGCTGTTATCTGGAGTTCCCAAGTTCTCTGTTCTTTTTGCATGTAAGGTAGTGGCTATATTCTTATTGAACATTACAGCAATATCCAAAACCAATAGAGAAGTTATTTTGAAGCCACTGTAAACCAAGTATTACATTTTGCCAACTATACACATGGAAGTTCTCGAAGCAAGAAATGGTAAAAAGGAGTCAATGAGGTACAGGACATAGGGAACTTTACATGCTAAAAACACACAATACACCACTTTACAACACAAACCTCAACCAACCACCCACCCCACACCGCACCACCCCCCAGAAAAAAAAAAAAAAAAGAAAAGACAATTCATAACTAAATGATAAGTATAGTTATCTGCTTTACACAAAATCGCAGGAACACAGGTTCCATTCGCTGGTCACTGGTCAGCAGGAGGTAGCAATTTGCAATTAAGATATCTTTTCATAATTTATTCAAATATAATTTGCGGAGAAAAAATCTATAGCATAAGAAATACTTGCTTGTAAATTAAGCAACTTGTCAGATTTCATAATGCAAAAAAAAAAAAAAAAAAGAAAAACCACCAGCTAGTTAAAATTGATCTAGCCAACTGCTTATTTTCACAAATTGTTAGTGGATAACAAGGTAATTAAAGGGGGAGATTTCATCATACTATGGGGAACAGAAACCGCAAGAGACAAGATGAAGATAGAACAATTCATAGGAGCAACTTACATAGTAATCATTCGAGCAATGGCTTCTTCTGATGACCCATGCTCATCCTGCAGATATACTCTCCAACCCCTACATTTGCAATCATAGTTGACATCAAAGACAATTTCTCATTGATATTCAAAGCTAAACACGATAAAACAGGGTTTTGAGTTTCTTCTATACCACTTCAATTGATGGAGGAAATTGTTGCAATTGTACTGGATAAGTCCACTTTACACGCATTGTCCCAAAAGGTGATTTAAGTAGAAGCTGAATTAGCAGTAATAAAATCTTTTATATCAATGTACTACCGGGCCAAAGTAAAACCTGGAGGTTTGAGAATATTTTACTGTAGACAAGCCAACTTATAGAGAAGAATGAAATGCAATGCAATGCTACACTAAGTATTGTCATAAGAATTTGGATTCCCTTCATGAGTTCCTACATACACTAATTAAAAAGCCCATAGAAGAAACTTTTACCTTTATTTGTCTAATCACACATATCCCGAGAAATGGAGTAAATAAAAAGGAATAGAAATCACCTTGGCACGCATTAAGAATTTCCTAAGAATTCTAGGTAATTACCTCTCGGCAGCACGAACAGCAAGGCGGCCCGCAACACTACGGACTTTATTAGACTGAGAATTCTCCTTTCCGTCGTAGGATTTGGGAATCCCAATTATGAACTCATCAGCCTCCTAGACATTCAATAATTCAATTTCAATTCTAACAATTAGAGTAACCAAGACAAGACAAAACAAAACAGAACAAAACCTCTGCTTGTGCGATCTCCATAAGCCGAAGCTCAAGCTTCTGTCCTCGCAATTCCAATACCTTAAAAAGAAACAAACTTTATCGATTTACTTGGTTCAACATGGGGGGATTTTACTATGCATACATCGATTAATTAATTAGTAAATAAAGAAGTGAACTTAAAAGTTTGAGTATAACAAACCGTAAGAGGACGAATAGAGAAGCCCTTACTGAGAGCAAGGCCAGTACGAGACATGCCCAAGTCTACTCCTAAGGAGAACCCTCCACGCCACATTATATCTTGGCTCTTACGGCGTAGAGCATTTGGCGGATATTCCTTTATGCGAGGGTCGTAACAATAACATGATGAACTTTTACCGTTACAAGTATGATTATGCAGGTGTGAATGGAGGAGAAGAGAAGAAGTCAATGAATTTGAAGCAGCCGAGAACGGAATTATCAGGTTCATGGCTTCTACTTTTTAGTTCTACTTCTACCAAACATACCGAAGACAGGAATGAAATCACGTCAGACTGGTTTCACTTCAAGGAAAGAGAGACAACGTTAGCAATTAATTAACACAATAGCTTTGCCATAAGCCCAACTTGTCATTGGGTCTGGGCCCGGCCGAACAACATACAAAATTATCGAATTAACCTTTCCTAAAAGAAAAACAATTAATGGTAAAGCGTATTAACATTTTCAAAACCTAGGTTACCAGAATGAAGGGGTAAATGGGTAATCTTTTTGTATAAAATATTCGATCAGGCCCTATTTCACTATATAGATTTCAAATAAACAAAAAAATTCATAAAATAGGTTTGAGATAATAATTTTTGAAACATTAGGATATAAATATAACGTCAAGATATTCTGTATCTATTCTAAAATCACTCTATAATATGCAGAATATAAATTTCACGGTATTTTATACATACTTTGTAATAATTATCAAGTAATACTAATAAATAAAAAAAATTAATACTATTATATTTTTTAATATTAAAAAAAATAACGACAAAAACTCATCATATAATAAAACCTTAAGATTACATATTTTAATATATGATATGTTGTTCCTCTCTCTTCTTTTTTTTTTTTTTCTTTTTGGAAATAAAACCTTTTCTCTTTTTTTACTATTTCATTTTTAGGCTATCTTTTTTCCTCTTTTACTAATCCCAATTTATTGAGGCACTAAAACATTTTAGTTCTTAACTTATCATCCAATATATTTTATTAGAGTTACTTAATACATGATTTTTATATTTGCATATAAAAATTTTATTTTAATGATTTGAACGTTTTCAATTTTAACAATATTCTCCATTTTACCTACTAAAATTTTATATTATTAAAATTAAATATATTGTAAATATAAGAACATTTCAAATTATTACTATTTAGTCAATTAGTATAATTATAGGTTTCTTATTGACTATATGTCTATATAATATTTTGAAACAAGATAAAAAAAGAAAAAAATACAGACTTTATAAGGTACATAATACATGATCGTTTTAAGATACTATAAAGTAAGTTTTAAATACAAAAATTTTTAAATCTATATCTATAGAATATAAAATGCAAATAAAATATTATATTGTATCAATCCTATACCTACTTACTCTTATTAGAATTTGCATGGCATCTGCGGGAAAGAAACAACTTATCGTCTTTCATCTACGATTTCTAGGGAACAGTATTTGCGGCAGGCATCTCTTGTTACATTAACAAAGCAAAAGTTTGTCATATGAAATACATAATCAAACAAAAGTACACGCATAATATGAGTTGAAGAGAGTAGGATGCAGTTAATTGAATGAGACTTATAGATAGAATTAAGGGATGATGTATTCACGATATGAGAATAAAGATAATTATATGTAAAATCTATAATATCGAAATGATTGATAATTTTTTCAATATTTCTTCTTTTTGCATCATTTATAAGAAATAATCACATACAAATTTAAATTATTAAATACATCAATTTAGATTTTCATTATAATAAGAATATATCTTTCCCTTACCCATCCATTAACGAAAAAACAACCCTACATCATCGTCTCATTCATGATTAATGAGGTTGAATTTTTCACTGAAGGATCATTTCAGTTTGGTTTCGATTATAATTGATTTAGTCATTGAATCTCTAAGATATTTTTTTAGTATGATATCAATAATCATTAAATTTATAAAGACACCAAAAACAGTTGTATGGCAGTTAATAAAAAGTTTTCTCCTTAATAATATAATATAAATGTTATTCGTAATTTGTAGTAAGATAAATCACTTCGAATATGGCCATTAAAATCTTCATGTGCATATTGGATTTTTATTTTCGAGCACCTCCCATAATTAGCTGCTACTAATTAGCCAAACCAGTTAATTTAGCAGCAAGCATGGCTTCTTTTATTGGTAAGTATAGGATTAATGGAGTCCGATTCACTGATATGTTTAGTAGGAGCTCCTTGAGAATACAGGTGTGAGAATTAGAAAACATGAACTCATAGCTCTTATTTAAAATAGCAGGAAGGGGAATAAAAAGCTAAGAAATTATAATTATGATATCTCTCTTTTACTTGTAATACTCACGCCTATGTTTTCATTAAAATCCTACTGAAAACAATTATGAATTGGACCGAATCACGTAGAAAAACTGTTGTAAGGAATGAATTAGCCGAGGCTTTGGTATTTGATGATGATATTTCTATATCACAATAAATGGTAGGGCAAATTGCAAATTCGTATGAAAATTTCATGCCAAGCATTGATCACCCCTTGGACTTCCAAAATGTGACTTTACTCCACTATAATTTTTTAAAAATGTAAACTTAATTCTCTAATAGATGCCAAAGCACTAACAACTGTCAGCTGCTTAACTCTCAATGAATATTGGTTCGTTAGTGTTTTTTTTTTTTTTTTGTTTTTTTAAAGCATGTTTTGGAGTTTTCACAGTTATGGTAAATTTGCAAAATACCAATATTTTTGGACATAAAATTTCCAATTATATTAGTAACGCTAATAAACTTTAAACTTAAAATTCCATATGCTTCCTATGGGTTTTGTCTGGTGTCCTCCGATTCCTTCTTCTTTCAAAGTTCCCATTTGATCATTATCTCACTAGAATCCGAAGTAAAGGGCATTATTATGTACAATTTCAATGGCAAACTTAGAACTTGAGACCGATACTATACCCTAAAGAAAAGTTGATAGCGTAATCCTCAACACTTATTCACGTGGAAAACAGATGTCCAATCGAGGTTCAAATATCAAACACTGAACAAGCTAAACTATCAGTAGACCACTTAATCAGATAAAGAAAATTAACGAACTTGATAAAAGAAATTGGATGAAGTTGGAAAAATTGGCAAAATGAAGTAAAGAAATGAAAATGAGAGAGAAATAAATTTACTAAGCAGTAAAAGTTACTGAATAAGGAAGATAAAGAAGAAAAAAGCATGCCTGCTTGTGAAACTAAGCTAGATGTAAGCTTGCTTGTAAAAAAACATAAGAGTGAATCTATAAGTAGGTACTTAAGAAAAGATGTTTCGAGCACTATATCAATTTTTTAAATACTTCTTTTTTTAAATATTTATTCATTTTATAAAGAAATGCTTAACAAAAAATGATTGTTATTTTTAAAAAATATATATATATATAATATAATTTTTTTATTGTATATTATATTAATAATATTTTATTTATTTTTATAAAATATTTAGTTAAAGAAAAAAGAAACGGGACAGCCTTTTCTATAAAAGCAATGGCACATTGCAATTGTCGAACACTTTTTCAAATTTCAATAGAAAAAAGGAGTAAAAAGTATTTACCGATAGTTATTCAGGTACTTGCATACTAATAAACACTTAAAGTGCTTAAACTTTATAAGGACTGTTGAGATACTTGATGTAGAAAGAGATTCTTAATTATCCATTTGAAGTTTGAATTATGTGCTTGGAATGCTAGATAATCAACTTAGATAGATAGCACTCATGTTAATTACGAATATTAAAAGGAGAATTTAAATATTTTTGAGAAGATCGTGACCGTGAACTTAGATATGATCTTTTCATGAGTGCATGATTTGCATGCATCTTTACTATTATAGTACGAATATATTTCTAAAAAGACCCTATTTCGTAATACTTGTTGAAAAGGATTTTGTATTTGTATACATTTTGATTTTGTCACATGAATTATCCATAACAGAAAGAAAGTTGTCGGAACGGAGGATCATATCTTACTTATATTAAGTCCTATTTGAATTATCTTCTTTTTATTTGTATCTTATTTATATTTATTTAAAATTTCATATTTAAAAAACCGTCTTATCCATAACTTATTTATTTATATTTTAAAATTATGACAAAAATGATGATTAGAATTTAAGAATTAGAAAATGAAAATTTACCTACTTATGATAGAAAAGAATTAAATATATATTTTTTATCTATTAAAAATGATTATTTTAATTGATATTTTTGTAAAAAATAAATAAATTCAACTTTATTATAATTTATTTGGTATTTAATTTTAGAAGAGGAGTATATATAAAATTATATTTCTATCTTTTTAGAGTTTTATTCATGTTAAACATAAAATTCAAATAGAAAACAATAAGATACTAATAAAATGAAAAAAACAAAAAAAGAAAAACCATCCAAGCAATGAATGCACAGTAATCACGTCCACTTCCCGCTTTCCATCTTCCTCTTTCGTTTGCTTCAACGTTTTTCTAGGGAAAGCAAGATATTGAATTTGGAAGGAAAAAAAAAAAACCATAAACGTGTATCAAGTAAGTGAATAGAAGTTTTTGAGTAGAATGTGTAGTGGATAAAATTGTAAATGGATTACATCAAATCAACCTGTACCCAGCTTGAGCACAATTAAAAAATTTAAAAGCTCCAACATATCAACTTGACTATTCGTTTAGTTTAATGAACTTCATTAAAGCACAATTATTTAAGGGAATAAGAAGCATATTCTTCTAGACTAAATATATGCACAAGCAGTTTGGCTTGAAGTTAAAGCTCACATTTTCTTCAAGCCTAATAAGTTAAAAGCTTAAGCTCTTCAAGCCTAATAAGTTAAAAGCTCAAGCTCTCTCGATTGACTTAATCGTCGGCTTCGAGTAACGATGGAGCCAAACTTAAATAGCTTATGAACAAAGCGTGATCGATCCTATCCATACTTGGACATCGCACGTTGAAGCAGGTTTTAGCACCAAAGCAGTTGATTGTTGTAGGTGCCATGAGCACTACATTTAAACAGTACAAAAAAATTTATAGGAGTTTTGGGCTTAAAAAATGCAAGATAACTGGCTTCTGCTTTCCGTTGCAATTCTGCATTTCCATTTGAGTACACTTTTTCTATGACGATACAATGTGCGTCAAAAAACATAATATTTATCCCGAAGAAAACTAGTATCGAGAATCACCTGAGAAGACCATGAGCGAACTGAAAACTTTTCACCCTAAACAAATCTGCAATTATGTCTTAGGGATACCTTAACATCTTAGAAAACCAGTGAAGTGAAAAAATCTTATATTAGCCTTGTCACGTGTACAAGGAACAGCTTATTGCAGTGCTTTACTTCACTGCTACTACATATATGTACTACAAACGCATATAATTAGAAATCAAGTTACTTCAAAAATCCAAAAGAGAGAAGAAAAGCTACAAGGTTCTTAATCCAACCCCACATTAGTTGTAATACTTACAGGAGGAGGAGGGGTGGAATCTCATTATTTTATTTCTCATTGCCGTTGCCACCATACTGGGTCGAGTTTCCATTCCAGAACTGATTTCTATCACTGAACCTATCATCTTCATCATGCTTTAGAGTGTGTATGTTGCTTCCAAACTGCGAAGATGCCGGTTTCCTGCTCGTTACTTGACTTGTACCAGCTGTGGACATGTCTCGATTAACTGAATCCTGAGAGAATGGTCTTTCCATTCTTCTAGAGTTATCTTGAAGAGCAGTGTAAGGACCTGAAAGATATTGAGATAAGTTCCATACAGATATAACCAGATAAAAATTCTGCATATGGCAGTCTCGATGACATAGACAATTATGAAGCCTTCATATGAACAGTAGAGCACAATTTCTATATTGCCTCTTTCATTATTGTCTAAATCCACCCATTTATCATTTATGAACCCAAGACTATGATAACAATAATAATAATAAAAAAAGGATACAATAATTGTTAAAATCGCGATTCTACTAAGACTTTGAATACATGGAATCAGTAGAATCATAAAGAATCATCCAAAACCGATAAATTTATAAACTTTATAGAATTATATACCAAAATTCATAATTCTGTAAAAAATGAGCACTTAAACGATTCTCTATCCGTTTTAACTAAAGAAAAAAAATTATAAAACTATAAACTCATAAAATCGTATAGTTAAGTCGCGATTTTAACAACTACAAGCTACTTAAATTTACGTAGCAAAAATACAGTAATTCTTAGATCAAAAATTAGTCACTAGAACTTTATCTTAGGAACAAAATTGAAGAGTTCAGTAAAGATTGGGCAAAATGAGAGATCCTGCCTACGTTCGTAATAATAACTAGAAACATGAGACCTCAAGAACCATAACCGAAACATGTATACTCCCATAAGTGTTCATTTTTTTCCCCAATTAAAAATCATTTTACCATAACTGCTAGAATTTTTTCATTAAAATCTAACAAATAATCTATAACAGAACGAAATTGAACAGGTGTAAGCAATGAAAAAGAGAACCATGATCAAGTGCTGCATCCTAAACATCAGATGTAAATGGACACGATAAACCGGTGGTCACTATTTGAACAATTAGGCACAAAATTATAACAGGTCATGATTGCATAAAAATGAATGCACCTTCTTGAAGAAACTTAAGGTGAATACTAGCCAAAGACACTTACGATATTGCTGGGGGTCAGAATCCTGTTCTGAGGTTGAAGATTGAGAGCTCCCACCAAGATAAGAGAATGGATTCATATAAGATAAGAGCTTCCTAACAAGTCCAAAGTATCCTCCAATGCTTCCGCTAGAAGAATCAACAGACGAATTTGTAGTACTATTGTAAAGGGAAGGAACTCCACCATAATTTTTAGCTCTAGCACGGGGAACTACAATCAAAGCTTGTCTTCCACACAATTCCAAGTCCAACAACGATTTGCTCAAATCTATATAAAAGGTCCAAAGTTATAACTGAATTATTTAGGAAACAGAAATTAGCGAACAATTATTGTCTCATCCAAGGAACAAAGAAAAGAACAAATGGTTATCGATAACGCATTTCAGAGCAGAAAGAAAAGTAGTGTGAGAAAGAAAAGGCAGATGCAACAAGATCGCCCATATGAAAGCCAAACAAATAATTCACTTCTTATGAGATCAATGGGTAAAATAATGAATTCATAGGAAAGAATATCTAGTGACTGACAGAAAAAATATGTTGTGACAGTATTCTAATTAGGAACCAAAATCATGTGATTCACTCCTACAAGTTTTCAGTGGATCACTCTCCCCCTCCTTCCAAGATAACCATGGATCTATAAGAGTAGTATCATATAAATCTTCTTTTCCATCCAAAGTTTGTCAAACGTTCAAAAGCCATTTTTTCAGAGCCAAACAAATGCTGATTAGACACTCTTGATGGTTTAGTATTGGAAAAATATATATATATATAGCATAAATACTGATTCAACAACTAACATCATCAATTTGTGTAAAAATAACAATCAAAGCAACATTATCAAAACTCACTGTAAATGTCCAAAATTCAAGGATCTTTGTGTAATATTTACTATTGGATTTAATATACCCTGAAATAAGCTAAACAAATATGCCTTTGCTCGCAACATAAGAAGATAAGAACAAAAGTATCAGAACAAGGGAAACAGTAAAAAAAGATCAAAGAATGTCCAGCAGTCTCACCTTGATCATTAAATATCTTGCGAGGATATGGGATTGCTAAATCATAAGATTGAAGTTCACCAGAGTGATTTTTGTCCACATAATCTTTGACCATACCCAAAGTGCTTGTTAGTGTAAACTTGTCTTGCAAACTTACACCACTTGGTAGTCGGATATTCAAATGGACATCACTTGACACATTCCTATTATGATTTGTGTCCACTGGAGCTTCACTTCTTTCCTCTATACGAGCAGGTTTTCTGTCTGCTAGGGTTGCATTTGAGTTGCTGAAGTTTAACTCCGGACCTTCTTCTATTTCTGAAAGACATTCCTTGTCTGCTCCTCTTGTATGATGTCCTTCAGAATTAGAAGTCATCTTGGGATCCTCTCCAGGAATTTTAAGATCAGCAGATTGTGGCTTTGGTAATCTTGCCTCCTTAGTGGTGGAGTTCTCTGCATCAATTGCTGCTTTTGACCTTGAAGATGTCTCGTCACTTATCTTTGTCTGGCATAGTTTAAGAGAGTGAAATCACTCAGCATCAAAAGCTACAAGTAGACTAACCAATCAAACCCATCCCCTTTCCCCCTTCACCACCCCCCCCCCCCCCCCCCCCCCCCCCAACCAACCCCCAAACCAAAAAAAAAAAGGAGAGAGAGAGAGAGCGCAAACACTTGAATGTCATCTTACACCCACAGTTTCTCCAGAGCCTTCTTTTTCCTCAGTTTTCTTAGATAATGATGATGGCTCAACCTTTGAATCTCCATCACGCACATCAGTTCTATGTGCAGCAGCTGTTATTGAAGAACTGCCTTGGTCTGTTGCAGAAGTGACTCTTGAAGCCTCAGAAATAGGTGGCTCTGGCTTCTGAGCAGCTAGTGCTGCAGTTAAAACATTGGCAGTAGTTTCCTGCAATTTCCATGCAAAAAACAATTTTTCATTCAAACAGAAACATGCATCCCGAATGGCACAGAAACTCGAAGGAATTCAGTAACATAATTTTATTAGGATATCACATGTATAGACATTACCAACAATTAATCTAAGTATTGCTTCATCATAGTCGCCTTTCACCATCAAGAAAGGGCATAATCATAATTTCATGGATAATTTCCAGGTACATAACCACTTCTTAAGAGCTAGTCCACTAGTGCCCCGTAAATAGCCCAGAAAACGGCCTTGAACCTAGGACCAACATTCATTAGAGAAAAACTAAACTAATAGGAAAATTTTACAACTTGTTTATACTTCATTGAATAGAGGGGGAATAGAATCACGATTCCCCTTCGATTTGATAAAACAGTCTTATAACTGTAATTGCTATTTAGCAGGGCAAAATCCCACCCAATATTGAATAGCTATTTGGAGGAAGCTCTATGAATAGCGATTCAATGATTTATTTCCCACTGCCCCCTTCTTCTTCTTCATTACCAACGAGGCAACGACCATGAGCCACCACTAAGGTATCACCAGTGACCCACCACTAGACCACCAACGGCCACCACTAATAAGAACCAAAGGGTGTCTCACCCTATTCATTATGTGTACAGGAGGAGTAATAAAGGGGAAGTTTGCATAGTAGTGGGTTGTATTGTGGGTGTTTTATAGATGGTGTGTCTTGTGTCTAGTGTTTGTTTTGTTTGCTACTAAATTTGTTGTGGGTGTTGTGTGTTGTTACACCAGTGGGTCAGCGGCTAGGAATTAGTTAAGGAGTAGTAGTATAAAAAGGAAGCAGTAAGGGGGCCACCAGATTTGACATCCATTCTTTGCAACAAGCACTTGGCTCTTTGGGAAACTCTCTAAAGCTCTAAGCTCACGTGTTCTTTTTCGTTATTCTAGAAAATTCTTAAACCCATGCTTATAAAATTTGGTGCTGCTTATGGCTTTTCACCATAAACCACTGACACACCACCATAGAACATACTCATGCACCACCTCTAAACACCATATACCACACCCACCCATCATCATAGACCACCATGGAACACCACAAACCAGATCTACCCACAAACACAAACCACCTCACACCACCATCCTGTCAACAACGATAGCTTCAAGAGCTACCCCACCACAACCTTAGCAGTGCAACAACTAGTAGCCTAATTTCTCTAACAAGTCAACGTTTTCTACTTCAATATACTTGTGTCACGTTTGGTATATAAGAATAGTTTTAAATATAATGAAATGGGTTGGAACGAGACAGAACGATAAATCATTTCCTATGTTTAGACATGTCCATGGAATAGAATTAAATGTATATATAGCAATAATTAAAAAAAAAATACCCTTAATTATTAAATGTTATAATTAAATTAAAAAATAAATATATATTTTGATTAATAATAATAAATACAGGAGGAATGGCTTAGCGGAATTCAATTCCCCTTTGAAGTCGGAATTGATGATTCTGTGAAATCACAATTACAACTTCTAAACATACTTCCTAACATGAGTAAAGAGCATGGAATTCGGAATCTTGATTTCATTCCTATGTACCAAATATGATATTAAAGGAATCTTTCCTTCTCAAACCCTAATCAAAATGCTAATTAACCATGTACATGGTGACAAGGTGTCCCTTGTTTATAATGCCACCATTGCTACTAGACACGGCTGTTGCCGCCATTATCCCATAGTTAGGGTTAAGCGAGTTTTAGCAATAAATTGATTGGTGGGTAAGTAAAAAAATGGAAATGGAAATCATTTGGGAAGAGAGAGAGACAGATTGGATAGAGAAGAAGATAAGAACATAGAGAAATACAAAAATATAATTTACATTCAAAAGGAGAGGGTATGGAGGAGAGAGAAAGTGAGGGCAAAGTAGTGATTTGAAATTTATTACTTGTTTATTCCTTTGAATGTGTTTTGTCCGAGTGAAAAATGTAATAGATTATTTCAATTCCTAACAAATGGGCATTCACTTCTAAGTTTATCACATTCAGTAAACAAATGGGCAGTTTGAGATAAATGTCCTAGGTATTACTTTTACTTCGTTAAAAAGGTGCATTTACTTCATGAACCCTATATTTTGCAATCACCATATCCAAACTTCACAAAAATGTGCATTTTATAGCCCAAACTTAGTTGGTGTCACCAACAATATATGTATTTGCTATTTATGTTTAGTATTATTTTTCAAAGTCACAAGTTCCATGCTCTAATAAGTTGTTTCACAAGAACTAGTAATGAAGCTGGAGAAGATAAAGTCCAATGATATATTACAAAGTAAAAATGTTTAGGCAATAATTGCATATTTTACAAAGCAAAGGTAGTGTATGAGAAATTAACTCAAATTTTCAAATAATGTAGTGTCTAAGACATTAACTCAAATTTTCAAAAAAGATTGTCTTTTCATTGAAGGAGGAATGTGGCCTACTTTCTCTAATTCTCCACATTACATTTGAACCCTTGGCATCAAGAGTGAGCAAATTTTAAGTATCACTAATCTGTTGTTTAAATATGTAATGCACTAGCATAACATTACATGTGAAGTCATTGTCATGTAACTCTGTTGGATGCTGGCAATGTCCAACTCTATCCCTCCACATCTTCTCTTATATTCCACAAATGCAATGCAAATGACCTTCAATGCACAAATTATGCATTGTGCTCAAGCATCATTTCCAAAAAAATATTTATAAGAATCTATGACAGAATAAGATTCACTCGATAAACAACAAAGGAAAAAAATGTCACGTTAGACATTGACATCATGACTTGTGCAAGCAAGAAGCAGTTTCATTACATTCCCAAGAAGAATATCAGCATTATAGAATTCTCCCCGATCTTCTTCAGAATATAAACTGGTTAAAATCACATTATAGGATCACCTGAGAAACATCCTCTGATGACTATTGATAGTTGTTATATATGTCAATGTTAGGAGATTTCTATTATCTATCATGTCAGTGCATCATCTCTCCAACCTTGTAATGCTGCCCGCAGAACATAAGATTGGAGTTTCCCAAAAATATTTCTAAACTGCCAACAGATAGGTCTAATGCAAATTGTAGAGAGGAAACTTGAAATATGACTCATTCTGATTGATAGTTTATCTGATCACAAGAATGTCCTGTTTTTACATTTCAGGTTGCCACTCTTTTTTCTCCTTACCTTTTCCTCATCAACTGTATACCATGACGACTTACAAACATTCTACTACACAAAAATGTTTAGATGAACACCAAAAAAAGAGATATCTGAAATGATCAAGGATAGAAGTGATATTAACAGTATAATCAGCATTATCACTGTACAATTGCATCTCTGCCTGTTACCTGAATATGGAGACTCAACCATGCCTTCTCAAGACTGGATGCTAAAGCTTCAGCAGCAATATATCCTTCTGGAGGAGTCAAAAAAGGATGGACAATGAAAAAATTCAGTTAATGGTGACATTGCAAAATGCAAAAGCGCAAAATAATAATAATAATAATAATAAATAAATAAGGGAAAAAATGCAGGCAACTGTAAATATACAAGAATGTATGCAACCTACCCATCTGCCAGAGTTTAACGCCATTGAACCCAACGGCTGTAATGCAAGGAACAGAATTCTGAGGGTCTGTATAGCTTGATAAGGATTCATTTTTGCACTTAGCATGAAGTCGTGAATGCATATGCACTGAACCTTATTCACAAAATGAAGACTAAGGTCCATTAGTGCTTCCGTGCCAATAAAGTTTCAAGAAATTACTGCCGTTGCTGAAAGTCCATATACTTTACATTTTTGATGATGCTTTGTAGTAGAAAATACAAACTAAGCCAAGTATTCCAATTAAACAACAAGAAAAGAAAAAAGTACAAAAACATAAAAGCAACTTGAATTCAGAAGGATAGATGCAACGGCATTCTTCTCTAGAAAACACAAATTTTCAATCAGAAATTAATAATTGCATAAGAAGCTATAACAGAAAAATCATAATTCATGCCTAGAAGATATTTAGATATTTCTTCCCAATTTCATATAAATATCTAAAATTTCTCAAATTTTTAAATGAGCTTCAACATCAGCCTTAGGAAAATCTTCAGCTTGAATGATGGTGAAAAGATACAATTATAAGAGTTTAGTGAATTACATAAGAAAGAATCTGAGTAACAAATTGCACAGGAAAAAGGAAAACAAAAATAATCAGCCTGAAAAACCTGGCATGATACAGGCTGCCTTTGAGATGTGATGATAATGCTCGAGAGCTTTCTCCTAATTAGTAAGTAGAAAGTATATTCAACCAAAAGGATACATATCTTTGAGAAGTTAATGGCATCTGGACTTCCTTCTTGAACATGCAACAAGATGCAATACTTCAATACTGATTCAGAGACCTGATTACCATGGTTTATATCATCAGTACAAGCCATTAGCAGTAAGATCTGTCTTCAAGCATTTAAGATAAATTTACAAGGGACATACATTATGAGATCTCCAGGTGGAGCTCTCCATTTCAACAGACTTTTCATCTTCTCCTGGAAATACAAAATGCAGAGTTGCTATTGACTACTTGGCACAGCAAGCAAAGTATCAAGCAAGATACAGATTTATGTCAGTGAAATGTACTCTCTTGCTAAGGACCTTGTTGAGCATGCTGCCGCATGATAGCAGGAGAATTATTAAGGAAAAAAGGACTTTTTGTGCAAACAAATCGTCTCAAATGCAGAGACGTATTTGTAGGTAAGAGTTAATGCAAACTGGAACCAACAGAGCATGGTTTAGAATAACAGTATGAAACGTGCTAAATCCATGATCTTCAATTAATTAGTCTTAACCTTTATTCTGAGATGTCTAAAATAAAGTAATCCACATCAATGCATAAATAACAGACAGCTTCAGTAAATGATCTATCATGAAATGTATATGTATGAATATGTCTAAGGAGAGAGATAGCAGGGAAAGATATGAGGCTGAATCAGCATATGCTGCCTAGAGACAAAGCAATCAAATTTTGCTATCTTGATGTTAATTATCTGAACTTGTAGTAGTAAAACAACACAGCTTAACCAACAAAAGTACCTGAAATATAGACAACAAAAAGCTTCTTCTGTAATTTGGCCTCGTATATAGCTTCTGGAATCAAACCTTTAAAACAAAGAGAAGATAAAGACTGCTCCATTTCTTTAAAATAGATAGCACAAGATTGGTATCTGCAAATTCAATCAGGTCTATGTGAAGATAAAGGTAGAATACAAATACAGGAACAGTATTTTTTTGACCAATTTATCATGTACACATATTCTGCAGGCAGCAAGAGTTACAATCAGCAGTAGAAAACCCAGAAGGTATCTCTATTTTTACTCCAAATTTATGTATACTTTTATGTGTTTTAAACTGAAACCTTAATGCTGAGTTCTCACTATCATGAACCATTTTGTAATTGTGTGCTATTCCATTTGAAATTATGCACCATATAAATCCAAATTTTCTCAACAAAAGCAAGTCAATGCATAGACAGGGCACATAAAAAAAATTGATGCTGTCTTAAAGCATATCGAAGGATCACAGCTCTTCCAAGGTTCAAGTTTTAGATATTTACAACCAAAAATTCAAACAGAGACAAAGTCCATGAACTCCGTAAGTACCCAAATGACTGACGTAATTTCATCAGACCATTTAAATTTTAGGAACTTATGATTGTCATTTCAATCCACACACTCAAATCAAAGAGTAATCCCACTGTAAATGAGGAAAAAAATATCAAGATATCGGTAACCTAAGTTCAAGAAAATAATAAAAAACGCATTCAATTCTGCTACTTGGCAGTCAGAATCCTTCAATGAAAAGCTCAAAGGATCCAATTTTCCGAACATCGCAATTCAATGAACAAATGCAAAAGGAAATCAAATCCATGAAAACAATAACGTAATTATCTCGACTAAGATCACCCTGCTTTTATATAAACAAACTTCGGGAATAATTATTTCACTATAGCATCAGTGGTTGTCTAAAATTTAGAAATCCTGTGCGAATAGCGACTAAAGAAAGTTGTGGAATATTGAATTTCGCACCTGAACGAGGAAATTGGGAGTTAGGGTTTTGGTTCTCGAAAGTAGCCAGTCAATGTCGCTGCCCGCTGGTTTTTAGAGGAAGAAACGGAAACTACAGTTTGCAAAAAGAAGAGGAGAACTTTTTTTTTTTTTTTTTTAGGTGACATTTGATGTATTATAGATAGTGTTCCTAATTTGAGATCTCAATATATCAAATATGGATATGATATATCATACTTTAAATGTATTAATAAAGAATAAAATTTGATACGAGATATAAACGAATTAAACCTGTTTAAACATGTTTAAATTCTAGTTTAAACATGTTTAAATTCATGTTCAATTTTGAATTAAGTTTTCAGACTCAGACATTGAACACAAGACACGTTATATATTTTTTCATATTTGAATATTGGTACGTAAATTATTCCTTCTTAAATAAAAAATTCCAATTAGATATACAAGATATTTTTAATTATATATTTTTATTGCTGCATTGTAACTTAAATATGTAAAAAAATTATAAACTTATACGTAGATTTTTTACCGTCTCCTACGAAAATCCAACAGTTAAGATAATGAATTTCAAAATTAACACTAATAATAATAATATTAATATCCGTTTAAGTCATGAACCTACATAATTTAATGATATTATAATAATATTATATACTCTTCTTACTACATTATAGTTTAAATGACAAAAAATTACAAATTTATGTGTAAATTCTTTGACCATCTCTCTTGAAAATCTAAAAAATAATGCAATAAAATTGTGAAATCAACACTGATAACAATATTAATATTCATCTAATCCATAGTTTTACTTAATTTAGTGATTTTATATAACTAAACATTTTTTATTTTCTATATTTGGTAAGATTTTATTTTACTAAAAACATTTGTTCATGTTGTAATTTTTTACTAAGTATGAAAATATTATGTCATTTATCTTTATAAAATTTAAATAATATTATTATTCTTTTCTCTTTATATTTACAAATATTTTATTTAATTAAACTTTTTAATTGATAATTGGTGTTAAATCTAAGATAAATAAGATACCATATGATAGCATAAATTGTTAGCCTAAATATAAACGAGTTAAATTCGAGCACAAAACATTCTAAGTTACAGATTTAGACTCTCACATACGATTAATAAATGGGTCACATCATGGATTTAGTTTTTTTTTTTTTATATATGAACTTATTTAGATACGAAAATAAGATACAATACGATAATACGAAATACTAATCTTAACTATAGACTACCCCAAAACTACCCTAAAAGAAGTTTGGTGTACTATTCTTTTCATATTAGTACTATATTATCTTTTTCTCCTCTGCTACCATACATATTATGACTTCATTCTATCTCATTTAGAAATCAATGTCCATATTTACAACGCCCCAGAACCTAGAATGTTACAACCCGTTACACATTCTTAACCTTTACTGATATGTGAAGCATAAAACCTTTAGTTAAAATCTCTAAACAATTATATTTTAACCTTCAAATGATTTCACAAAATTTAATTCTTCAAATAATTATTCAATAAAATCTACTAATTCAAATAAATCCAACCTAACTATAAAATAGACTTTAGAAATCTCTAAACAAATATTTAAAGGCATATAATGAAATGTACCTATCTTAATTCACTCAATAAGCTCACAATAAAATAATTCCATTCGCTACTCCTCACTTGAAATTCATGGTTATCACATTTGTAAATACCTCATTTTTGTTCTTCGTAGTTTTAGAAATTTTTAGAATAGGCAAAAGGATCCTAATTCAGAAAATAACAAAAAAAAAATGATAAAATGGTAAAAACATAAAAAAAAAAGTTTAAAAAATACAAAGTGTCAAAAGTATTAGAGTCAAGTCAATCGGTTGTTTAAGATCATATCAGTTAAAGTTCAAAATATACATGAGATTTGATAAATTTAATGTCTTTAAAATTTATAGATTTTATTGGAAAATATTCCAATAAAATATTTAAATGGATTTTTTTATCCAATTTGAAAATATTTCATTTGAATTAATTAAAATAAGACTATATTAATTAAATTCAAAAGTGGTATTAGAATGTATTTGACATGTATATTTTGGGTTGTGTTAGAAGGTTCAGGTCATTTTAAGGTAACTTGGATCAAGTTGAGCTTGGGCTTAAATGTAAAATTAAAGCTAGATTTAGTATTATGGTTTAAGTACAAATGAATTAGATAAACTAATAAGAAAAAGCCAAGCTTAGTTGGTTAAGTGCTTGGGCATGTGACATGAAGAATCTTTAGGTTATGGGTTTGACTCACATTGGTGTTTGATGCACTTTTTAATTTTTATCTTCTCTTAAGGTTACATGTTAAGCACATGATCATATCTTCTTCTCTAAGGGCTTGGCATGAGAAGAAATAGGAAGAAGATAAAGCTCGAATTCCCCATTGATTTATTTAAATCTTTTTTATTTTTAAGTGGATTTAAGAGAATCTTGATAAAATCATTCATAAAAACCCCAATACAAAGATTTAGATGAATATTCATGAATGGAGGATTTGTTTGAATGGATTTGAATTTAAAAAAACTGGATGTGTTTTGATTTGAAGAAAAAAAAAATGAAGATATAATTTGAATTGAAATTTTATAAAAGCATATCTCTACTATCAAATACTCTCTCTTTTGGAACCTATATACACAATCTATCCTTTATGCCCATCACTACAAATCCAAACCTATCTGTCCTTATAACATTGTAGCGCTTATCCCGATGAACAGAACAAACCTAACGTGATGCGAATTGAGGCTAAGAATAGATAAGGCTAGTTGCAGGGACGGGTCTAAGCTTGCAGAAAGCTTGAAAGGATGATGAGAAAATGCACGAGAGAATGGAAAGTGAATGGAATATAAGCAAAGCCTACAAAAAGCTCTAAAGAATATAATACACTGATGGAACTTTCGAAGACTTATGGCATAACTCGATATGATACATGAATTGGTGTAGTGAGATTACTTGTCACCTAGCCTTGCTTAAAGGTTAGAATAAAAGTAAAATGAAGATAAACAAAACAATATCTATACAAGGAAGAATATTCAGTTGAATTGATGATAATCTATCGATGCCTTATGGCTATAAATATAAGGGTATTTATACCCAATAAGTTAGGATAATTTGCCCAAAAAGGAAAAAGACGAAAAGAGTATTATCCTAAAGAAGTAATGTATAAGAATACAAAAGAGTAAAAATGAATATTCAAGAAATACAATGGTTAGTGGAGTAGATTTTATCATTGGTTGACTCAAACGTGAGTGAGTAATCGTAAAAGGTTTGGTTGTTCTCTTAGTAATCTACAAGTCAGTACACTTCAAAGAGATGGGCAGTCATTCGACTCGACATACAGAGTAACTTGATAAAGAAGTACTCAGCCTCGCTAAGAGTCGGCTGAAGTAAAAAAAATTGCCTTGCTAGGCCTTCTAGTCCTTGAGTTCGATTGCGAGTCAAAGCCCCATAGCCTAATTCATATCATTCTCTCCAAGTTGATTTAGATTTGGGATCAAATTCGAATGGTCTTCAATCAGCTCTCCATTGGGGTGATATGGACTAAGGTCAGCAATCTTAAAAGTGTTAGAAACCCCATAGTCCTCGGGTAGCTCCAATCTATAGGCGTTATCATTGATCTTTTAGAGGATTTTGAAAGGTCCTTTAGCCCTTGAGGATAATTTGTTTCTCCTCTTACCTAGAAACCTTTCTTTGCTTAGGTACAACCGAACTTAGTCTCCTGGCTGAAAATGTTTCGCCATCTTACCCTTAGCCTTTTCTCGCATATGCCTGGCAGCTTGATCGATGTGCCAAGTGACTTTACTGTAGATGTGCTGAAGGGATTGTGTCCTAGCTCTTGCTTTAAGGTCCTTGCACAGACATAGGTATAGGGGTATGATCGAGGGGCAACTTGGGACTTAAACCATAGACAACCTTAAAGGGGGTCTACTTGGTGGTGTTATGTACTGTTTGATTGTAAGTGAATTTGGTTACTAGTAAGTGAATTTGGTTACTAGCAAGCAAACATCCCAATTGGCCAAGTTCTTACACACTATAGCTCGAAGTAGTGATCCCATAGTATAATTAACCACCTTGGTTTTACCGTCAATTTGCGGGTAACAGGAAGTGCTGAATAGTAGTTTAGTCCTCATTTGATGCCACAAGGTTCTCTAGAAATGGCTTAAAAACTTCGAATCTCTATTGGAGACTACACTTTTTGGTATGTTGTGTAACCGTATAATCTCCTGCAAGAAAAGAGAAGTAATAGCTGAAGCGTCGTTAGTCTTGGAATAGGGCATGAAGTGTGCCATCTTGTTGAACCTATTCACAACAACTATTATAGAATCTTTGCCTTGGGTAGTTTATGCTAGTCCAAGAACAAAGTCCATGCTCAATTCGGTCCATGGTTTTGTCGAAACAGGCAATGGCATTGCCTTTCCTTTTTCGGCTCGATACTTAGCCCTCTTATACATGGCACAGCTTTCAACAACTCGATATACATCTCACCTCATTCTCTGGCAAAAGAATCAACCACTTGGCAATTCATATGTCCTTTTTCTCCCCAAAATGCTTAGACAATCCTCTACTATGGGTTTCCCTGATTAGCAGCTCCCGAAGTGAACAGGTCAGTACATACAATTTCCCTCCTCAAATAAAGTATCCGTCCTTAATATGATACTCATCCACTGTCATTCCATCGATACATCATGCAAGAATAGGTCCAAAGTGTGGATCTTCAAAATACTGGTCTTCGATACTCGTAAACCTAAACAATCTAGTTTACAGTTCATTTGGGAGCGCATGTCTTCTCGAAAGAGCATCTGCAATTACGTTACTCTTTCCCTACTTGTATTTTATCATGAAATTGAATCCTTTAAGGAATTCAACTCATCTCACTTGTTACTTTGACAACTTGGTTTAACTTCAAATGTACCTTAAGGACTTATGGTTAGTATAGATGACAAATTCTCTCAATAGTAGATAATGCTACTATACTTACAGTGTTCGAATCAGTATTAAGAGCTCTTTGTCATACATGGAGTAATTTAGCTGAAGTCTTCTGAGCTTCTTATTATGGTAGGCAATTAGTCTGCCTTCTTGCATTAGGATAGTGCCTAACCCAATGCTTAACGCGTCACACTCTAGCTCAGATATTTTCTCAAAGTCAAACAGAGTTAGTACAATGGCGGAGGTCAACCTTTCCTTTATTTCAACAAAACTTCTCACTTCCTTTCCTCCCTATCGGAAATCGATGTTCTTCTTTATTAGCTCAATAAGTGGTGCAGCGAGGGTGCTGAAGTTCCTGATGAATCTTCTATAAAATGAAGTCAGTTCATGGAAACTTCTTACGTTAGCATAAGTAGTAAGAGTCGGTTACTTGATGATTGCTTGGATCTTCTTATTATCCACTCGTAAGCCTCCTCTACTTACTACGTAGCCCAAAAATACCACCTCCTCCTAACAAAAACAACACTTTTTAAGATTGTTGAATAATCTCTTGATACGAAGGATATCTAGTATGACTTGGAGATGTTCATAGTGACTCGGCATATCAATATTGTAAATAAGGATGTCGTCAAAGTATATCACGACACACTTCCCTATTAGATGTCTTAGCACATGGTTCATCAGTCTCATAAAAGTGCTTGGGGCACTCTATGAGCCAATGGGCATGATTATCCATTCATAAAGTCAATGTCGAGTCTTAAACACAGTTTTCCACTCATCTCTTGGCCTTATGTGGCTTTGATAATAACCAAACTTGAGATTAATCCTGCTGAAAATCTTAGCTCCACTCAATTCATTTAACATGTCTTCTAACAATGGGATATGATACTTGTATTTGATCGTGATCTTATTCACAGCTTGGCTATCTATATACATTCGCCAGATTCCATCCTTCTTCGGCATTAGGAGCGCTGATATAGCGCAAGGGCTGAGACTTTCCCTGACATAGCCTATCTCCAGCAACTCATTAACTTGACGTTGGAGTTTAGAAGCATGTTCAGAACTTATCTGATAGGCTGGCTTATTTGGCAGTGCAGCGTCGAGTAATAAGTCAATGCAGTATTCTATGCCTCAAATTGGGGGTAACCCTTCAGGCAACTGTTTTGAGAACAAGTCAGCATATTCATCAAGCAACTCTTATATTTCCAAGGATAGTTTACCTCACTCCTTCATCTTTAATAGGCGCTTGGCCAACATGAGGGTCGGCGCATCAACTTTAAGCGCCACTTGGAGCTTGGCTCTACTCATTATCAGAGTCTTCTTCGATCCGTAAGCAAGTTTAGCTTGCAGTTTATTAACTTTACTCGGCGGCATAGGGTTCAACATAATCTTTCTACTATCCTTCTCAAACGTATATGTGTTCTGGTATCCATCATGGATAACTCTCCTGTCAAACAATTGTGGTCTTCTTAATAATACGTGGGAAGCATACATGGGAAGTATGCAGTAAAGAATTTGGTTAGAGTCATTTTCGATAGTAATCAGAAGTAGTACTTACGAAGTAACATGTATTGCCCCTTTGTCTCTTAACTAGTGCAACTTGTACAGCTTTGGATATATAACAATTAACAACTTCAATTTTGTAATAAGATCGGTTGATGCCACATTGGTACAACTACCACTATCCACAATGAAGGCATACACTTGATCATTCACCTTACAAGTGATATGAAACAAATTATCTCTGTGCTCCTCTTCGCATGAAGATTCCATGTTCATTGTGCGTCGGATAACTAAGATCAATTGGTCTAGGTTCTCAACAAACACATCCTCCTCAACCAATTCATTCTCCTAAAAAACTTCTTTATTAGCAATGCTCTCCCTTTCTTCAGGTTCCTCATTAGTACTTTCTACTTCTAGCTTCGGGACATCTCCCTTAATAACCATAGTCCTTCAGTTCAAACACTAAACAGCTATATGTTCAAACTCTTGGTACTTGAAGCACTTGATTTAACTCGTCTTTTTACCAGATCCTTACCCTTTCTCATAATTTCAAGTCGATACATCATTGTTGGGTCAGCCTTTCTACTTGGCTCGGACATCTACCTTTCGGATCAGCTCAATACTTGGCTGAGCTTAGTGACTTCCCTATCCTAGTAAGCTAGCCGGTAGTCTGGTTGGCATTTGGCTTCTTTTTTGCCTCTCCACTCGTTGGGCTACTTTAATGACTTTATCCATTGTGGTAAATCGTTAGAGTTCCATAATGTCTCGAATGTTACCTCTCAACCTATTGATGAACTTGGAGACAGTTTACGCTTGTGGTTCCTCCACTTCACAGCAAATGATAAGCATTTGAAACTCCTAGACATACTTGTCAACTGTTCGGCTTCCTTATCTTAGCTCTTAAATTTGAGTAAATGTATCCTGCGAATAAGTATTCGGCATAAATCAGTTTCTTAGTATTCTTTTCAATTTAAACTAAGTATTATTCTCTTGATTGCTTTCTTGCTTTCTCATAGCATGGAAATTCTTCTACCATATGGTAGCATAGCCGAAGAACTTGATAGCAGTAGTTCTTATTTTCTTGTAATCATCATATTGATAATAGTAAAAAATAGGCATTCTAAGTATTCATTAGCACTTCCAGATCCATTGAACTCGAAATCTAAAGCTTCACATGGTCATATACTTTGTGAACTCGAGCTTACTTTTCTTCAAAATACTCTTCCTTGTTCTCTTCATCCAATTCTTTCAAGTTTATCCTTCATCTTACTCTTCCGCCTACTCCTCCACCTCAAATTGGTTGAGTTGGGTTTTGACCTCTAGCAAGTCTAGCTGGGTGTTGAGGGGTATTAAGCGTAGCTTGAACAAGACGATAAACCAACGTGTGAACAACTCTAATTAAATCTACCAAGAGGTTAGTTACCTCATCAAGTCTCTCATCAGTACTTTTTAGAGTACCCTGAGATTGTCAGCTATGGTAGACGACACCACTGTTCTCATCTCCAGTACTAACAACAACACTTGGGTCTGTTATTTCTCTGATAAACTCAGACTTGTCAACTAGGTGTTTTAGTAAATACTTTCACAACCCAGAAAGTAACAGCTAATAAGCACAGTAATTAAACGAATACAATGACTTGCTCAATTTCATACATGCAAAATAGAGTATAATAGAACTATGAAAATAGACAACAACTTAAATGAAACCTTCACTTTAATACTAAGATGATGTGGATTGAGGTTAAGAATAGATAGAGTCGATTGCAGGAATGGGTTCAAGCTTACGAAAAGCTTGAAAGGATGATGAGGAAACGTACAAGAGAATGAAAAGTAAGCAAAACCTATGAACGGCTCTAAAGGATATGATACGCCAATGAAATTTTCGATGACTCACGACATAACTCAATATGACGTACGAGTTGATCCGATGAAGTTACTCGTTACCTAACCTTGCTTAAGGATTAAGATAAGAGTGAAATGAAGGTAAACAAAACAGTGTTTATGTAAGGAAGAATATTCGGTTGTATTAATGATAATTTGCCAATGCCTTACGTTACAAATACAGGAGTATTTATATCCAATAAGTTAGAGTAATTTGCCCCAAAAGGGAAAAGACGAAAATGGTATTACCTTAAAGAAGTAATGTACAAGAATACAAAAGGATAAAAATAAATATTCAAGAAATATAATGGTTAGTGGAGTAGTTTCTACATATGACCTTATACATGTGGCAATAATACATTGGCGAAGTTGTTGGAGGATGTAGACAAAAGTATATGGTCAGGTTGCTTATTTGAGCAGGGAGAGTTAAAGATCAGTTCAACTCTCTCTCTCTTGACTTCTAGGTAAGAGAGATGCTGAGTCACTAGTCAGCTCGGACGCGAGTGAGTAATTGTAAAAGGTTTGGCTGTTCTCTTACTAATCTACAACTCGGCATACTTCAGAGAAATGGGCAGTCATTAGGCTTGGCATACAGAGTCACTCAGTAAAGAAATACTAGGCCTTGACAAGAGTCTGTTAGAGCAAAAGAATTTGTCTTACCAGGCCTTCGAGTTCTTGAGCTCGGTTGTGGGTCAAAGGTCCCATAGCTTGACTCTTATCATAACGCTACTATTGTCATCATCTCCACACATAAGCATACGCTAACAAAAGTCCACCGAAGACCCACTCCTTCATCCTTGCATTAGTGCCCCTCGTCGACCACATCTTTATGCCCATCCTTACCCCTTATCTAACATAATGCGACCAGCCCTACAGTTCATAGTAGCAAACAGCATCAAACCTAACACACAATAGCAATCTTCATTCTTTCCCATGCTCCATCTACATTCATGGTAGTGAGTTGGTACCACTACGACTAATGAACAACAATTAATAAACCTAACCAGCTACGCGTTAACCAAGCCAAACCTCAACTGCCTAACATTAGTACAGCACGAAACAATAGAATAGCCCCATCCTCATTCCACCAATGCTCCACTACAAAACTCCTATGGACAGCAGTAATAATGACTACACCAATAGTATAAACATTACCGTCCATCCTTCAATATCCTCAACTTGCAAATCTAGACACTCCACATTGATTCTCTACAATAGCTATCTCATTGTCGACGTATGATTAGCAGCACCTAAATACATCCACACATGAAGATTGCCCCTCACTACTGCTACAGTAGCAACATCGAGCCTACATTCGTGTAACTTACTCTTACTCGCGCAATCACCGAACCTACTATCTACTACCAGTGGCCAACCCCAAAAGCCGTTCAAAAAATTCGCCAATCATCGTAGCATTGACACAAAACCCGTATTGTCCAATTTGAAACACACATAAGTGGTTCTTCCCACTTATTTTGGCATTGCAAAATATCTTAATCGCTCCTTGTAGTTGTTTTTGTATGACCTAACTTTGTGATTGACCTGAGTCCATTTTCAATCCAAACTAAGGCTGACTCCAACCATGCCCTGATCCATTGCTTACATGTTTGGGGGATTTGTTTCAAGTATATTGTGTCGGTTTCTTTTTTCTTATTTTATCTTGTTTTGTTTTTATTTGTTAATTAGTTATAAATAAAAATAGAACGATTTTACCATTTAGAAAAAATTACTTTCCAAAAAGACAAAAATCAAATAAACTTGTTTTTCCGAACTAAGGCTTTCTTTTAGAAAATTTCAGAAAAATAAAACTTCAAGTTAGGACCCTTTTCTAGATTTCTTTAGTAAAAAAAATAAAAATAAAAATAAAAAATGAAAACTTAGTGGTTCTTTAAAATTAAAATAAATTAATCCACTAAAGTTTTTTCTAAGAATGAACCATGAACGTTTAATCCCAACTTGCGGGTGCGTGACATCTCTAAGGTGACGTAAAATTTGTAAAAAATTTAGTTTTTCATTTTTTGTAAATTATAGCTTGAATTATCTTTTTTTTTTTGTAAAATAAATACAATTTAATTTATTTACCGGTGAGTGAATTTTTTTAAATATTAAAAAGGATTATTTTGAAAACTAAATCTAATTTTGAAAAATTTATAATAGTACTTGAAAGAGTTTTATAGGTTAGCCCTCGAATTCAAGAAATCTGATTTCTTGAATTTTTTTTAAAAAAAGTTTTCAAAACGTAGACTAGTGACAAATTTAGAATTAGTCCACTCAATCGGTTTTAGTTTAATCATCCTTCTTAGTTTTACCAGGTGGCAATTCCAAAATTTTTCAAAATAAAGAAATCAAGTTTTCGTTAACTTCAGTTCAGGGTTTAAATTAAATAGGTATAGGATTTAGTTTAAATCAAATTAAAGAAAATATAATTAAAATAAGAAACTGAAAAAATTGAACTTGACAATATCTAATGGATAACTCTATAAATTCTAGTCAAGTACTTGCATCTATACTAGAAAAATTATATGGAATGAACCAAAACCTAATACAGAATATGATATACACATGCGCTGAATAATGTATCAAAAGTTACATGCATTACAAGTATCCACTAATATAGCATCCACCAAACAATAGATTATTATATTTAGTTTAATCGTCAAACAATATAGGGACACTTATGATCTCGACATTATATATATAACATATAATATCGGTGTTAGATCTTTTCTAACACCTTAAGAACTACGCATCTAAGTCACATTTAAATCTACTCATATCATTTCCAAGCGAAACTTCACTTAAGATAGCATTGCATAAGGATCATTGGGTGTTACCCCAAGATCATTGATTTTCTTGGTTCCTTGAGCCTAGCCACACAATACAAAACAATTTAATATCAAATAATTTATTAAATTCAGTCAATTTCTCTAACTTAGCAAACATAAACAGCATACAAATATCCCATACTTGACTCAATGGATTTCTTGGATTCTGAAATGGTTACCTCACAACCTATTCATATGAAAATAAAACACTTTTACTTAGTCTATAAACTTATCTAACATTGCCTTTACATACTTGTAACTTGTGTCGCTTAAAGAACTTATGATTACTATGATGATAGATTGGTTTGTAAAGCATTTTGAATGATAATTTAGGTTTAGAAAACGTTTAAAAAGGTTTAGGATTGGAAAGACAAGCTCGAAAAACACCAATAAACAAATGGAAACATCGTTGTATATGTTAGGGAACTTAGCATCCGGATGCTACTTTACATAGCATCCAAATATTAAGATTATGGGGAAGTTTTCACACTAGTGTTGGGGTGCTAGTGGGGGTAGCATTCGAATACTAACCTATAGTCTGCAAATTTGTAGTAGCGTTTTACCCTATGTGCATCAACTGTCTTTCGTAAATTTTCGGAAACCCCATCTCCTGAGTGTTTCCTAATCACAAATTCATCCTTACACTCCCTTAAAAACCTTCCAAACATCAATGCTCAGCTAAAACCGAATTTAAACTTATATACTTCAATCAATGTTTCTAATAAACAATGCGTAAAGAGTATAGGGAATCCAAAATTTGGTCTTCCACCACTAAGATCTCATTATAACAACTCTAAAACACAACTTAGATTCGTTTTTCTCATTGTCCTATGGAGGAAAATGAATTTTAAATTGAGATTTGATCAAATCCTTTAATAAAAAGATGTTTTCAAAACTTACCTTGAAGATTCCAATCTCAATCTTGTAGAAATGAGTCAAAACTTTTCATTTGGCCTAGGTTTTGCATAAGAGTCTCATGCCAAGGGTGCTACATGCTTGTAAAAGTATGAAAATGGTTTTTGAAAAGCTTAAGATGACCTTTTATACTATGGTTTTTAGGAACTTTTACTATGCCTAAATTGCCTCTCTCTCAAATTTACAATACCAACCCATACCCTTATTGAAAAACAAAATTTATTTATCTGTAAATCTTTTATTCTTTTCCTTTTTGTTCGTTTTTTTAATGCCTCTTAATTATAACAATTTTGGCAATCCTATGTATATTGGAATAACAAATTTGACAACTATGTTATTTATGTGATTATGTTTTTACTTTAAGTACATTTTACTATTCTACCATTGTTTTATCTACACCATCATATCATTAATTTGCTATTGCATCAATACCATTAACAATACCAACATTTTGACTGACTCTTATTACTCGAGTCGCACCATTGTCGTGATAGTAGCATGTAGTAATATATTTGATATAATACTAAGCAAGTGCAATGGGAGTAATAAACTAAGATCTATTGGTCTTTTTATGTTTTTTGATTAATAGGTTTCCAATAAAGATTAAGACAAAAAACTAAACGATTGTCAAGCCTAATTTTTCAGTTTTTTTTTTAACTTGATTTTATTTTCCATTTTTCGACTAATACTAAACCTTAACTTATTTAATATTAATCCCCAGCTAGAGAAAATGGAAATTTTCAGTTTCTTTTTTAATTGGAAAACTTTTAGAGTCACTACCTGATCGGAATCGAGAAAAGAGATAAATTGTATCAATTAGGTGGATTGATTACGACTTAGCTATTGGTTTTTTATTTTAAATTGATAAGAAAAGGTTAAAGATTTCCAAACTCGAGGGCTATCTATTAAACCCTTACGGGTACCACTAGTAATTTTTTGAAATTAGATTTATTTTTCAAAATTATCATTTTTAATATTAAAAAAATAGATTAAAAAACTTAATTTTTTACAAATTTTTACGTCACCCCAAAAGTATTTACTACCTGCTAGCTGGGATTAAATGTTTGTAGTTCTTTTTAAAAACTTTAGTGTGTTGGGTCGTTTTAATTTTGAAAATCTACCGAGTTTACCTTTTTTGTCAATTTAGTTTTATTGAAACATTCTAGAAGGTCTTAATTCTTAAGTACTTTTATTTTATAGAAAACTCTCTAAAACGTTTTAGTTTTGAAAAAAAAAAGTTTGTTATTAATTTTTTATTTTTAAGAAGTAATTTTTTCTTAATGAGAAATTAAAAAAAAAAACTAATGCTAAAAAGATTTCCTAAGCTAAGATATATATATATATATATATTACTTTTAATACTAAATAAATCAATAATTTAATAAAAAAATTTAGAAGCCGATCCTTAGACAATTAGCACACGGCTAAGGGGGTCTAGATAGGTGTTGTTGCTAGGCATTGCAGTGAATTAATACTGGTGTATGTGCTACCACTGTTTATAGGGTGATCATAAATCTATGTTTTAGAGAGAATGATGTGGACGAGTGGATTGGCTTAAGGGCGTGTTGGGTTGTGCTATTGTATGTTGAACTGGAGCATAATAGGGGCTAGTTCGACAAGAGTCTACTGTTGTGAGGTAATATGTGGATGGTCGGCATTGACTTATTTGATGGTGATCAGAAGTGGAATGTGTACGTATGTAAGTGATGAAGTTGCTAAACTGTGGGCTGGTTGGTGGTCATTGCTGTGAAACATAGAGTTAGTTACTTGTTTACGGATGAAGAGAGGATGGGTGTACTCATAGACAATGGACGTACAATGAGTGCTGGATAGTGGACGTGCGGTGTGAAGTGTATGGATAATAGATAAGGAGCTCTTGGACGTGCTTTAGTGTGACGCATGTGGTGTGCTGCTGGATGTTGGAGTATGAGAGATTTTGGGGGAATAAGGATAATCAGGCTAGAGGGAAAGTGTGTGATTGAAAAATATTTTTTGCACTGTACGATCCATATTTATAAGACTTGAAATGAATCTTTTGTATCAACTCAAATCTGATTTGATAAAGATCTAAATTACATTTGAATCATACAATTCTCAATTTTATTGGATTTAATGCTATTGTATCAGATTCACGTTTTTTAACTACTATTTAGTTAAGATTCTATCCAATTAATCTTTTTTTTTATTTTCTCTTTTTTAGTATTTTTCTTTTTGTAAAAATTTTTAATTGTTTATCTTTTTATCATTTTTCTATTTTTTGTTATTTTCTAAATTAAGACCCTTATAAATACAATAATTAAAACTATGTAGGGACAAAAATATGGTGTTTATAATTACCTCTCTTTATAGTGAAGTTTGAATAAAACTTTGTCATAAAGATAAAAGAGATACCATTTTTGCCTTGAGAATGGCTCTATCTTAAGAAGCTTTATGACTATCTAACTATGTTAGGACCAGTCTGTTGGGGATTTAGTTACAAGAAGGTCGAAAATAACAGTGGTGAGGGTAGTACCCTTATAGGCTAGTGGGAACTTAAAAGTACTAAAAGGAGGGCAGTGCTCTATGAGTTGGCTAACCTAAGTGAATGGATAAAGCGCTTTTTGAACTAACTAAGACTCTAAAAGATATTAAAAGGAAGGTAGCGCCCTGTGAGCTAGCTAACCTATGTAAATGAGCAAAGCGCTCCATCAGCTGACTAAGACCCTAAATGAAAATCTAATTGTACTTCTTTAAGTTGACTAACTTAAGTGAATGGGCAAGTCACTCCTTGAGTTGGCTAAAACCTTAAATAAAAACCTGATCATACCCTTCTAATTTGACTAACCTAGGTAAATGAGTAAAGTACTCTTTGAGTTAACTAAGACCTTAAATGAGAACCTGGTTATGCTCTTATGAGTCGATTGACTTAAGTAGGAGCTCTAAGGGATTAGTAACCCTAATTGAAAAGTTGACATAAAACCTAATCGTACCCCTTTGAATTGATCGACTTAAGCAGGAGCATCTTTAAAAGACTAGCAACCTTAATTGAAAAGTTTACATAAAACCTAATCATGCTTCTCTAAGCTGACTAACTTAGGTGGGAGCGTCTCTAAGGGATTAACAATCTTAATTGAAAGGTTGACATAAAATCTAGCTGTGCTCCTTTAGGTTGATTGACATAGGTGGGAATGTCTCTAAGGGACTACCAACCCTAACTAAAAATATGGATGGGGACAACGTTCTATGAGCTGGTTAGAACCTTAAAAAGGAAAATATAAATTGACGCAATGCTCTATGAGTTGGCTGCATCCTTAAGAAATACGAATTAAGATAGTGTTCTATGAGTTGGCTAAATCCATAAAAGAGAACATAAATCGGGGCAAAGCTATATGAGCTGGTTAGAACCTTAAGAAACTGTAAATTGGGACTGTGCTCTAAGAGTTAACTAGATCCCTAAATAAGAATATGAATTGGGACAACGTTCTATGAGCTAGCTAAAACCCTAAAAAAGATGGACAAAGGGTAAGCATCCTATGGGCTAGCTAAGAATCTTAAGAAGCAAAGCTAGGGGATGTAACCTTTTAAAAAAACCCTTAACTCAAGAAATTTACAAAACCATTGATGATAAAAAAAGCATCAGGGGTAAGGTTTCTTGACTCGAAAAGGAGTTAATGGACGTTAACAATTACATCAGGAGAATGACTTAGAAGTAGATGATATGAATTGAAGATTTGGTCACTCAGGTTGACATGGATGGAAAACCCTGTAACAAGCACAAATTTAAATATTCATTTCCTAAGGAAAAGGTCATGATTAGTTTGGTTAAAGAGGATTTCCTTATGCACTCTTGGTCTAGATTTTGCTTTTGACTACTATTCCAAAAATGACAATCCAATTTGCAAGTAATACGCCTTGATCAATTTGTTAGGTCTTTTTAGGTTAAGCTTTTGGTTAAGTGGTTTCAAAAGGGATTAATGAGAGAGCCTATTTTGAAAGAAATAATTTTATCTAACTCAGTTGTACAAGTTAAGAACCTTTAGGAAAAAACTAAATGTGTACTTGCTCTAGTTTCAAAAATAATTTTTATTAAAGATAAATTATCTTTAAAAATCAAAAGAGCTTTTATTGAGTGTAGGAGGTATTGTGTAATTCAAGATAGATAGAAAGGTTTTGTGTTTATAATTCAGAGTATGATTCTGAAATGGATATGGGGTTTTGTGTTGGTAGTTGGGAATGTGATTTTGAAATGAATATGGGGTTTTGTGTTTGTGGTTGAGAATGTAATTTAGAACCTTGTGTCTTTAGAGCAACGTAGGCTTCTAGGCCTTCTTTTGTTGAGGCTTTTCTTAAGCTCGATGTGTAAGCCTTTCTTCCTTTTTATTTCTTCTATTTTTTTTCTTTTGCCCCATAATTTCTTGCTTTTCTCTCCCTAAAAGCAATTATCTCTTTTGTCGAGTCTTTGTCCTTAGATGAATCAAGGCCTTAAATCCATGGGTTTTAAGTGTATGGGCTTGGGTAAAGTACGTGTAGTCTTGAGATATTTAGAAAAGTATTTGCTCTTTTTTAGAGGAAACAATTTATTAAAAACAAAAGTTATTCTTGAATTATTATTACTAAGGTAAGCACAAACCAATTCTATTCTTCTCTTCTAATCAATAACCTTAACCTTCAAATTGCTTCATTATAGGGTGGTTCTTAATAGGGTTTACATTCAAAAGCACTCCAAATTGGTTCAATGGGGTTAATAAAGGGTAACTATGTTTGGGATTTCAAAATGAATGCTTAACTTTATTTTGGCTTGCGTATCAAATTTAAAATAGACTTTCTTTAAGGAATGAGTCCAAAATATCCTTACTATGATGTCTCTTATCTCTCAAAGTGTTTAAGGGTTAATATGTGGGATTTAGTTCGCCTCTTTTCATTCTAAACCTTTTAAAATGAGTTATTAATTCCCTACGTAGGGATTGATTGACCTTAAGGTGAAGACTGACCTTACTCCCCAATTTCTTGAAACATCCCTTAATTGTGAAACAATACCTTTCATTTGAAGTTTAAAATGAAAGACCAAATGCCTTGTACCTTTTGTGTTCTTGTTTAAATTTCCCTATACTTATAGTTCTTAATGCCTTATAGCTCTCATGTGTAATTTTGGGCTTAGTTCGTTAGAGTTGAATAGGCCAACATTGATGTCTTTTGAGGTGGAAGGGATTGTGAATTGTCCTTTTTGTTTGTACTAGGGATTAGACTCAAGATGGTGTTTCATGTCTTTGTGTTTAGACTTGGTTCATGGTTAGACTTGATGGACTAAGGTTTTGAGTTCGTTCGGCTATCTTGACAAGTCATAGGCTTATATTTATCTTAAGTCTCATAAGGATTTGTAACCGTTAACAACTTCTTCTTTTTTTCTTTTTTCTATTTTTTTTAGAGAGATAAGGCTTTATTTTACAGAGATCGAGTGATTAAATTATAAATGGAGGATTGCTTTCTTAGGATTCTGTCACACCCCGAACAAGAAGAGTCATAACAGTCCCGCCGTGTAAACTAATCTAAGATAGAAGCTGACCTCACAGCTGCTATTGTAGACGCAATTTACACAAGGCGCACAACTCAACCAGCTTGAAACGTCTGTTTTGATATCTGTTAATATCCAAACCTGTGGTAGAGCTTTAACAAAATACTTGTTCTATACAATCTGTAGTTTAGTACTACAACAGTAATTATACAACATTTCACGTCCAAGGGTAAAGATTACAATCAGAGTCTTTTAAAAACCACAGGTTATACGATTTATATACAATAAGTTAGAAAACTAGTGGGCTCCCAGGGAATTCCCATTTAGTTTTCTAAAAAACACTTAAAAACAAAGCAAAAGCTCAGGTTCAGTTTAATTCCTCGTTCCTCACTTTCCCACACGGCAGCACACTAACCTGAGAACGGTGGTACCGAAACATCTTTTATCTTCACTCAGTACCTGCAAAAGAGTCTGTTGGGGTGTGAGCACAACTAGCTCAGTAAGTGGGGCGGAGTCAGAAGAGTACTATACAATCACAAATAAGGTTAATAATTATGATGAAATGCAATGCAATCACTCAAATGAAAACATCGCACAGTGTTAACCGGTCCACTGTGAGGTTAGAGAAATTTCATCCGCTCCAACCCGGATTGAGGAGTTTCATCGCGACTCAAGTTAAACCAAACCCGGGCTTGTGCAATGGAGAACACCCCCCTCCCAGGACCGCCTTCGAACCACGGCCCCCAACCTTGTCGCGACCTCCTCGCCTATCACTTAGTTCGACTAAGGATGGGGAAAGGACCATTTCAGCTATCCTCATCGAAGGAAGTCGGTGTTTGGCTTAACACTCTTAATCGTTTCCTCTAACGGGTGATTATGCGTGACCAATTACACTTTAGTCGAATAATCATTAGAGATAATTAGGGGTGATCAATAAGTTCACACAATACAGAATCCATGCAAATATGGAGAACAGCACACCAAGGAGTTGAACTCCTGTCACAACAGAGTATCATTCACACACATAGCATGCGCATAATCATCTAACTACAAACACAACTAGAAGTACTCTTGGGTCTCCGGATACTTTTAAAATAGTTCCCAAACAGCGGCGAAGCTACCATCCCAACTTACCTGTTCAGACGTTCATTATTTCTGACTTGAATTGTCAGCCGTCTTTGGAAGGTCCTAATTATACAAAAGGTCTAAATTTAGTTTTCGTAATAATTACGAAAACATTAGGGTTTAATCTAAAATGGATATATATATATATATATATTATTTCCATAATATACTATCATGTTATTAAATTATTAATTATTAACATTATACATCATATTTACTATTACGTATTATATATCGTTTTGATCGTATCGAAACGTACTTTTTATTTATTAATTCACGTTTTGATTCCGGTAGAGTTACCGAAATGTGTATATTCTTGAATATGTTATAGATATAAGCTAGTTTGCTTAAGGTTATCCGATTTCAACAAAACTAGTGTCATTGAGTTCGTATAGACTTAACGACACATCTTATGAGTCCTGTTCTTAGAGATGGATTTTAACGGGTAGTTTGAATTTTTAATACAATTATACATAATTATATAAAAACGACCGTATTATGCATAATTTACAGTTTTAAATTATATTTTATCCAATTTGTCCTTATATTGTAATAATATAAGTATTATTCAATTTTAATACACCTAAAGTACATCCCGATCAGAAAATATTAATAATTGTAATAAAATCTCTATTTAACCCAATTCGACCAGCGATCCTATATATAGGTTTTATTTATCTATTTTACTCATTTTAGTCTATTAATATTACAAATACATCCCGACTTGTAATTTAAGCTATTTTACTTAATAAATTCGTAGTAAATAGTTCGGATCACCTAATAATTCCCCGAAAATTTATATGGACTTCTAAAAATATAGGGAATTCAATTATCACTCGGTTTCAAGTTTTCAACCTATTGCCTATATTTTCGTATTGACGATTTTACCCCTAAATTTAATAAATTATCCAATTATAATTCTGTTAGCATCCAATTAATTCCAATCTGACTCAATACCATTATTATTTATTATAGATCAGTACATGTCCATTTCATCAATTAATTTCATAATTTCCTATTAAATTCATAATTTCAGCCTATTTTCGGACCAATTTCAAGCCTAAAAATTCAATAAATATTAAAATCATTCAAATAAAAATTTGGGCTACGTAGCAATTACCCATATATCATACACATCCTACACAAAAATTTTCGGCTAGAAACAACATCATATAGTATATTTATTTCACTAATATATATTCGGATGAATTACAGATTTCTTAATGAAGTATATTAAATATTACGAATTTTTCAAAAATAAAAATATCACATGAAAGCATGTCTAAAATAACCTAAGTGTAATTTTTTTCATAATTTTCTGGGCGGATTTACTATTTTTTAGAAATTATTGAAAAACAGGGCAGAAATTTGACCTTGGTGTTCTTGGGTGCTCCGGTGGCCGGCGGCGGCTGGGCGGTTGTCGGACGGCTGGCGCGGTGGGTGGACCGTGTGGGGTTGGCTGGGTTTCATAGCAGATCTATTCTAGGTTAGGTTTCCACACTTTCACTAATTTTTCTGTTTTTTTCTAAATTTGTTTTTTTTTCTACGATTTTTTCTAATTTTTCTTTCTGATTTTCTCTGATTCCAAATTGCTAAAACTATCTTGTCTGATGATCTTGGCTTTTTATAGTGCTTCAAAGTCGGTTTAGGAATTTTTTCTTTAATTAATTCATATTTTCTTTTCCAATTTCTTTTTTTTTTTTTTATGCATGAGGTGTCCAAATATTGTAACTCCACTTTTTGAATCAGCAATATATTTTTCCATCCTCCTGCCACGCCTCCTTCCAATATTATTTAATTAATTTTTCTTTTTCTTTTATTAAATAATTACTTAAATATAGATATTATATGTTAGAATTAATTATTTAATTAATATATAAGTTTATACCTTATGTAAATAACACGTGAAATATATAACTTTACTCATATAATTAAGTTTCTAGTATATCTTTTATTTTTAGGATACATTCTATGGTTAATTTCATGAATTCAACACAATATTTATATAATTACTCAATTTAAAGTTAATTTACGAGTATAATTATTATTTGTACCGGGTATACTAAAAATTACGTGTATTTTTTTTATAGTAAATTATACTACATTATCTCATTTTATAGCTCAATTAGCTTATCTCTAAGTTCTCGTTGCAATCTAAGTTCAATTTTAGGAGTTCTGAACATTTTAGGGCTTTAGTAAATACTCCAATTTCTAAGGGCAAAATTGGGATTTCGAATCGTTATTACTAAAATCTAACTTCACTGTAATATCTCGACTAACTTTTTCATTCTAGTTGCAAAGTTTGGGCTCAATTGGATAAGTTACCCTAAAAGCCCTAAATCTGAGTTCGGTTATCCTAAACTCAATTTTGGAAGCTTACAGATTCTATATACGTGCCTAAAGAATTTATTTACATATAGAACAACACTACTGAAGGTCTATTTACAAAAGAGGATTATTAAAGAAGGAAGTATAATAAATTAAAAGATCATGGCAAAAAGAAATAGAGAAAATGGAGCCTAATATTGTGTTCGATTATTATTCAATGGAACCATTGTAGACACCTAACTTTTGACCCTTTGTAATCTTAATTTTTTTTATTTGATTTTATTTTATTTTACAAAAAGGGTCTTAATTCAAAAATAAAAAATAAAATAAAAGATAAAAATAATAAAAATTAACAAATAATGAAAATATCAAAAAAATATGAAAAGGAAAAAATTATAAAGAGTTTTGTAGATTAGGAACAAATAGAGTTTTAGTTTTAGTTTTAGCCTAGTTAAAAAATTTATTTTAAGGAATCAGGTGTTTTAAGTACAATTTAGTTATGTTAAATATCAAGGCACAGGCTAATGGCCTAATGGATAAGTATTGGAGTATTTGGAATGGATGTAGTTTGAGGTCTTAAGATCGAGTCTCACCAAGCACTTATATCTTTTTTTTTTTTTCTATATTTTACAAGAGTGAGAGAAATAAATGGGATTCATATCTAATTAAAAACATTTGAATCTAATTTGATTTTATTAAATCGGATTTGAGTTAATTTGGATTTAGTTTTTATCAAATCAGATACAATAGATATAGCTAGATGTGATTTGATTTGGACTTTAAAACACACATACACGTGCATAAAAAAGAGGAGACACAGCAGAAAAAAGACCACCTTCACACAGCAATAATTCTGCGACTAAACAACAGAACCCAAAACACAGATCACCCCATCCTCTCTTCATCTACGACCAGCCATACGCTTCATTGACATCACCATCCATCTCGCAGCACATATGGGAAAAGCCGACCTAAATTTCTACACTCTCGCTAAACAACTCCTATCACGTACAACACATAGAACCGAACCTTAACATCAATCAACGTGATCATAGCCACTCGAGAAGTTAGGTACATTCTATTAATTTAAACACTTGAGAAGTTAAGACCCTTTTATATTTTATTTGAATAAATTAGATTGGTAACAACGTAAATTCGATCGGTTTTAAAAAATTAAAATAAATCAACACATTAAAGATTTTTTGGAAAGAACTACGATCGTTTGATTCCGGTTAGCAGGTATGTAGGTGCCTTCGGGGTGACGAATTGATTTTTATTTATTTATTTTTAAATATTATGATTAGAAGAATAATTCTAATTTCGGTAAATAAAAAGTGGTACCCGTTAGGGTTTAATAGGTTAGCCCCCGAATTCGGAACCCTTTAGTTTTTCATTCAAAATTAAAATTAAAGATCGGTACCTAAATTGTAATCAATCCACCCAATTGGTTATGGTTTCTTTTTATTTTCCCGACTTAGGTTGGGTGGCGACTCCAAAATTATTTTCAATAAAAAAACTGGAATTTCTTAATTTCTTTAGTCAAGGATTAATATTAAATGTGTTAGGATTTAGTATTAATCAGGAAATGGAGAAATTAATTTTTAAATAAAAAAATAAAAAAATCAAGCTCGACAACCATAGATTATTTCTAAATTTTATTTTTTCTAAATGAGGAAGCTTAATTAAAACGTGCTAATCTATTTGAAAGAATGAATATTCATAACTTGTAGAGTGCTTGGTGTACCTAAAATTATTTTATAGGATTGATTATTTTTGTTTTATCTTTCTTTTCAATTTTGATCACTTAAGAACAAGTTTTTAAGAAAAGTGTAATATTTTATAGGGCAGCAAAATGTAATTATTTATGAACCTAACTTTTAGAAATTAGGATATAATTATCAAGTATGAATAAGGAAAAAACATATAAAATGATGATACACAGATGTAAGGAATTAGCGATCAAATATTATTGTCGCAATATTAGTTGTTTAGGGTTGTAATTATATTAGAATTCCATTGTTACAAAAAATTTACAAGAAAGATGTTACATAGAAATATAATTTACAAGGAATTTTTACATGTACAAATATGTAATTAACAAAATAAAATATAGGGAAACAATAATCGTGTCCTATACAAAGAATTGATATACATGAGAAATTATATAGGAATTCCAACATAATATCGACCTTCAGTTAACATGCCCAATTATTATTTGTTCAATGATCAGGGTTTATGTATGCAATTAGAGTAGGTTCTAAAGGTCCTTAAGTTCTGTGACTTCACATATTTTTTAAAGTAACGGTTCTGTAATCATATCTAAACTTGAGTAGGGTAGCCTAATTGGCCTTAGAAAATTGGTGGCTCACAACATCCGAAGCTTATACAAAAGGCTGTCCTCCTAAGGTCCTAAAATAGCTTGGTTCTAACTGTATCTACCATATATTTATGATACACTAAACCTTCTCAATATGCCCCATAGGTAAGCTGTGATAAAAGGGTTAGTATACGAATTTATATTTTACAACAAAAGGGTATACATGGATTGGTGGATCATTGACAACTCAACTATCTTTTTTTTTTTTTTGTTTTTGAAAAATAATCCTAATTTCGAAAAACTTAAGTGGCTAGCCCTTTTGACGTTCTCAACGGAGTTGCTAAGTTGTCGATCTTGATTTTTCGATTTTTTATTTTAATTTGATTCCATTTTCCATTTTCCGACTAATATTAAACCCTAACCAATTTAATATTAATCATCGACTAGAGAAAATGAAAAATTCCAATTAAAAATCTTTTAGAGTCGCTACCTAATCAGAATTGGAAAAAGAGATAAATTGTAATCAATTATGTGGATTTATTACAACTTAGCTATCGGTCTTCGATTTTAAATTGATAAGAAAAAGCTAGAGATTTTCGAATTCTAGGGCTATCTATTAAACCCTTATGAATAGTACTATTAATTTTTCGAAATTAGATTTTATTTTTTAAAATTATCATTTATATATATTAAAAATAAATAAATAAATAAAACTTAAGTTTTTACATATTTTTAAGTTGTCCCGAAGTACTTACGTATCCACTAACCAGGATCAAACATTTGTATTTTTCTCTAAAAACTTTAGTGTGTTGGTTTGTTTCGATTTTGAAAATCCACTGAGTTTATGTTTTTTTTTTTTTTTTGTCAATTTAGTTTTATTGAAAAATTCTAAAGGATTCTAATTCTTAAGTACTTTTATTTTATAGAAAACTCTCTAAAACATCATAGTTTTGAGAAAAAAAAAGGTTTGTTATTAATTTTTTATTTCAAAAATGTAATTTTTTTCTAAATGAGAAATTAAATAAAAAAAAAAACCTAATGCTAGCAGAGTAACCTTTAGGCTTTGGGGGCATTAGATTCTCACCCTTGTAAAAGATTTCCTAAGTTAAGATATAAATATATTTTTAATTTTATTACGAAACAAATCAAAATAAATAAATAAATCAATAATATAATAAAAAAAATTTAGAAGCCAAACCTTAGACAACCAGCACACAGGTTGGGGAGTTCAAATAGGTGTTGCTGCTAAGCATTGTAGTGAATCAATACTGGTGTATGTGCTGCCACTATCTGTGGGGTGATTGTGTATCTGTGTTTGGGAGAGAATGCTGTGGACGAATGGATCGGCTTGAGGGTGTGTTGGGTCATGCTATTGTTTGTTGAATTGGAATGTGATAGGGGTTCGTTTGGCGAGAGTCTACTATTATGAAGCTATGTGTGGATGGTTGGCATTGGTTTGTTCGATGGTGATCAAAAGTGGAGTGTGTACATGTATGGGTGCTGGAGCTGCTGAAGTGTAGGCTGGTTGGTGATCACTGTTATGAAGCGTGGAGCTAGTCATGTGTTTGCGAATGAAGAGAAGATGGGCATATTCATGGACAGTGGTTGTATGTAGACAGTGGATGGGGAGCTCCTAGACATGCTTTGGTGTGACGTGCGTGGTGTGCTGCTGGATTTGAAGTATGATAGATTTTAAGGGAAGGAGGATGATCAGGTGAGAGGGAGAGTATGTGATTAAAATTTTTTTTTTCACATCGCGCAATCCATATTTATAAGACTTGGAACAAATTTTGTGCATGGACTCAAATCTGATTTGATAAAGACTTAAATTAAATTTAAAAGATTTGAATCATACAAATTTCGATTTTATTGGATTTAACGCTATCGTATCAAATTCGTGTTTTTCAACAACTATTTAATATAAACTTTTCTTAGATATGATGCACCAATCAAAACTTGCATTGTGTTTTGTTTTAATCCAATTGATACAGGATACAATCAAATATAAACATATTTTTAATTCAATTGGCTATTATGTAAACCTTAAATGTAAGCTCTATAATTATAGAATCAGGCTTAATACATAAAGTTTAAAGCGATCAGTTAAAGGATTCGATTGAACCTAAATTATAAAATAAAGATATAAATATTAGTAAAAGTGATCATGTAAGTTTGAATTTAAGAAAATAAGTAATAAAATAAGAGAGTATAAAATTTTCAAATTTTAAGTATATTACTCGTTATTTATCGGAAATGCGAAAAGTACATTCCAATAACTAATGAATAATTAGAGATAAATTATATGCATACTAAAAATCATAAAATGACCCAAATAATATTTAAGAGTATTTAATTATACTCCATATGTATTTATGTATAGGTAGAAATATGCAAAATTACCTAAAATGCCTGAAATTTACTAGAAAATTATTAAATAATTAATGAAAATTATAAAAAAATCAAAGAAAAATCAGAAAAAAAAATCAGGGAAGTGAGATCAATTCAGATTTGGGTCGTGGTAGCTAGGGGAAAGAAGAGAAAATTTCAACCAATTAAATTCAACTACTTAAAAAGGTAAAAAGGAAGGAGATATGGGCTTCGTCTTGTTAAATTAATGCATAAGAATTGCCTTACACCTCTATAAATAGTACAAAAATTACAGGAGCTCATTTGGTTTGTTTGAAGTTGAAAAAAATTGGAGAGCACTAAAATTTGAGAGGAAAATTATGGTTTAAAACAAAATTTCACAAAACTATGCAATTAAGGCAATTAGGTTAAACCCACATATCACCATCACTTGGAACTGAGCCACCATCACCAACTTACTCCAATTAGACCGCTTGGACTGGCCAACATACCTTGAACCGGTGTTTGTGGCCAGAAGCTTGATAACTAATTGAGTCTCAAATTTAGTCCAATTTTACAAAAATTATTAAAATTATTAATTTTTCTTAGAAAATTATGAATTTTGATATTTTGATGTTTTATTATATGTAGATTTAGAGAAAAAAAATGATTAATTTTAATTACGTTTGTAAATATAGAGTACTTAAAAAATAGAGCAAAACTAAGTATGTTTAGAATTAGAAATAAATAGGCTTACGAGTATAATTTTGAGCTCAATTTTTTTTCTATAGACTACTTAAAGTAATATTGAATAGTTCCACAAAGCCCTTTTTCAACAATTAATTTTTGAAATTTTTAAGTAAATTTTTTAGCCTTAAAATGATAAGAAAAATGAATAATTTTGGACTAAATTAGTAATTAAATGACTAATTATTGATTTAGAAGGTAATTAGATGTTTATAGATGTTAATTTTTGATAGGGTAACATAATCATAGCACTTAGAGTATTAAATATAATTAACATGGGAATTATGTAATAAATATGGATTAATTGATAATATGTATAATTGGAATTATTATAATTATAAAATATTGGGTTAAAGTGGAAAATATAACGATAATATTTATATGTATTAAATTTGGTATAAAACTTAATTTTAGATAATAATACAAAAAATGTAAAATTTTGTCATATCGAGAATAAATTCGGTATACTAATCAGGATTAAAGTATACCGAGTGGGTAAAAATATTGAATTAAGACTTAGCATGATATTAGGATACTTGAGTTTAATATGATTAATTTTATATTAGGGTTTGAAACGTATTTTAGGATTTACTTATAGTTGGATCCGATTTATGTTGGGACTATAGCGATGAATGATTAGCACAACATAGACCACCAATGAAGTGCCTACTGGTTCTCTAGTCACCACACTAAAAGCCACAATAGGACAACATCATATGCTTCATAGCTTAACAACAAGTGCACCCCCTATTCCCCCCAAAACACATACACACATAGTCTACACTTGCGTACAACCACCTACCTCCCTCTCCCCTACCTCCACCCAAAAAAAAAACACTACTTACTACTCACTACTTACGATAGCTTAGATGCATAATTTAAACCTGTAAGCCCTAAAGCTAAGCTAAGGGCTAAGCTAATTGACCGTAGGATTGAACTTAGGACATAAGGTTTTGGGCGATCGGTTAAAGAATCTGATCAAACCCAAATTATAAATTATTAAGAGAAATATTAGTAAAAATAACCCCGTAAACTTGAATTTAAGAAAATAAGTGATAAAATAGGAGACTGTAAAATTTTCAAATTTTAAGTATAATAATTGCTCATTAACGAAAAGGCGAAAAGTGTAATCTAATAACTAATAAATTACTAGAGATAGATTATATATATACTAAAAATTTTAGAATGACCTAAATAATAATTAGGAATGTTCATGTGTACTCTACACGTATTTACGTGTAGATAAAAATACGCGAAATTACCTAAATTGGCCAAAAACTAAGTAAATAATTAAAGAAAATTATAAATTAATTATGGAAAAATTAGAAAAAAATCGGAAGAGGATAAGATGATCTAAATCAGGTCGTGGCATGTCAGGATCTGCAAAATAAAAATCAACCAATTAGAATTAGGTAACATAAAAGCCAAAAATTAAGGAAATTGGGCAAAGTCATGTCTAATTAATGCATAATAATTGCCAAAATCGTTTATAAATAGCAAGAAAAATCACATAGCTCATTTGAGCAGTTTGGAAAGTGAAAAAAATAGAGAGAGAGGTGAAAATTGAGAGAAAAATTCGAGTTAGAAAAAAAATAAGAAAAACTGTGCAATTAGGGCCTTTAAAGGGAATCCCTATCAGATGAGTAGTTGGAAGTGGACGGCCATCACCACCACATGGTGGTGGCAGCGCCCAAGCTTGCCGATAAGGCCACGGTGGCTGGCAGTAGTTGAAGCCACCCAAATTGATGAGTCCGATTTCCAGCCCGATTCTTATGTAATTTTGTAAAAATAGTAAATATTATTATAAAATTATGAATTTTGTTATTATAGAATATTTTTGTATGTAGTTTTTAGGAAAAATATTATTTTGATGAAATATGTCTCGTAATATATGGTTTTTAAGGAATCATGCAAAATCGAGCATATTTCGGTTTAGAAATAAATGACCTTAAGAATATAGTTTCGAGCCCAAAATTTTTGTGTAGATTACTTAGATGATATAAAACAGTGCTATTAAGCCCGTTTTCAAAAATTAGTTTTCAAAATTTTTAGATAATTTTTAGGCCTTAAAATGAGGCATAAAATGGTTAATTTAGGGTTAATTAAGTAATTAAATTATTAATTACTGATTTAGTGAATAAGTATATGTTTTAGGATGTTGAAATCTAATGGAGTATGATACTTGTAGCATTTAGGGTGTTAGATGTAATTATTAGGTTAATTATGTAGTAAATAAGTAATATGGAAAAATAGTACATTTTAAGTTAAATTTGTAAATTAGGGTAGTTAGGAGTTAAATCTGATTTAGGATGAATTTAGACATTTTGAAATGATAATTGATGTTTAGAGATGATAATTAGAGTGATAGAAATATTAGAAGTGTATTATATACATAAAAGGTAATAATACATAATAGGAAATATAATAAATAGAAAATATTATAATAAAAATTGATATTTTGATAATAATAAAAATGTACAATAAATCTGATAGGAAACTAGAATTTATGTAATTATATGAAAAATGTAAAAATTTCTCACATTAGGAGTGAATTCGGTACACTAATATGGATTTAAGTGTATCGAGTAAAATAAATACTGACTAGGGATAATAATAGTATTTAGGAGATCGGGAAGTAATGTAATTAATTTCACATTATGGGTTGAAATAAATTTCTAGGGTTGGAATCTAAAACATTACTTATAAATTGAACTAGAATCTAATTTAGAAATCAATGCGGAAACCGAACCTGAATCTAACCCCAAACCTAAAATAATCATAAAAGATTTAAGACCTAGATAATTAGGCATATTAAACCCTAAACAAAACAACACATAACAATAAGTGTTAAAGGATAAAATGAACTTATGATAGTTATATGAAAAATTAAAATCACGTTTGTATTATAGGGATGATCGGCGATGGCTTGAGCAAGTTGGACCTCGAGTGAGTGAGCGAAGAGTCGAGGTAAGTTCGGATTAATATGATGTCGTATTTTGGAGGCCTAAGATTATACTTGTTTGTACTTACTAGATAGTTGAATGTGTGCATGTATTTGATTATGTGATGCTATGATTCTGTTTGTTGCGCTGGCATGTATTATATAATTTGTATGAAACGATTGATCACCCTAAACTGGACCAGTAATCATAATCGGACATGCATGGCAACCCGTTAAAGGAACTTAGGACTCTCCGGCTAAATACCGACCCCTTTGAAAGGGATAGCGCATGATTGCAAAATGGTCCCTTCTTCATCCTCAGTCGAACTAAGTAACAGGAGAGGAGGTCGTGGCGAGGGTGAAGTCAGTGGTTCGAAGGTAGTCGTGGGAGGAGCAAGGTCTCCATTACACAAGCTTGGGTTTGGTCATGAGTTGTTGCATTAATGGTAACTCCTCAACCTAGATTAGAGCGGGCGCAATTTCTTTAATCTCACGACGGGCCGGACAACGTCGTGCGATGGCATTTGCTTGAACATGCATTGCACCTAATAAGTTGATTGAATACCTTGTTGTGTTTATGGTATAGTTTTAAGTCCTCCGTTCTAACTTATTGAGCTGTGGTTGCTCACATCCTTACAGACGTCGTGCAAGTGCTGGCTAAGAAGCGGCAATAACTACTCTGAAGCTAGCAACTGCTGGATCCTGGAGAGTGAGGAAAAAACATTGAAGAATAAACATATATTTTTAAGGTCTAAGTTTTTATTTTAGAATTATTTTTCATTTCCGAATGATGTAATAACTAGGAAATATATTATAGAGAAATATTGTAAACTTTAATTGCAATAACTGAATTATAGTATATATATATAATTCCTCACTTTTATAGGTAAATGATTTATTTAAATTATAAACTGTTTACTTCAAAGCGGATTAGTCGTGGACATCTTGTGTAGATCAGGTCTAAGATAGCGGTTGTAAGGCCAACTTTATCTTAGAATGGTTTACACGGCGGGGCTGTTACGACTCAACCGCTTCGAGGCGTGACAAAACCTATGTATGCTCAAAACCAATGTAGTACGTAATCTTATTGCTCTTGGTCACATCTTAACCACCAAATAAAAGTTCCTTATGCACCCAACATACCATTGATGCTTACCCTTCAACAGCCTAAGGCACAAGTTTAACAATACATATAAAGTAGTTAGTTGCTTGTAATCCTCAATCTAGCTCCTATTGCTCTCTACCATGATGCCTTACGTCAACTCTAGTGTAGCCTAATATCGACTCTGTCGAGCCTGATTTTTCGATTTTCTATTATTAAAATTAATTTCTCATTTTTCGATTAATACTAAACCCTAACCCATTTAATATTAATCCTCGACTAAAGAAATTAAGAAATTTAGGTTTTTTATTGAAAATAATTTTTTGGAGTCGCCACCCGACTGAAGTTGGGAAAAGAAAAAGAAACCGTAACCAATTGGGTGGATTGATTACGATTTGGCTACCTGTCTTTGATTTCAATTTTAAATGAAGAATCAGAGGGTTCCAAGTTCAGGGGCTAACATATTAATCCCTTAACGAGTACCACTATTTATTTACTGAAATTAGGATTATTTTTCTAATTATAATATTTAAAATAAATAAATAAATAAAATCAAAAGAAAAAAAAGAACCTAAGTTTCTATATATTTTATCGTCGCCCCGAAGGTGCTTACGTACCCGCTAGCCAGGATCAGACGATTGTAGTTCTTTAAAAAATCTTTAATGTGTTGATTGACTTTAATTTTGAAAACCGTCCAAGTTTAGGTTTTTAATTTATTCGGTTTATTTTAAAAAAAATCTAAAGGGGTCCTAATTCGTAAATGATCACAAAACTCTCTAAGAAATTATAACTTTCTTTTAAAATATTTCTTTTTGTTAATTTTTATTTCTAAAACTAATTTTCTATGCAAGGATTTCTAACAAACCTAATTTTTAAAAAAAAAAAATCCTAGGCTAACATATATACATATATATATTTATTTGTATCTATATTACTACTATTAAACAACTATCCACTTAAATCAATATAACATATTTAACTTATATAATAAAGCAAAGTAATACTAAAAGAAATATACTAAACTAATATATACATACTTATGCTATGTCTAATAATATAATAATAACAACATAATATAATAACTAAATAAATAAAAAAAAAATTGAACTAAACAGAACCTGAATTGCTCTTTGCAGTAATGGTGATGGACAAGGCTTGTTGGGCGTGTGTGCAAATTTCCAGGCGAAGGAACACGTGTTTGGTCGGTCAGTTACCGGCGTCGGTGTGTGTACTGTTGCAAGGATGCACGAGTAAACGTAGATGCGTGTCTTTAATCGTGCTGGGTGGATGTGGAGTGTGTGCAGTCTATGTACAGTGCTGAAGTGCAGACTGTATTCGGCGTGGGATCATGCAGGCAATATACTCTGATCGTGGAGCTGGACGTGAGGGGTTCGACAGTCGAAGATTGGGACTAACTGTGATGGCTATCTGTATAGTGTGGTCGCAAGGATTGCTGTGGACGGCGATCGTAGGCTGTGGCGGGTTGCTAGTTTCTGTTTGTGTGAATCAGTAGCTGATAATTACGCATGGGATGATGGTATTTGCTGGTTGGTGTGTCACGTGCCGTGATGGAATGCAGCGTTGAAGTGTGAATTGGAATCGTGAATGCAGCAGCGTTGGCCGCGTATTACTGTGGACGTTGTGCGTGCTGTTGTGCTCGTGTGCAAGAATCCTCTACAGCTGCCGTGTCTCTTGTTTTTCTATTCTGTTTCTGTTCCTGTTTCTTTCTTTTTTTTTCTCACTACAGGAAGTGCTTATATAATCTAGTCAAATCATATCATATCATATCTAATTATATCTGATTCATTAATTAAATTAGATTCAAATTTAATTTAAATCTGATTTAACTAATATTCATATGATTTGATTAGATATGAATCTGATTTTAAATCTCGCTTCTACAAAGATAGAAAAATAAAGACATAGGTGCTTACTGAGACTCAAATCCGTGACCTCCAACTAAATCCACCCAAATACTCCGCTATTTATCCATTAGGCTGCTAGCCTATACCTTAACATTCATTGCAATTAAATTATATTTAAACTATTTGATTTCTTAAAATAAAAATTTTAACTAAACTAAAACTAAAACTAAAACTAACACTAACACTAAAACTAATTATTCCTAATATAAATTACTTCCTAAAAATCTACGAAATCTTTATGATTTTTCCTTTTCTTATTTTTTTGGTATTTTCATTATTTGTTAATTTTTATTATTATTTTGAATTAGGACCCTTTTTGTAAAAATAAAAATAAGAACTATAGAGGGACAAAAATTAGGTGTCTACAGACCCCACGATGAACACTACCCAAACACAATGTACTATGTAATCTTATTGCTCTTAGTCACATCTTATCCACCAAATAAAAGTTCCTTATGCGCCTAACATACCATTGATGCTTACCCTTCAACAACCTAAGACACTGCTCTAACAATACATGTAAAGTAGTCGGCTGCTTGTAATCTTCAATCTAGCTCCTATTGCTCTCTACGATGATGCCTTATGTCAACTCTAGCGTAGCCCAATATCGACCCTACGGTGAACACTGTCCAAACACAATGTAAACTCCAAGTGATTAGTGATCAAATCCCGACTCCTTTGTAGGATCTTTACTCTAATACCAAAATGATACAAATAAAGCCCTTACACTCTAATGTTATGTTAGGCAACAAAACCCCAACACTCTAATGTTATAGACATTATTTAGGAACATTTACAGTTACATTAATATGACCATCCAATTCATCATCTAGCCAATAAGTTGATTAAAAGTTAATGTAATTGGAACTTTAATGGTTGGACGATGAACCGAATAATCTTACCTTTAGAACCTTTGTATAATCTATATTATTAATATAGATACTATGAGTAACAAGACCTGTAGTATAAGTACATCCACTTGCAATAAAATAGAAAATAAATTTAAAGGGAAAATATAAGGGAAGCAGTACTTTGTGGGAAAGGGACTTGGATTTATTAAGCATAAGTTTAAGGGCTTGTATTTGTAAATTGTTGTTTTTAAAGTCTCCCTTTATTTGTCGTCACTGCTATTTGATATGGCATGTGGCAGCGTTGAATTTGTTGGCATGAACTTGACAGGGGGTTTAACATAGTTTGGTCCCTTAAACTTATAGTCGATAATAAATTCAAGTCCTTTGCATAAACCGTACAACTCCAGACCCTTAAACCCATGATCGACAAATTCAAATCCTTCTTAGCATAAACAATAAAATCCAAAGCCTTAAACATGTGCTTGATAAATTTGGGTCATTATATAAGCATTAGAAATCTAGATTATTCTTCTAATATCCTAGCAAAGGGGAATGAATTAGATATTCTAAAATATGACTTTCCTTTTTTCAATCATTTCAAATTATGTTCCTTAGGATCATTAGATTAGTGCCAAAAAAAAAAAAAAAACCTCAAAGATGGCAAATTAACAAAAACTAACAAGGCTATATACTAGAATTTGTTTGCTAAAAAGTCATACAGCATAAAAAACACAAAAAACATAAAATCATGTGATTTTACAATTATAGAACCATACACCTAAATCTCAATGTTTTGTCTCTCGTTCATGTTATATTCATCAGTTGAACATTTTATATTAGAACAAAATATAAGGTTTTCGTCATTGGCGGTTGAAGATGAACTTGAATGCTAGTTTCATGAAAAAGAAAGAATAATTTCCTTTAAACTAATGGTATTGAGTTTTGAAAACTCGATTTACTTGAAACAAATGAAGAATTAGTGACTTCAACGAGTGAATTCTTCTAAATAACTTATCTAATTATAATGTATTAAGCTTTAGAGTTTAGAGATAGTAAGGGCAAGTAATTTAAACTCTATGCACTAGACTAGAAAAGTGGCGATCGATTTAAAAAATCAAACCCGGTATGTTTTTATTAAGGAGAAAATATAAATAACTCTTTTAAATTTTGATTTAGATATAATTTTTTCCTCTCTTTATCTTTTTTGGAGTGCTGGTCTTGGTATAGATTTATTCTTTAATTTCGAAATGTTGCAAATTATATCTTAAATTTTGACAAATTAACAAATGACTTCCCCACACTTTGACTTGGTGCGAGAACACTACATCATGAATTTATCAAAGTATATTTTATGACTATTTAAACTTTGATTATGGTATGACCTTTTTTATAAGAAAAAGGAAATATCTTTTATATTATTAATTTATTAAAATTTAGATATTAGTTTTTACCATTTGAAAATCCAAGGGATATATTTGTAGTTAGGTCAAAATTTAGGAATGTAATCTGCCCCTTTTTGTTATTTGTCTTCACATGAAATTTACAATGGGAAACTCATATTTGCTGTAAAATCAATCAAGAAAAAGTTGGTTATGAGTATGGAGACTCTACTTTTACAGAGACAATCTTTCTTTGACTGATAGAGACCCCCGTTATATTCCCTTGACATGAGTAAGAGATCGAGGATGGTGATAACAGTGAAGCCCCAGGTGAATGGGATGAGGACTCAAACTCATCATAGAAGATTTCTTCTTTGAAGGACACTTACAGACCACGGACATCTTACACAAAGAAACTTGAGCGGTTCCGACTTAGGGGGTTTGAAATTAAACTCGGGACTAGCAGGAGCCATAGACTCCCTTTGAAGACTGAGGGAGCCATGAATTCAGCTGCAGAGTGTAGAGGTAGCAACTTCAAAAGTCGAAGCTTCAGTGGTAAGGTACGAAGCTTGTGGCGAAACTTTAGGAGAGAAGCTGGATGATGTTTCTTCTAAAGCTAATGGCTGGACCTGAAACTTACTGAATGGAGTAGGCCTCCATTTTACTGTCTTGGATCATAGTTGGTCCTTTCTTAGGATCTTTAAATGTCTTACAATAATTAGATGCTCCGAAAGAAGTAAACTTGTCAAGTTCTTTGAGAAAATGTTATGTGACACAGCCTCTACATTATGAAGCTCCTGAAGATAATCATAGAAAACTAACAAATGCTTCATCCAGAGCTCCAGACACATTTTGTTTGGCTGATTCACTATATTAATAAGGGGAAAAGATACGTTCTGACATAACCTAAACTATTGTGTGTAGATATGAAGGTTATATTGTTTCCACTTTCCACGCAAAGAATGGACATAAAGATCTTATGATTGTAACATTGCTTTCCAAGCAACTTCAGTGAAAATAGAGGACACAATAAATTCCTCATCGAAATATAAAATCTTAAACCCATTGCATGCCATAATGCTTCTTTAAAGATATCATTCTTCGGGATTTGTCAGACGAAATTAGATCAACATCATTCAATTGTTAAGACCTCTGGGGATGCTATCATGATAGATTTGGAATGAATTTTGCAAAATCCAAACCCAACCTAGTACACTATAGAGCTTTTGAAAACTATATAGGGTATCTTACAAGATTTTTTTTTTTTTTTTTTTTGTAAAACCTATTAAAAACCTGACCTGATTTATTAATATAAAAAAAAAAGGATTTGTGGGTATACAACAAAAATAAAGTAAATGGTGTATGTTTTTTTTTTTTAATAATAAAACAAATAACATATGGTTATTCAAGATCAAATCAACTTCCTTTTATTTTAAATTAATAAACAATTAATGAAGAAGGAGATAGGTGAGGATTGACGAATATAGCTAATTGATTGAGAAAAAAAGAGAAAGAGTTGAGGCTAATTTTTTTTTATTTTTTGGGAAAGATGAAGCATGAAAAAGAATATATCTTTTATTAATTATTATTTTTTATTATTTATAACTAATACTAAATTACTAATATTATAAATATATATATTATTATTTTTAATCAAGTTTGAGCTTTTTGTTGGGTTTTTTTTTTTTTTAAATCCAAAAACTTAACTTAGAATTTTATAGGGTTAGAAAACCACTTTCATAATCTGTCTCAAAACTTTATTTTGGTTAAACCCTATAAGGTATAAGGTTTTTGGCAGGTTAAAGGACTCGAAAAACCTCATAATAATCCACCCATCGACATCCCTAATCACCTCTAGAATGATTAGATATTCGAGGAAGCTAAGAGCGTAACTTTGGGTAAGGATTAAGATGAAAAATGTAAATACACCACGAGCTATGGTTATTTGGAGAAATAGCGGCAGACACCACTTACAAGACCCTAATCTTTACGGGAGGCAACAAAGCATATTTACCTAGAATTGATGAGTAGCTGCTATGTCTAGAAGCCCTTACCAATGGAAAGCAACTCCTGGTTCCACCTTGATGGGCTTCTTGGACTTTGCGCATAGAAAATACCAGCACAACTGGAGAAGATAAAAGCCAAACTCCTTTCGTAAGGCGAATGACTTAACATTCTACATGGTGAGATGCAATTGTAATATAGCTCTCTTGTGATGGCCTGCCTAATTGACTTGGAGTGCCCAATGCAAAGTCAAGCAATGGCTTTCTACGCTGCAATTAGAGGGGCGTGGTGGTCAAATATCACTAACGAAGGATCTGGAATGCAAATTCAAATTAATCTGTATTAGGTAATTTCAAAGTCGTGTCACTGGGGGAAGAGTAAATGCATGTTAGCATTCAAATCAAGTGCAAATTTTCATTTACATTCAATTATTTTTTTCCCACCTTAAAATTGTTCACAATTCTCTTAATTAAGGAGCTTATGAAATCAATCTACGACCTTTTAGCCCATTCAGAGGTCATTTGCATTTCAACTTGATAGACGCATTCATCGATTAAATTCCAGGAGTGAAAACTAATATAACAAACATTAGTTATACACTAAAAACTCGAATCATATGGTCCCTAAATTGACTACCGGCAAAGGATGGGCAGGAGGAGTCACGAGGGACTTAAATATGGATTCTGGAGCATGCAAAACACTTGGAGATAGCTAATATTTTCAGGGTTTATGTGGTATTTATGTTGGATTACAATCTCTTCAAGACAATGACAAGCCGATAAGAAACAATTGACATTGAAGCTTGATTCTCTCACCACAATTGATCCCTTGTGACGCCTCTGCCCCTGTTTTCTTCAAGCTTTGGTCCACCATCTATCGGTGCTCATGGCGAAGGAACCTTGATATGCTAATCGATATTTGTAGTAGTCCTTTCAACCGAAAAGTTTACTAAATTGCAACTTCCTCCATTTTCTCCAATACCGCAAAGAATGAAGTTCTTTGTGGAAGGAGAAGCAAAGTGCAATGCCAAGGCCGGACTCATCCCTTCTAGAAACCAAGTAACCGATTACAATGACTCGGAAGATGCTGGTATCAACTGGACAAGCTGGCTTACGTGAGTCGATAATGCATAGTAGTTTCGGTACATAAAATACATGTTGAGTTATTAATACGACAATGCCACATGAGCCAAAGTCCGATATGATAGTCAAACCATTGTGAAAGCTCTTGGGCTTGTCATTTTTACTTTAATTGAAAAAAATACCGTCTCTTGCCTATTTTCACATGGGCTATTTAGTATTTTACACATTTACAAATATGTATGAAGTGAGATACTAAAATAGATACGTGGGGTGTCTGTAGAGGGGAAAAAACACGAAAATGCTTGGATTAGATAACTAAAAGAGATAAAAGTGTTTATAGGTGTTTCTTTACTGTTAATTAACATCTAATTAAAGCAAGCAGAGATAAACAATTTCTTTCCCTTTTAAATCTAAGTTTTAAAGGACGTCCGTGAAGCTTATTGTTTTCCTTATGCCAGTGCAATAACTGATATTGTATCACAAGCACTGTACTGATGGGTATATAGCTTAGCTGTTATTAACATGAGAGAATAGCAAAATCACTACTTAAAACTTTTTTGAATGTTTTTCAATTTTATGCCTGAGATTTAAAGTTACTGGTATCATGTTCAATCGAACCGTACCTCTAACTTGTATACATGGACCAAGAAGAGTTTAATTTGATAAGTAGAAATTTGATAAGGTATGATATTTAAAAAATTTAAGCTTTTGGTATACGATTTAACAATTTCAAATTTCAGAAGCAAAATTAAAATAAAAAGAAAAAAGAAAAAAGCACGCTAAATTCAATGAGTGATTTCAGTATCATCCCTAATAATATCAACAATATACAATGGGGGTAAGGGTATCAATTTATATAAGACATTAATGTTATTCGTTATGGGAATCAATAGCAGTTATACTGACAATGTAATTGCGAGTGGGAGGGACTTGACTCTCCCCTCCTTTCCCACTCACCTAAAATAATGGAAGGTTCAGAAAGTACTTGTACTAATGGGAGTCCTAATGGAATGCCCCTCCATGTCTGGAGTACAAAAACGAGCATTCCCCAAGTACAAGAACGAGCATTCCGCTTCAATCCAATGTCTGGGAGCGGTGCATACTTGCATAATCCAATGGCACTATCGCATCGTCCATCCATGATGGCTATTGGCAGACCACCATGTCTCTGTGGTCTCTCTTGAATTTGTTTAATCTATCTACATTGTTTGTGGGACCATAAAAAAGCGTACATGCAGCCAGAAGTTCTGATCTTTCCCCTTGACGAAATAGATAAAGATGAGCATTGCACTTGTCAGCTATAAAAGCAGCAAAGGAAGGAGAAGAAACTGGAGACTATAATTGAGCCACGTCAATGGATATCTTTCTTGCTGAATAACAAAAGAATGTTAAGCATAACTATTCATCCATATTCAGAGAACAGATTCTTTTGCACAAATCTCCTTAATACCCAGTTATATGGAGCACAAGATACTGTGTCAATTCCTTTCCTATCCTATATATTTCTATCATTTTCAATCTTGGACCCCCGAATGTCATGGATGCTTTCATTTCAAATGACAGTACTATACAGAAATGCAGTTCTATAACTACTCACTACGAAGAGCAATAAAGACAAGCCATCCATCATCTGCCGATACTGCTAAAAAGAGAAAATCACCATCTCAGACCAGCTTCAATAACCAAATTGCCTTGTTGCACCAAAAAATGCAGATGAGACACTCTTATTTTTATGATACTTGGAATGAGGATGTTCAAGTGTAATCTGCATATTTCTAGCCTGGCAGCATATTTCAAGTTAGAGAAATCCTCTCATGGACTAGAAACAATGCTACAACTACAAGTCAATCATGTCTTGTCAAACAAGATATCCAAATCTTATCCACCTCAATCCTAAGTATATATATTGTAAAACACAAACCATATTCTAAAAAACTGAAATCACCTGCTCTGGCTAAAAGAATAAGGCCTTGCAAAAAACTTCAGGCAGGGTTTGGACACAGCAACTCAAGAGCCATTCAGGTGCAAGTGCAAGGAACCTGCAGAATTGTGAATCAGTCACTTGTGCTGATTTTCATTTCAAATGTTTTAAGTCATATAATATCTTTTGCTCAGCATAGAAAGGCTCAGTTGTACCTTTATAAACATCTCTCAATTGGACAAAGAGTGAATCATACCAGAAACCGTATTAGCTTATCTAGCCCAGTGATCCACCATGTCCTCCTTCTTCCAGTCATAGCTCAGCTCAAAATACCAAGACCAAGACCTCTGCTGTACTGACATCATTGCAAATCCTGATTCCATACTCATTTTAGGTCTCACACATGAGGTCACTATCATTGCATAACTTGATACCCCACCAGGTAACCGATTTTCCCAGCTCCTTAGATATTTTAAGATTCCTTCTCATCTTTGAGCCAATGAATGTCCTGTTGACAAAAAGAAAAGTCCAAACTGTCAAGCAGAGACAACTGATAACAGACATCAATGTCTAGTAAAATAAAATAACAGTAATGAAATTTTAGATACTACTGTCAACACATAATAATGGGAGGGGAAAAGGACTATCCTCTTTTGCAACAGCAAAAATTTAGAAACTGATGTGATTTCCAATGCATAACAGGTAAAAAACAGTAGATAGCAGAATGACACCATTGCAACAGGTCTTCTAGTCTGTAAATTCATGCATAGAATATGTGTAATTCTTCCAGTAATAAGCAGAACTTGTAAAAGGACAAACATACAAGCCAACAAACAAATACAAACGTGAACGAAAAATCAGAGAGGGACGGAGAGAGACCATTTGACAGATGCAATGAGACAACAGCAAGGCTTCTTCCCATTTGTTAATTCTGATCAGTCCTCTTATCAGATGAACAAAGGTGCTTAATTCAGGGATGCCACCCCTGCTAATCAAGTCAGCAAATAATTCAAAAGCTTTGTTAATCTTCCCTGAAAGAGCGTGGCTTTCAATAAGTGAAGAGTAGATATTCTTGCAGCCAGCTATAGATAATGAAGATGACTTGATCTCTTCATAAAGATCAAGAGCCACCTGCAAGCGTCCAGCTTTGGCAAAGTAATCTATCACAACAGTATAAACTGGAATAAGGGGCAAACTTTCAAAATTTCCCATTTCATCTAAAAGTCCAAGAGAGATCATGAACTCCTTATTAAATCCTTCAATGACCTTTTGGTACGCTGCCATGTGCCTCGGCCAATATGTTAGTTTCATCTCTTCTAAAAGTTGGTGAGCCTCATCTAGAAGACCAGCGGAACAGCAATGCTTTATCAGAACTCCATAAGTCACAAAATTTGGAGCACAACCCTTCAAAGTCATCCGTTCTTTAAGCTCTAAGCACTGGTTTAACTTTCCCGCTTTACCAAAGCCATCAATCATTGCTGTATATGTCACAACATTTGGTTGACAATCTTTTTCTTCCATCATCTGGAGAAGCCTGTAAGCTTCATCTATTTTTCCAACTTTGCAGAGACCATCCACCATCTCTGTATAGATAACAACATTAGGAGCACAGGAATTTTCAAGCATTTTGGATACAATTTCCATTACCAAATCCAGCCGTTTATCCTTGAATAACCTATCAATCAAAGAACCATAAGTATATGCACTAGGACTATAACCTAGCTCAGACATCTTAGTTAATATCACCTGCGCTTCCTCAAGTTTGCCCACCTTACAAAATCCATCTATGAGAGCATCATACACTACAAGGTTTGGTTCACAACCTTGGCCATGCATGGCATCTACCAAGTTACGGGCTTCTTTGACCTTGTGAGCTTTGCATAGACCGTCAACCAAAGCACCATAAGTATATACATTTGGTTCTTGGTAATCTGCTTCACTAACCTTGAAATAATTATCTATATCTGACAAATTAGCATTTCCTTTAATTTTAGAATATATCTGGCAAGCCTTTTCAACATCTCCAGCCTTACAATGGCCATCTATCAAAGCTGTATAAGTGATGATATTAGGAGAGCAACCGTCAGATAACATCATATTAAAGAGCTCATTTGCATCTGCAACCTTCCTTGCTTTCAAGTAACCATGAATAAGAGCAGTGTAAGTTACCACATTAGGTGCACATCCATTTCTCACCATTTCATTGAACATGTTACGTGCCTGCTCAACTAGACCAACCTTGCAGAAAGTATCAATCAGAATTGTATAAGTATACACATCAGGAACAATACCATTACCTTTCATCTCTTCAAACAATGAAAAAGCATTCTCCACTCTGGAAGCATTACACAAAAGATTAATAACCTTGCAATATGTACTAGAATCTGGTATGAAACCCTTACTCATCATTTGGCGAAGGACTAAATAAGCTTTCTCAAATTTCCCAGCTCCACAAAGACACCTGGAGAAGTTGCTGACATTGATTTTATTTAATATGACGCCAGCATCAAGCATTTCAGCATAGGCTTTCTCAGCCAATTCTAACTCAGCCGAGCCAGGGAGTTCCTCATTGCCACAAATACCACCAATCAATATGTTGTAAGTCACATAACCAGGATTATGTCCACATCTAATCATTTTCTTAAACAACTTGTATGCATATGAGTAATTCCCTGATCTACAATAGGCATGAACAAGGGAGTTAAATATTTTCAGACTTGGATAACATCCTTCAGTAATCATCATACTAAGAATCCTTTTGCACCTACCTAATTGTCTCTTCCTCAAACACCCAGAAAGCAGGACACTATATGTTACAACATTAGGAATACAAGAATCGGATCGCATCCTATCCAGTATGTTCATAGCTTCGTCAAAAAGTGAAGCTTCACACAACCCTGATATCATTTTAGTATAAAGAACTGTATCACGTACAGCTTCTTCCCTCTCAGTCAACGCCAATGCTTCCCTCCACTTGCCTTTCCTACAAAGGGAATATACAAAACAACCTAAGCTATGGCCATCCAAACAGAACCCTTCATCAGACATTTCCCTGTGGACCAACTCAGCACTTGCCAACCTATCATCATTAAGAAATACTTGAATCAAAGCATTATACGTAGTACGGGTGGGCCTGTAGCCAAAATCCTTAAGTCTACCTAATTCTTCAAGAGCTAAATTCCACAGGCCATTTTGGCAACACTTCTTAACCAAAAAGTTAAGCAACTTCCCGAGCACCTCCCTGTCATCCTCCTTGATTTCTTTCAACAATGAATCAGGTACTCTTCCATTATCGTTACAACCGAGCACCTCTAACAACGCATTATACACAGCTGAAGTATGCGAATACCCAATTTGTCTCCCTGCCCAGATAAAAAACTTAACACCAAATTCGGGATTGTTTACATTTTTCAGCACCTCAATCACAAACTCCCCATCTAATTTCTCCCTATATTGCCTAAGAAACTTCTGGGTTTTATCCCTGAACCCATCGTTACTACTTTGAATCGCATTTGCAACCAAAACAGCATCTCTAATAGAACTAGTACTTTCACCAAGATCGTTACTTTTTACCAAGCCCACGTTTTTCTTATCAAAATCACTAATACCCAGTAATGAATTACGCAAGAATTCAAATTCAGAAGATGGAATGGAATCACCCTGAGTGTTCTCTTTTGGAATATGATCCTCAGGATCGATAAGCCCTTCGAGGTTGTCGTCCTCTGGTACAGTGGAGCTGATGAAGCGGGTGATGACTTGCTGTTTAGGAGAGAGATGGAATTGGCATACTGTGTTTCGAGGGAAAATTGAACGTCCGGATTTGCATTGGGGTATCAGAGTGTGAAGTGAGAGAGAGAAGAGGGCTTTGACCACTCTTCCGCTGCTCATTTCATTTGATCAAAATCAAGTTGTGAGGAGGTGGTTGGAGATGTCATGAGGGGTTTTTAGGGTTTAACGCGGGAATGAGTACAAGGGAGATTCTTCAATAAGAAAATGCCTGAAAAATAGTAGCGTGTTTTTATCAAAATAATTTGATCTTTCATTATTTGCTTAAGGACAAAAAAGATCATTTTTATCAATGTAATTACTAAATTTTGTATTTTTTTTCACCAAATATATAGATCATAAAGCATGAATATTGGGATGGAAGTTTTTCCCTATAGATTTACTAGGCACAAAATAATTTTGTTGTCATACATAAATAACGCATTAATCAAATAAATTAAAAATAAAAAGAATTGCACTAAATGCTGGTTTAGATGGTCATCTAAAAGTGCGTACAGTTATTTGATAGCTCCCACCTAGGTGGTAAAAAAAAAAAAAAAAACTGCATTTTAAAGATTATACTATATATAACTTGCTAATTATTATTTCTTTTGTGCCTGTGGCGGGTGCAATTTTGGCCAATAATATAAAGTACAAACTATTCTTTTAAAAAAAATTTCAAGCAATGGATATAAAATGACTTGTACTTTGATATGCCAAAATACATTTAGCATTTTCAAAGTCTTACATTAATTAAAATCACAAATGAATAAGAAAAATAAAAATTTATAATGGAAAAGAAGAAAAAGGACAATAGGTATACAATTTGAGAAAGTTAAAAATAGCATAAATTATTTTCAGGATATTTGTATTTATCACTTTTTCATTTTGATTACCTATGTTTTTATTTTTACACTTTAGGTATTCATATTTTGCAAAATGGGGAAGCACAAACACCATTAGCAATGGGTTATTATTATTTTTATTAAAAAAAATTAGAATCAAGGATACTCGATGGAAAAAGTTTCGATTTGTTATTTTAAAAAGGAATTCATACTTTCGTACAATCATTCCTTTTAAGAAGAAATCTATTGTGTATATTTTTTATTGAAAGGATTGGTTATATAACTATTGTTATATCCGTTAGATTTGATGTGGTTAGACCAATTTTTTCTTTTCTTTTCTGACCACCTTTTCTTTTCTGTCCAGATGTGGTTAGAAAATGTTTTACAATTAAGAAGACCATCTAAAACTTCAAGAGGAAAGTTTGGATCTAGTGGAGATGAGAAAATCGAGGTCAATCTATAATTCATTTTGCTATGATAGATCTCCATTGCGATGGTGGAAAACAAAACCGGCAAGAACCCTTATCTCCCACTGATTGCTAACGGTGTTAGTTTTTCCTTAATGCATATAATATAATATGGGTATTCAAAGTGTCAAAAATAAAAATATAGGTACCTAAAGTGAAAAAGTGAAAAAAAAAAAAAAGAAAGAAACATAGGTATTCTAAATATAATTTACCGTTCAAATATAGTCGCCACGAAATTAAGAAAAAATGATTCGTTGATTTTGGGAAGCACAAGCGAGCACAATGGCTTAAAGCTAGTAAGAAAGAGGGTTTTCCCTAGAATTTAAAGGCTGGTATGTTTGGTTTTCCCTAAAATTTAAAGACGTGTACGTTTGCTGCAATATAACTTTTCCGAGTTCAATTGACAGTGTATTTTCGTGTTTAATATGACAAACCATTTCACTTGGATTATTTCAAGTGTGAACCAGCATTTCACATTGCGAGGTATCCCGGTAGCGGTCATTGGGACTATATATTAAATGGTCGTTCGGGCAACCGTATATCCACTCTGAATCCTACCAGTGAATTACATGACCTGTGGTGCCACCAATACACACCATTGGTTTGATGCGCTCTGCAACTCGCCAATGCATTTGAAGCATTAATTCGAGATAATGTTGAGCTAACAATCGTCTAAAACTTGATTACTGTTGCTGTGATGGAAAAAAAACCTCCAAGAGTACAATTCTATCTGAATACATACATACAACTGCTGTGGCGAGCAGAGTGAAGTTGAAACACCAGAAAACTGAAAATGCAGCATCAGCAGACCTTCATTCCATGGTCCGGTACGTGCCTCTCACTATCACTACATCCAGAAGGTAAAAAATTGCACCTACAACTTCCAAAATAGGCATTGAATTGTGCGGTTTTCCTCGATGACAGATTATGAGATTGGAAAATGTTAGAACCAATTCGAAATGCTGAAATCTCGAAGCTTCCTGAGATGTCTCTCCATATCTAGTCTGGTTTTTGCCCACTCTTCCCTCTCTATCACAGTGGTTGGATCATCTCTCTCACTCTAAAAGCACAAAGAAAAAAAAAAAAAGATGAATCCATCGTGCCTGTATGTAAAGGTTCAAAAGAAATATTTTAGTGAGTTTGAGATGGTCACCATAGGGACGATCTTGAAGGATGTTCCATTATTGCGAATAACAAGCAAATCCTTCGTCCTGTCTCTATTTCTTCCCTCTGGTACAGTGACCTGCAAAATCACAGATATCAGGCATATGGCCATCTGTTCTCAAGGAGTATCAATAACCAAGCTAACAAAGGGAAATGCAAATTCATGTAGCACATGTTATATGCATGAACATTACTCAAATTTGGTCTAAGGAGCATCAACTAGCTTCTCCACTATTTCGAAGGGCAACTTCGACGTGATATCTGAAAGCCAAAAAGTGGTTAAGAGGCATTACTCTTAATCTTTGCCTACACTGCCTAGATTATTGTATCTGCCTGTCTAAACTACCTACCATTAATTTGGAGTTTGTGCTTTTCATAATCAGGTGCTTTGATAAAACTTGAATGGGATCTTGTCTTGGTGGTAGAGGGAAACACCAAATATGGATCTCAAACAAAATAAGACACTGAGTAAAGTGGACACAACATGCACAGTTGCATTAGCTTCATATTTCTAGGTTGAATGCCTTAGGATTAGTGATATGGTGGCCAAAGTTGCATCAGAAAAGATATGAACAAGATGTAATTGCCAAAAATAGTAGCACACAAAGTGTAGGTAAAGTGGAGATAACATACCTAGTTGGTATTTACATAGCTGTCGGAAAATGAAGAAAACAATGCTCGAAGCCAAAAGTTAGGGATGGTGTTGAGAGAAAAGAGAAAGGGGGTGAAAGTGAACCACAGGGACTATGAAATTCTGCTATAAATTTTTAATTGATTCTGTGAAAATTCATGTTCATGCAATATTTTTGCTTATGATATTGCATTCTTTTTGTCACAGAGACTGGCACTGATGGGAAAGAAAGAAATCTTACTATCACTTTAGCTCTAGTTATTGACTTTGTCCTCGAATCAATTGCATAAATCTCCTCAAAGTCAAGTACAAACTCAGGGTCATGCAACCTTCTGTTTCTGTAATGCTTTGTCAAGAACACCTGCAGCCAAGACAAATGAACCGAAATCCGACGCTGGTGAATAGACTTCAAAGCAAGACAAAAATACAAGAAAATGAAGAATGCTATAACTTCAGAATAATAGTCTTTTATAATTAAGCAACCATCACTGAGAGAAGGAAGAGAAGCATATATGGAAAATTAAATGGGTCTACTGATGATTTTAGAAAAAATCATCTTCAAACAAAGATTCAGACCATATTTACTCACTGTAGAGGTGATATCAGAAGATTCACATTCCTTTTAAGAATGATAAAGTAAAAATAATTGGGGAAAAAAATGAATAAAAATATGATTTGCTATAAGATACTAGATCTTATATTTTGATGCCTCATGATCTTAATTTACAGAACAAATGTAATAGGAAAAATTGCAGATTGATAAAGACTTCCAAAGGCTTCCTCTTTCTAGGGAAGCCTTTTTTATCTCAAATGCCATGCACTGAAATTCTACTCGTTAGAGGATCCAATAGGCACATAAGTAATCATATCTCATGAGATGATGACATAAAACTAGGATATGATTCCAGATCAATGTTTCACATTGTGTTAGCAGTAAGAAAGATTGAAAAATGTAAGTGATGCCACTGATGCAAGTTTAGATGCTTTGAGCACATACAAACAATTCTAAACATATATTAGAGTAATCAACATCTAAGAATAAAGAGAACTTGAACAAATCAACTTACTAAGTGGTGCACAAAAGAGCTTTTAACTGCACAGAGCCAGCCACCTCAAGATATTAGAAACAACATATGACATGACAATATGAACCAGTGACCGTGCAAAAATAGAATGAAACCCAGGACATAGTTGGTCCCACAGGATCCTCTATGTGATATCTCCGAATAATTAAAACTACCTGAGTCTATTTCTGCAAAGTATTCAGGAATTGATGAATCCTACTTGAAGAAGCTTGTAAAACAAAGCAGTGATGTATTGGTAGAAAATATGAAGCAAACACATGATATCATGATTTGAATTCTCATAACAAGTTCACCTTTCCTGCAATTGAACTTTCTGGGGATTCTTTTTGTTGACATCAGAAGTGAAAAGATGGAAGGTTGTGGTAGGACTGAAAATGCATAGGAATAGACAGTAAAACAGATAAACCAGCTGGGATATACCTTTGTGATCTCCCTCTCAGACTTATACATAGGGTCCCGAGGAGCATCTATAGGAGGCTCAGTGACATTGTAACATCCATAATCACTCATGGCACACCGAATGTACTGAAAATTTCAAAACTAAAACTTAGCTATCAGTACATATACCCTGAGGCCATCATTCTATGCAACCAAGAATATAGTATCGAATTAAAACAAGTACAAACAGGCCGTGAAGATTTTGAATGTTAATTAGGATTAGAGAAGATCCTGATAAAAAATATCAACCACTAAAAGACTACCTTTTGAGGCATTGGTGCAAGCACCCTCGGTATTGCATAAACATCTGTATCTGGTGGAGTGACATACATCTGTACCAAAGACATCAATTTAAAGAAAATTATGGTAATTCACCAAGCAGGAAATAATTCATAAAAAGATCAAGCATCTTTTCCGGTTAGTGGTCAGAGAGGAATTATGCAATTTGTAATGTTGTGTATTTCAAATCCCTCAAATTATACTCCTAGATGTTTGCCAATTCCAAGAGAATATAAAGACAACTGTGTGGAAATGAATCAACAGACTGAGTAGTGGAGGGAAAAAGAAATGTGATTGTCCCTTTTTTGTTTGGGTGAAATATTCTCTTTTCTTGTTTGGTTAACACTACAAAAGTAAACTGTAATGAGATGAAGGATCGTTGAATTAAATTAGCGCCATCTTATTTTTCTCATATTGCCATTAGGCCATTTTGTATCTTGCAGGTGTAGTTGTATTGTAATAGGGGGAAAATCTGTTACGTCACAATTATTAAAGATGAAAGATGGCTTCTGATTTATGAATTATTAATGTTACATGTTTTGTATAATGTGTACATAACAATATAAGGCATTAAAATGATTTTGACTGATATCAACATCAGATGGCCATTATCATACCACACCATTAATCATTAGTAAAATAGCTAGTTGCAGCACTACTTTTGATTACTACCATGGTAAATATAAAACATTAGGAAAACTTTCAAGCAAAACAAGTACACCCTTAGCTGTAATTCCATCCATTGAGAACCATATTGAAGAGGAACAAAATAACGTCAATAATCTATCCACTCCTGCTCAGTTTCCTCATTTCCACATTCACTTACCACTAAAAATTATAAAGAAATGAAACCTTTTAAGATTACTACGAGAATGCTACTATGAGAAACTTGATGTCTCTCGGTATTGATTACAATACCAAAGAACCTTTTCCAGAATACAAACACATTTCTCTTCATTTCCTTCCTCTTCACTGCAATCAATCCAACCATGCCCATTTCACGAATTCATCAACACTCCACTTCACAAAAATATCCCATTTTATCTATTTCCAAATAACGTTCAATTTCTTAATAAAAAAACGGAGTATAAAAACCAAATGAAAAGAAGATATTCCAAGCAAAGTTAAAACAAAAGATTACTCGCAACTGAAACAAAGCAAAAACAAACCTCTCTGAAATCGTAGACATCGTTATCCGGGTCAGGAGGCTTTCTGATAAAGAAATCACAATCCAAAAGACAAATCTTATGAAACTCATCCTCATTAATCCTATAATCCACAACCATCTCCGAATCCCAACCCTGCGTGGACACGAAACTCTTACTATGCACCATTGCTATATCTTCATCACCACTACTGACAGTACCAGCAGCAGCAGCAGCAGCGAGGGGGTCATACTCGACCTCGAAATCCTTTTTATTATCAACCTCCTCCACCTCTTCGTCCTCCATGTCGTAGTCATCGGGGCTACCGCTGTCGGCATCGCCATCATCGACACGGACGAGGAAGGGATTGTGGGAGGGTTTTCTGGTGAGGGAAGTGATGGAAAGGTTGAGGAGTGGAGAGTGGAGAGGGAAAGAAGAAGAGGGGATTCTGTCTGTGGTAATTGGAGGGGGTTTTGGAACGAGAAAGGGTGGCAGAAAGAGAGAGTTTATGGTTGAGGTGGTGCTCATGGGTTTTGGGAGGAATTTGGAGGAGAGAGAAAGACAACTGAGTTGCAGAGACTGTGAGCGAGAGCGAGGAGGAAGAAAAGTTTGTACTTCCGGATTGGGTAAACTGAGAACAAAAAAAGAAAAAAAGGAATAATAAATATTGCGTATGCCTTCAGTCTTTTAAGAGCATTAGTGTAAATTACATCATACAAAACACCTTCCTAATAAGAAGGGGGGACATATTTATAGTAGTCAAAAGAAGAAGTACCAAAATCATGAGAGGATTTAACCGAATTTACGATTTTATGATTTTTTTATGTTAAAATAAATATAAAATTATTGAAAGGTAAAATTTTGATAGAATTATTTATTTTGATGTTCGATTATAAAAACTTAATACTAATTTTATATATTTAAATAAATAATAAAATCATAATTTAATAATCATACATATATTAATTTATAATAAAGACAAAATAAGATAGAAGAGAGGGAAAAAATTTCCTCATCATTCACGTTAGTCTATTTGTAACCATATTTACCTCCTATGGTATTAGATGGTATGTATTTCTACTCTTTAGCATCTCAACGAACATTTTTGCTTCAAAAGTTATTACTTTATTTCTAAATTTCTTCATAAAAGTTTATTAGTAATTTTTAAAAGTTATTTAAAAGTCTAATAATAATTTTTATTTAATCAAAATTAAAAAAATAAACAAAACAAACAAAAAGTGGCATGAAAACATTTCTTCTCAAAGAAATCTTCTTACCTTAATGGAATATGTAGCTAGATTTGTATAAGGGTTAGTTTCATATCGTAAATCGGTTAGACCGAACTATTAGACCTTAAGGATTCAAGGAGTTTAAAAGAGTAGAATCGCTCAAACCGGTAGGTCATGAATTGTTAAGCTGACTCACCATTGAATTGACAGGTTGACCCAGCCAATTCACCTCCTTAAAAAAAGAAAGAGAAAGAGATAAAGAAGGGTGGCCATTAAATAAAAAATAATAATAATTGGATGATATCCATTAAATCATGACATGTCAAAATAACTTTCTTTGTAATGGTGAATGATAATTTTTTAAAAATAATATCATTAAACTAATGATAAATTACTAATTATAAATTAATTATGTATTAAGAATAGATCAAAAATTCAATTTAAGTTAATATAAATATGTTTTGTAAAACTTTTCAAATATTAAATACTTGAATACGATGAAAAGATAAAATTTAAGGGAAAAAAAATAAAAAGTTAGAATCACATTAAATAATAAATTAATAATAAATTTAAATTTTTTTTCACTTATTTTTTAGCTTAAAATAATAGTCAAATACTGCCATTTTATTATTTTTTATTAACATATTTAAAAAAATTAATAAAATTAATAAAAAATGATTTAATGGCCGAATCGGCTTAAAATCTTACCCTACAAGCCAATCGTGATTGAATCGTAGTTAAGCCCCTGAACCAGCAATTTCAAGCCGAGTTGGCCCGGTGGGCTGCACTACATGCAACACCATGGAAGGAGCTCAATTTCGTTCCTTCGTCATGCGGGTATTGTGCTTAGGACAACCAATGCACATGATCTTAATTTAATCTTCCAATCTTGTAGCTACAAGCCCTATAAATAACAACATTTGAATAGAGCAATTTAGTATCTATTGTGATAATAATAATCCAACAACTGTCATAGAATCAATATTAATTTTCACTTGTAATAGCTCCTTTTGAATGCAGTATTTTAAACTCAGGATATAAACCATAATTCTGTTGCCACTATATCTATTTTCTCAACTTTTGTTGTGTTTGTAATTGTATTAAGAACTAAACCATCAAAATTTAGATGTACCTAATTTTTTTTCCATTTCAGGTTTTTTAATTCAATCGAATAAATTTGCTTATACTTCCTAATTGATACTTAATATTCAAAAGTAAGTTTTTAAATAATCTGTACATGATTCTCACGTATCGAGATAGGCTAAAAAAAAAAATTTATCATTTCTTGAAATTCATAAGTGCTAAATAGGGTTAGATAAACAAATTATGAATCACAGATCGAACCGTAAACCAAATCGGAATATTGGTTTTTTTTTTTTTTTTTTTTTTTTTGTAAATCATTGGATTTAAGGTTTGGTTTGATTATATATAAACGGTTCGCGATTTTATTCAAGAAAGTGAACCGAATCGTATGGTTTTGAATCAAATTGAATCGTTTAGTTAAACAAAAAAAAAAAAAATCATGTAATTATTTCATACTTTTTTATATTTTTTTATCAATATTCATAGATTTCATTAAATTTTTTATATCTTATTATTCTTTATCTTAATTTTATGTCAATTATTAAGATTAAATTGAGTAAATTTTATCTTAAATTTCATATTAATTGGAGATAAAAATGCTTAGTAAAATTTGATACAAACAATTCGAACTGTAAATCAAATCAGATCGAATCAGTTTTAATTAAGTTTAAAAAATTTATAAACCGAACTGTATGGTTAGGTTTGACTTTAAAAAAAAAAAAAAAACTAAATCGTTAGATTAGGTTCGACTTAATAAGAGGAGTGAACCATACTGAGTCCAACCAACCACGCCCTTCCCTAGTGCTAAAGCATGATGTCAAATATGAATTACTTTCAAGGATAAACATTTATTTTTTCCCTCTTTTTGATTGCACAATTTATATAATCCAAGTTAATAAATATTCATTAACATTTGAATTCCTATATTCAACAAATTCCTAACCTTTTTATACTTCTTGAATTTCTCTACTAGTACGAAAGGACATGTTGAAGGTCTCTATCTCTATTACTACACCTAGACAAGTAATATCGTCTTAAATCTATTGAGTAATTAAGTTTTTTGTAATAAGTAAACTATCAATCAATTCTCTTAACTAAAAAGAGGAAGAAGAAAAACGGCCCTTATTATCATTTTGTTTAAGTTTTCTATGTTTGGTTCTAATAAGCTTTGCCTACAAAACTTTCCTATTTAGATTTCCTAATACATTTTGATGACACATCCTTTGTTTCTATTGCTAAATTTATAGGACAAGTCTACCCATCTCCTTAAGAAAAGCAATTATTTCCTTAATTAACCTAATGCATTTGATTTTTCTTAGCTACTCCATTTTATGAAAAGTTTCAAATTACATAGGTTGATTTAGACATAATTATTTGTGGTAATTTGCTTACTTGCATATAAGGAGTGAGGAGAGCTTTAAGCAATGTCTTGGCAAGGATTAATCGACTTACCTACTATCTTAAGATGTCAAGCTTTCTAACCAATTAACTTTCTTTAAGCTTTTCCATTAAGATGTTTTGCATTAGATTTCACCCCTTTATGGATGAGAGTTCTTAAATATTTATCAAAAGATTCCATTTTAGGAAAACTAAGAAAGCAAGTTAGTCTCTCTTTAATATTTGCTAAAGTGTTTCTAAAGCGAGAAATGGATGACTTTTGTTAGTTTATTTTAAGAAAGAAGAAAGCACCTGCTTAATGGTTTTTGTATTCTCCTAAAGGCTTATGCCAACAATATAATGTCATTAGTAAATATTATACAAAATATGAATAAGGGAGCTCCGCTAATTTTGAAACTTTCCCAATCGCCAAAATTAAACCTTTTTCTTTACCATTCTACTTAAAAATTTTAAGTTTAGAATAAATAAGTAAAGGATAGACAATCCCTTTATTGAATTCCTCTACTAGGGAAAAAAGAATCTAAAGGTCGCCCATTGAGTAAGACTTCCATGGAAATAATAGACAAATAATAATCAACCAACTCAATTCACCAAGAAGGAAAGTTAAGGTTGATTAAGATCCAATGTGGAGAGTCCCATTCAATGGTATTATAGGTCTTTTCAAGATTTAGTTTAATAATCATCCATTCCTTCTTCTAGATTTCTTTTCAAAATATTAATGATTTCATTTATTAATATTATATTTTCTATAGCTTTCCTTCCTAGCAAGAAGCTTGATTGGGTAAGATGAACAATTAAGTCAAGTATAGGCTTCAAGCGATTCACTAAAATTTTTTAGATGACTTTGTATAAAGTTGTACATAGTTTAATTGGTCAAAATTGTTCGATGTGATCTACTCCACTTTACTTGGGAATTAGGTAGAGCTGTGCTTGATTTAGTTGCCAAGGAAGCCTACGTGTAAGGAATATTTCTTGAATCAGATTTTCAATTGATAGACTTAGGAAGCTATACCATTTCTTGAAAAAGAAAGTGTAGAAACCATCCTTTCCCATGCCTTCTAGGAGCTAATAGTGGAGAGGGCATTCAATATTTCCAAGAGAATTGGGGGGTTTGGTTAATTCTTGTTTATCTTGGTTTAAAAGGCCATACCTAAAAAAACTTTAATATCGAACTGCTTAAGGTACTTCTAGCCTTTGTTGCAGTGAAAATGGTCTTAAACTAATTATTTATTTAGCTTTGAATCTCCTTTAAACTATACACCCAAGTACCCCTTTCATTTTGAAGAGCTAAAATTCTGTTTTTTGTTTTTCTTATTTGCATACTTAAGTGATAGTAGGAGGTATCGAATCTCCATCCCTTATCCATTTTTTTCTTACTTTAGATTTCCATAGCTACTATTCTCTATATAGTAGGTTGTTTAATGATTTAGGGAGATTACTAAATCTGAAGGGGAGTTTGTTAAGACCTTATCTATTTTAGCTAATCTCTTAAGGACCTTTCTTTTTGAATATGTATAATACCAAAAACCTTAGTATCGTCTTCGGGTTTTGGCCAGTAAAGATTTAATTGAGATTAGGCCTTGCGTAATTGTGTGAGCCTATAAGACAAAGAATAGTAGGGGGCACCGTGGTGTTAGTTAGTGTGATTACTCCAATGTTTGAGTTAGATTGGTGTGTAAGGAAAGAAATAATACTTGAATTTAAAGAGTAAGCTCTAGTATGCGAAATATTAAGTAGTTTACCATTAGGTGGTAATCTTATACTTATAGAAATGTGGAGCTGCTGGTTGAAAAGGAGTTAGTGGGCAAAAGTAACATTTGTAAGCAATGGGGTAGTGGAGTGCAAGGTCCAACGTGATTTGCAACTATAAGGGGTAGTTATTGACCTAATCACACAGCCTTATCTACAATCTTCTAGCCATCGATGGCTTCTGTAGTTAGATAGGTCATATAATGGGCCTAAGCCGAGGTTATTCGTAAGGATAGGAAGGTCGGGTTTAAAGAGACATGGTATAGGCCATAAGTTTAGTTAGATCGGCACAAGCCTAAAGGCCCCATATCCAAAAGCCCTATCAATGCTTTTAATCCCCTTCTTCTTCGCAATCTCGTTGTCGTTGTGGAGTTAAGGAGAGGAAAAAGATGGGCTTCTTAAGCATATAGTCGATCTAATGCAGAGGTGTTCATGTTGGCTACAAGACATGGCGATGACGTTGTTGAGTTGACGTGGTAGTACTTGGAGTTCGTGCTAGTGAAGGTTAAGGTGAAGACATTCGAGCTAAGTGACACATGGATTGAGTAAGAGTGGCGGACCTGAGAAAATTGCCACTAGGGACGAGGTAAGTACTCTAGCCTTAACACGGGATACAGGAGGTCCGTCCTCCTTAGTCATCAAGGGGTTCCGAGTAGTTAACCCTTTGTCTATTAGGGTAGAAGAGACATAAGAGGGGATTCGGATTGATAATTTATGAGGTCAAACAGTATGACATGATTCACGGAGACTAAGGAGTGAGTAAAATACTCATTCGTTGAGTTAGATGATTGACCCAAGGTAAATACTGAATGGGCCGAGCTAGGTGCTTTGAGCCGAGATGAAGGTTTAATAGATGGGGTAGTTTAAACAATAAGGGTATAGAGCGGAGGTGTTAAGTATGCAGAGGTGTCAAACGGTTTAGGTTGGCTGGACTAAATTGAGCTGACTACTATCTGGGTGGCTCTTATTTGTTCGTGTTGAGGCTTAGTATTGTTAAAGTGCTGAAGAAGTGCTCTTGATGACATGGAAGTTGAATGAGCTTTGGGAAAACTCCTTGTAAAAGTAACATTTCAAATTCTTACTTTATCGCACGCTTTCATAGTGCAATAAATGTGATGTGCCAGGTGTCCTATTTCTATTGACTTACGTATAGTCGCATACGTTTCATCTTTTGAATGCAACTGTCTGATCAAAATTGTCTCTATGTGTTTACGTCACAACATTTTACATATCTCTATGGACCTACCTCTAGAACTACCTTAGGAAGAAGTTGTCTGAAGGCTTGGACTCATCAGTGAAAAACTGATAAGACATGTTCTTGGTAATAGAATTACTTGGGATAGTAAACTTCTGGATGCAGTAGACTCCATTGGTCTAAATTGGGACCCAAAAGGTGCTCCCCTTGAGTGGTGCCAAAGCAGCTTAAGAGATTGAGGCCTTTATGGCTTTGAGTGTATCGGGGAAGGGGGCAATTAGGAGATTAATGCTTGGGAAACAATACAGAGGTACTATTTTCTGTTAAGCATTGAGTTGTTCCTGAGTATAGAGAAGGAAGGCTCTCATAAATGCCATCTTAAGCAAGTGGTTGGAAGGTATAAGTCCATCTTCATTGAGAGTTGCCTCTTTTGTTGTGCTAGCATGGGCCTTCTTGAAGCAGTTTTTCGTTTGTGGCGTTTTTAAGGAATAGGGAGTCCTACTTGCTCGTACTGGTCATGGCAGATTTTTGTAAGTGTCATGCTTTTTTTTTTTTTTTGCATTGATAATGTTTATTTGTTTCCTTGTAGGTAAGAAACTGGTTAAAAGGATAGAGGTGCCTTATCCTTTTAGAGCTAAGTTGATGAGGTGACGTTAGGCTAAGGTGAAGCCGACCCCAGGGGCAAGGCCATGGAGTCGAGATCAGGGGTAGAAGAGACTAGTAAGATCAAGCAGACTGCTCTACCCCAAGGGATTCCTCTTGTTTGTCCCCTACAAAGCTGCTAGCTATTAAGCCTATTAGCATGGTCCTTCCCTCCATCGATTGTATCCTGATATCAGGCAAGTGCATTAATCAATTTTAATATAGTGGAAGTGAGTCCGAGTCAATCCCTCAGAGACTTCGAGTACTAATATTAACCTTAGTTCTATTATCTAACCGGAAAATTGTGATGAGTTGAATGAATTAAAAATACTAAAATTAACAAACTAAACTAATTATGAGACTTGATTAAGCAATTTAGAAAGTGATAAAACTAAGAACAACTTCAAGAAGGTAAAAATGTATTTAGGCATTATTTCCTCTAGTGTTTAACATGTAACTGCTTAAAATGTATCCAATTAAATCTTTATTATTCTTGACCGGAGGGATTCACAATTAAAGTTAATACATTTCTCAAGCATATTAACCCTAATCCTAAATTATTTATCGGAATCTCTTCACTTAGTAATATAATTCAGAATCGCATTAATGTATAATGAATTCCTACACAAACGAACAACTTTCCAGAAGAAACATGTATCTTATCTCTAAGTACATATGTAATTCTCTCCAATTATGTAAAGATCTAATTACATATGTAATTTCTCAATCATCATGCATAATATCATAGATTGATACTTTAGAAATATCAATTAACAATTAAATAACATAATTGAATCAAGAAAAGATAGAAACTTTATTGAAAAATATCAATCTATCTAATAGTCACATGAAACCCTAGGTTCCATAATCTTAAATACACGAATCTTAAGCTATCATAATGAAACTAAAAATAAATTCCAACAAAATCCTGAAATAAAACATGAAAAACCCCTTTTGTTGATGATTAATCTCTCCAATCTTGAAGTTGGTGTTGCTTTCGCCTTTTTCTTCTCCTTCTCTTCAAGTCTTTTCACTTTTGAATGTCCAATCTCCTGTGCGAAACCCTAGTATGTTCTTTTATAATGTATTATAAGGTTTCCGTTTTCGTCACTAGACACGGCTTGGGACACAGTCGTGTCCCCAGGTCGTGTAACTTTTTGACCTTGGCAAATTTTCCTGGATGGACACAGCCTGGGGACATAGTTATGTCCCAGACTATGTAACTTCAAAACTTCATAAATCATTCATTTGAACTCCAAATTGAGTGAAACTTGATTCCTTTTCTTCATTTTCAATCCAAGAACACGTTCAAACCTTGAAATCAAAATTTTACTCAATTAAGTATCAATTTCTTTAAAGAAAACCAAAGACGTAAGGGAAATACTATAAAATCACCATGTGAAATATGTTTAAAATAAAAGTTATCATATCCCCACCTCTATGCCTATAACAGTAGTAGATGACTCTACTAGTGTCAACAGAAGTAGTGATGCTTGCCCCATCTAATAGGGATGAGAAGCATGTAGCCGGGGCTAGTTCCCCGACGGAGACAGCAAGGTAAAAAAGGAAGGCCTTAGAAACTGCTAAGGACAAGGCCTTTACGGGGCCAAGATCTAGGGTGGGAGAGATTAGCAAGATTGAGCTGACTGCTTTGCCTTAGGGGACTCCTCTTATTGGTCCCCTCATAGAACTGTTGGCTATTGAACCTGTGAGCATGATCTTTCTCTCCATTGGTTCTATCCTTACCTCTACACCCATAACAGTTGTGGATGACACCACCAGCGTCGACGAACTGGACGCAGTGATGCTTGCCCTATTTGATAGGGATTAGGAGAGGCTAGCTGAGGCCAGTGCCTCGGTGGAGACACCAAGGAAGAAAAGGAGGGCCCTAGAAATTGCTAAGGACAAAGCCCTTGAGGTAAAGAAGATGAAGAAGGGGTGGGAGCCTATTAGTTGGTCATTCGTCCACAACTGGCCTTCAGGTCATCCCTACAGTTGTGTTGATAACTTCGGGGACTATTACACTTCGAAGTTACAAAGTCGCAACAGTCTCGTTGTGTAAACCATTCTCTGATAGTAACTAGCCTCATAATACTTACCATAGACATGTTCTACACAAGACATTGACGACTCCTCGCTTTGAAGTAAATAATCCAATTAAGAGTTGAGCTAAAGTTACAGTAATTATCAAGAACTTTAAGGGACATTCTACAGAACTTCCTAGGAAATTTTACATCAACGCAACAGTCAGCTAATTTACATATCAACTATCAGTGTTTCAGTCTTAAGTTACTAAAGAGACTCTAGATATATATTAACCACTAGGCGAATTGATCTTCATACCCCAGGCTTCAAAAAAACTAACCTCTGGATAGTTGTAGGGTGGCATATTACTTGAGGTATTTAAAAATCAGGACTTGCAAAGGGACCTATATGGATATGAGCAACTACAGCTCAGTAAGTTGATTTGGAGACTCGTGAATGTATATAAACATAAATAAGATTATTAAGCAATTATTTTCATGCAATGCAACAAGCAAGTGTCATCATATAACGTAGTTCGGTCCGTTGCGAAATCAAAGAAATTTCACTTGCTCTAATCCGGGTGGAGGAGTTTTCATGTTATGTAACAGCTCACAACCAAACCTAAGTTTGTGCAACGGAGATACTGCTCCTCCTAAGACTATCCTTTGAACCAATTCCCTCATCCTCACTGCAACCTCCTCTCCTGTCACTTAGTTCTACTAAGGATGAGGAAAAGACCAATTTGCTATCTAATGCTATCTTTTTCGAAGGTGTCGGTGTTTGGTTGGAGAATCCTAATGATCCCCTAAAGGATTGCAATGTATGACAATTTAGGGCATAAGAGCTGATTAAGATTAAGTTCCATTTAGGGTGTTCAGACAATTTCACACCAATCCAGTTATAATACACAATCAATCACAACATAAATTTTAACATGAATTCAGATACACAAACACATGGATAAACTACTTATAATCACAATCACATACAATCCTAAGTCTCCAAGTACCTTAAAATAGTACTCCAATACGGTAAAGTAAAAACTCAACTTACTTGGAATTTTCGGTCGCCCAATTACTTAATTGCAGGTCGGTTCGTCTCCAGGTATCCTATAATACAAATACGTCTTTTTAATACTTATACTTTGATGATACATATTCTAAGTTATAATTTAACTTACTTCTCCATATATACCTATTATTTACTAATGATTTACTCTACTTTAGTTCGGGATTCGGTTTCTAAATTAGATTTCAGTTTTGATTCTACATTATCTTTAACTACGAGGAATCTTATATACGCTCGAATCCTAATGTGAAATTAATCACATCAAGCTCAAGTATTCTAATATCACACTGGGTCTTAATTTAGTGTCCAAACCTATTTGGTATACTCTAATCCTAATTGGGGTATCGAATTTACTCTCAATGTGAGGAAATCTTACATTTTTTATACAATTACCTAAAATTAAATTTTGTTTCAGATTTATTATGACTGATTTTTATTATTATATTATCCAAATAAACCTAATTTTTCATATTTATTAAATTTCCAATTCCACATGTTCCTAATTTCTTACAATTATCACATAATTCCTATATTAATTACACTTAACACTCTAAAGACTAGGATTAGGTTTCCACATCAGAGATTAACATTCTTAAACATCTAATTACCTTCTAAATCAGTGATTAATCACTTAATCACCTAATTAATCCAAAATTACCCATTTTTTTCATCATTTTAGGGCAAAAAAATTACTTAAAAATTTCAAAAATTAATTTTAAAAAAATGGCTTTGTAGTACTATTCTATATCACTTAAGCATTCTATAGAAAAAATTTGAGCTCTAAACTACACTCTTAAGCCTATTTATTTTTAATTCTAATCATGTTTGGTTTTAGCTAATTTCTCAAGAAACCTATATTTACAGACATGATTAAACTTAATCACTATTTTTCCTTAAATATACATACAATAAAACCTCAAAATAATAAATTTCATAATTTTTTGGGCAAAATAAATAATTTTAAGAAATTTTACAAAATCGGAGAAGATGTGAGACTCACCTGGTTCGATGGCTTTTTGGCCTCCAACATTGGTTCAGGTGTGTCAGCCAGTCTAGGTGGTGGGTTTGGAGTGGGGTGATGGTAGTAGTGGTGGTGGTTTGGTTCCAAGTGGTGGTGATGGTGTATGGGTTTGGCCTTCTTGCTCTCTTTGCATAGATTTAGGACAAATTTTTAAAACCCTAATTTTTTTCTCTCAATTTTGGTGCTCTCAATTTTTCCAAGGTTTTAATTGTCCAAATGAGTTCTGTAATTTTTCTTGCTATTTATAGAGCCTTGTAGGAATTATTATGCATTAATTAGACAAAACATTGCACAAATTTCTTCCAATTTGTCTTTTATGTTGCTTGTTTTTGATTGGTTGATTTTTGTTCCTTACTTCCCTTACTGCTACGACCAAATATGGATCATTCCCTATTCCACTAATTTTTTTTTCTGATTTTTCCTTATTTATTTTCTAATTTTCTTTAATTATTTAATAAGTTTCTAGCTAATTTCAGGCAATTTAGGTAATTTTGCATATTTTTATCTATACGTAAATACATATAGGGTACAAGTAAATATTCCTAATTATTATTTAGACTATTTTATGATTTTTAGTATACATATAATCTATCTCTAGCAATTTATTAGTTATTAGATTGTATTTTTCGCCTTTCTGCCTTTTCGATAATTAACAAGTAATATACTTAAAATTTGAAAATTTTATAGTTTCTTATTTTATTACTTATTTTCTTAAATTCAAGTTTATGGGGTCATTTTTACTAATATTACTAACTATAGTTTATAATTTAGGTTTAATCAGATCCTTTAACCGATCGCCCTAAATTTTATGTACTAAGTTCGATCCTACGGTTACTAGGCTTATCTTTAGGGCTTATAGGGACGCCTTTTTTGAGGTCTTGAACAAGTTTTAGTATTTAGAGATAATGCCAAACTCGTTTAAGGATGTGGTATACGAGTCTTAGAATAAGGAGTTGCGCCTTTAAGGGAGCAAATTTGAGACCATGAAGGCTAGGGGAAAGCTCTTAAGGCAAAAGTGGGACCTTCGTAGCAATGAAATTACGTCGCGCCACCGAGGTCTTAGCTTCAAGGCTTCGATGGGATCATATATCCTTGGTGATTGGGCCATCCTCAAAGACTTGTCGAAGATGGAAGGGGATACTCTTATAGAGATGGTGGGTCACTTGATCTCGTTCATTCGACAGGTAAGTCTTCGTATCTTTAAATTGATATATTTCCTTATCGTTATTGCTTTGGTCTTAGTTTGTATATTCCTTTTCAGTACCATGGTTAGGTATTGCTATGCCTTTACAACTACAATACGCTACTCAATGAGGTAAAGGGACTTTATGGTTAGTGTTTAGTGTATAGATGGGCCTAAGAGAGGTAGAGTCCTCCTTTAGGAAATATTTCGAAAAATTTAGCAAGGTTAATGGGCACTTGCGCATCTATTATGTGTAGATGATTGTATTTAAGGGGAAGTTACAAGAGGTAGAGTAAGTTCGGGTTGATGCTGAGAAGACAGCTAAGCGGGCTAGCGAACTTAAGACTTAATTGGAGGTCAAACAGGGGGTTAAGGCTTAACTCTCTTAGAAACTAGACAAAGAGAGGAAGGCCAAAGAAGAGCTTGAAAAGGAAAATGATAAGCTGTGGGCATTAGTTTCTAAGCTGAATATCAAGCTGGCAATGAAGGCATTTAAATGTGACAGTACCAAAACAACTTTATTAGAGCTGGTTGATTAAGAAGTTAGGTTGGAGCAGGAAATTTAGGAGCTCTAAAAAGAAACCACGGAGATGAAGAAGATCATCTCTAAATTTGAGACTAAGGATGATACGAGTCCGTGGATGAACACACAAATACGATATCACACGTAACCAGGGGATGGGTACAAGTGGCAAGATGGTCTGAAAAGTAAATAATAGTCGAGGGTGAGTAGGGGTTTTCGTGCACCGACAATGGATATAATGTAATAACGCTTCACACGAGCTCGACTCATACTTGATATAACGTATAAGTATGGCCTAAGGTCACTCGTCACTAGTCCACGCTTGAATGGACTAGATAAGAGTAACTCAAGAAAAAAGCAGGATGATACTTAACTCGAGAGAAAAAGTTCATTGTATTTTTTTGTATATGTTGTTTTTGCAGCTGTTACATTATGTGATTATTTATAGTGCCTTATTCGAGCAAATTCTACGTTATAGAAAATGATAAAAAGAATCCCTATTTGCTAAATAAAAAGAAGAAGAATGTATAAAGAAAATGCGAAATCGTGCGCAGCAAACGTCCCCTATCAGAAAGGACAATAAGGTTATTAGAAAGGACATCGCGCGTGCGTTTGCACATTTTTATTCTGTAATTCTAACAATGTTGCGAGTCGAACAAGGGCGGTCCTTTGATTAGGTTTGTTTGCCATTGGTAGTTTAGCACCCTGATGGTTGAAGCTGGACAGGGGATAGATTAGGGCAACTCACATTTGGGTTGGCTTTAGATGGTCGGCCCTTCACAATCATCAGCTCGGCTTCAGCTTTCTGGAGATGGCTATTTTCCTGGTTTGGTGCTTTGACTGGGGTGTGAGGAAGGGTCGGCTCCAGGTGAAGGTTAATAACTTCGGCAACTTCCTAGTTGGTGTGGAGAGCAAAGTAGCTTGGCGAATTGAACTGGGGAAAATACTGCTCTTCGGTGCTTAACTTTCTTTGGAGAGCTTGGCGGACCATGTGAGAGAGTCCTCTGGCTCGGGAACGAATGATCGGTCCTCGATCCCTGTTAAGGGAAGTGCTTAGTGAGGTCGCCTCTAATAAGGTTGTTATGGATTTCTATAAGACAAACCAATAGTTAGAGGAGCTAGAGGACATCTCCACTAAGTGTGCTTGGGTTATTCGAAACGAGGTGCTTTCCCATCATCTCGAGCTTAACTTTAGCTTCCTAGGCTGGCTGGATGCTCCAACTCATTGGTAGAAGAGGGCAGCCCAAGTAAGAGAAAGAGATATTGCTTAAGTAGTTGATGCGATTTAAGGCGCCCCTCCTACGGCTGGGGTTAGTTAAGACACTTCTTACCATTTACTTCTACCTTGATAGCTTAGCAGGAAGTCACTCCTAAGAGTGCTTCCAAGGATAATCTAGGTCTAGGTGATCCTCTTGCTAACCTAAGTTAGCAAATTAAAGCCCCTCCTTCTATAGCCTTAAGCCTTAGGCTAGTCATCTTAGGAGCAGGGGCCATTAGCAGATCAACCCTTCGAATAGATTGAAGCATTAGACTTTTCAGAGCTTCTAGGCTTTAACTTCTCATGGTATCGGTCTCTAACTAGTATACGGGCCTATCCTCTCTCCCTTCTACTTTGACTAGTATAGAGAAGAGTGCTCGATCACTAATGGATGGGTATGAATACAAGTCCTCCCCTAGAATAAGCTTAGAGAAGACCGGAGGATGTGTAAGGAAGTCTTGCAGCTACTTGAAGGTTGCCGTACACTGAGGAGTCCCCTTAAGATTCTTGAGAATTTTGAAGAATTTAGCACATCTGTTTATAGTCTTGAAGACAAATCTATTCAGCATGGCTACCATGCAGGTGAGCTTTTGTACGTATTAGACTTAGTAAGGGGGCTTCGTATCCTTGATAGCCTGTATCATTTTAGGGTTAGCCTCGATTCCCCTCTAGATGACCAGGAAGCCTAGGAATTTGGCAAAACCAATCCTAAATACGTATTTTTAAGGGTTCAACTTCATGTCATATTTTCTCATTTGGTTGAAGGCTTCCTATAAGTCATTGACATGATTATCAAGCTGTTTTCTCTTGACTATCATATCATCGATGTACACCTCCATGTTCCTCTAGAGTTGAGGCTTGAACAACTAGGTTACTATATGCTAATACATTACCCTGTCATTTTTTAGGGTGAAGGGCATGACAATATAGTAGTATGTGTTGAAGCCGGTGACAAAAGAGGTATGGACTTTGTCATTCGAATCCATCTTGATTTAATTGTAGCTCAAAAAAGCATCCATGAAGCTAAATAAGGCGTGTCCTTATGTGGAATCAAACAATTGGTTAATCTTGGGGAGAGGGAAGCAATTTTTGTGCAAGCTTTGTTAAGGTCAGTATAATCAATACACATGCTCCACTTCTTGGACTTTTTCTTGACTAGTACTATATTTGCCAGTTAGGTTGGATACTTCTCCTCTTTGACAAAGCCCACTTTAAATAGCTTTTGCATTTCTTCTTCTATTGTGGCTTACCTTTTTGGTGCAAAATGCCTCTTCTTTTGCTTGACAGGCTATGCACTTGAGTCAAAATAGAGGCTGTGGGTTGCCAGGTTAGGAGAGATCCTGGGCATGTTCGATGTTAATCAAGTAAACCTGTCCAAGTTGGCCTATAGGAGTGAAATTATCTCCTCCTTCACCTTGGGAGGGGTCTTAATCTTGACCTTGGTGGTTTGGTCGGGAGAGGCATTGATCTGTACCTCTTTTGTTTTTTCACCTAGCTTACCTCTCTCAGTTGACTTCTCCAATAGGCCAGTCTCTAGAGCAAAGACACTATTTGCTTTGGTAGACTTGATATAAAGATCTCAGGAGAGCTTTTAGTTACACTTACAAATTTCCACCCCAGTAGGGGTCGGGAATTTGGCCTTCAAATGGAGGGATGAGGTAATGGCTCTAAAAGCGTTCAAGCTTGGTCGTCCTAAAAGAACATTATAGGGGAATGGGTAATAGACTACAATGAACTCTACTAGTCATCACGTAATGTTGTTGCCATTACCAAGCTCCAGTGAGTTTATGGTGATAAGATTGATTTTAATAAGTAACTTGCTTCGTATCCTTTCGTACATATGCAAGAAAAGGATGTCAATAGAGTTGCTAATGCCCATTATAATCTTGAGGACCTCAAAATTGGCAATCCTTGCTCCTATTACAAGGGCATCTTCATGAGGGGTGTTTACCCCATTTAGGTCTTTGTCGGAGAAAGAGATTGAAGTGTCTACCTTTTGCTTTTTTTCTCCGACAACTAATACCTTAAATAGCGCATTAGCTAAATCGCTAGTGCTTGGTCAGCTCCCTAGGTATGGTCTCTATTATGCGTTAAAGCGGTAGAGTTGTAACAGTTCCATTGTACAAATTATTCTACGGTAGAAGCTAACACTTTGGTTGCTATCGTAGACTTGATTTACACAAGGTATCCATGACTAACCTGCTTTGAAGTAAATGGTTCCTAAATAAACATGTTATTTACCTATGAAATTATAAAGAATACATATTTATTCTAAAATAATCTAAGTATTTTATAAGATTTAGTAGCTTGAACATAATCTACTTAAGAAATATATTAAAAAAAAAAATTTAAAGAAGAAATCTAAACTTATGAGTGTATCATATCCTCGGTAATATATCCTTGCTCCCCAAGATCTTACAGTTGTTAACTTCAAGGTAAATGTAAGCCACTTCCTAGCTAGTACCTATATCAATATTTATAGGGGTGTGAGTAACTATAGCCTAATAAGTTGGGATAGAAACTTAAAACTATACATCAAACACAAACAGGGTTATTAACCAACTTAGTTTGATACAATGTATATTCAAGCAAATACTATCACACGACGTTACTTGGCTCATCGTGAGATTAGAGAAATTTCACCTACTTTAATCCGAGTTGAAGAGTTTTCATTTAATGCAACAACTCATGATTAAACCCAAGCTTGTACAATGGAGTCATCACTCTTTCTGTAACTACCTTTGAATCATTGTCATGACCTCCTTACCTATCACTTAGTTTGACTAAGGATGAAAAATAGACTAATTATACTATCTAGCACTATTCCTTTTAAAGGGGTTGGTATTTGGCTGGAGAACCCTAAATTTCCCCTAATGGATTACCATACAAGTTCAATTTAGAATTTCAAGTCATATATTTAATTAAATCTGGTTTAAAATGTTCAATCATTTCAAATAATTCACACAAATACAAGTTAAAACAACAAATCAGAATCATAGCATTAACTCAGAAACAAGCACATGCACACAGCTAGTATCTAACAAGCAAAATCAAGCCTACGAGTACTACAAATTAGTACTCCGAAATATAGTAATATATTAATGCCAACTTACTTAGACTCCTCACTTGCTCGTTCGAGGTAGGACTTGCTTAGGTTATCACCAATAATCCTTATAATACTAATATTGTTTCAGTTTTCATATAACTCCCATAAATTGGTTTTATCTTATAACAATTATTGTTTTCTCTAGTTTAAGGTTTTAGTATACTTAATTATTCAGGTTTTTAAATCTTTTAAAGTTATTCTTAATTTAGGTTTGGTTCTGACTCGATTTTGAAGTTGGTTTCTAAGTTATGTTTTTTTTTAACCCAGTTTTCAATTAAAGATTTTATACGAAAACTCTAGGAAATCATTCTGACACATAATGTTGAATTAATCACATTAGTTTCGGGTATCTTAAATATCATATTTAACCCCTAACCAGTATTTTAATTTGTACGATTTACCTCTTATCTTATCTTAACTTAATTACCGAATTTACTTCCAATGTGAGAAAATTTTACATATTTCATATAAACACCTAAATTTAAGTTTCTTACCAAATTATTTCTATTATTATTATAATATAAATTTTAACCTAATATTTTCATACTCATTAATTTCTCATACTTATATATTATACATTGTCATCTAATATGTACATAATGTACATAATATATACATCTAATATGCCCATCACTTCAAATATCATCTCCTAATATCAAATAACATTTTAAAATATCTAAATTCATCTAAAATCAGAATTTATACCTAATTACTCTAAATTATAAAATTAACTTAAAATATATTATTTTTATCTATTACATATTTACTACATAATACCCTAATAATTACCTTTAATACCTTAAATGTTACAAATAGCATATTATATCAAATTTCATCATTTTAAAATATATAATTATGTACTAAATCAATAATTATCTCTTTAATTACCTAAGTAACCCAAAATCACCCATTTTATGCATCATTTTAAGGTCTAAAAATCATCTAAAAATTTATTTACAAAAAAAGGCTTCGTAGCATTGTTTTAAATGCTCTAACCAGCCTATACAAAAATTTTAAACTTAAAACTACATTCTTAAGATCATTTATTTCTAAATTGAAAATTAGTTCGGGTTTAGTGATTTCTTAAGCACTATATATTACAAGACATATTTTTATCAAAATAATATTTTTTCTAAAAACTAAATATAAAAATATTTCAGAATACCAAATTTCATGATTTTCTATAACTAGTTAATATTTTTAATAAAATAAGTAAAATCGGGAGAAAAGATCGAACTCACCGGCTACTGGTGGCCTCTAAGGCTTTGTTGGCTAGCTTGGGCGTTACCACTACTGTGTGGTGGTGGTAGCCATCCATTCCTAAGTGGTTGTTGAATTGGGGATCTCTGTCACGTCCTAAATAGGAGGAGTCATAACAGTTCTGCCGTGTAACCAAAGATAAAAGTTGACTTCACAGTTACTATCGTAAATATAGTTCATACAAGATATACATAAATCAACTAGCTTAAAACGTCTGTTCTAATACCTGTTAATAATCAAACCTGTAGTAAAGCTTTACAAAATACCTATTCTATACAACCTGTTGTCTCATAATATAACAATATTTATACAAATGTTTCACTTCTAAAGTTAAAGTGTATATAATCAAAGTTTATCAAAAACTACATGTTTTATAGTCTATATATAATAAGTTAAGAAACTAGTGGGTATTATACGGAATTCTCAATTAGTTTCCTCAAAACTTAAAAAAAAAGTCAAAAGTAAGGTCAAAAGCTTAGGTTCAATTAATTCTTCGTTTCTCACTTTCCCATTCAACAACATACTAACCTGGGGTTGGCAGTATTGAAACATTCTATCTTCACTCAGTACTTGCAAAAGAGTCTATGGGGATGTAAGCATAACTAGCTTAGTAAGTGAGACGGAGTCAGAAGAGTATCAAACAATCACAAGTAAGGTTATTAATTATAATGAAATGAAATGCAGTTAATCAAATGAAACATCATATAATGTTATTCGGTCCACTATGACGTTAGAGAAATTACATCCGTTCCAACCCAGATTAAGGAGTTTTATCGTAACTTAAATTAGACCAAACTCGGGCTTATGTAATGGAGAACACTCTCTTCCCATAACTGCCTTTGAACTAGGGCTTTCACTTATGCCCTCCTTGCCTGTCACTTAGTTCGACTAAGGATGGGGAAATGACCATTTCAGCTATCCTTATCGAAGGAAATTGGTATTTGGCCTGACATTTTAATCGTTTTTCCTAATGAGTGTTATGCATGTCTAGTTTTGTTTTAATTGAATAGATGTTAGTTATAATCAGGGGTGACCAAATAAGATCATACCATACAAAAACAATGCGAATATGCAGAATAATACATCAAGGAGTTTAACTTCCGTTACAATTGAGTATTATACACATACACGGTATGCGCACAGTCAACTAAATACAAATATAACCAGAAGTACTTTTAAGTCTTCAGATGCTTTAATACAGTATCTTAACAAGCAGTAAAGCTACAATCCCAACTTATTTATTTCGCTGCTTACTATGATAGACTCAAGTTGTCAATAGTTTGTTCATTGGGAGATCCTATATACACAAAATACCAAAATTTAGTTTTCACAATAATTACGAAAACATTATGGTTTAATTTAAAACAGTTATATATATAAATATATTACTTTAATAATGTATAGTTTTATTATTATTATATATCGAGTTAAGTTATTAATTATCGATAATATATGTAATTTATACTATTATGTATTATATGTTGTTTCAATTATATCGAAACGTATTTTTAATTTATTAAATCACGTTTTAATTCCGGTAAGGTTACCGAAACACACACATTCTAGAATATTATAGAATTACAGATTATATTGTCTAAGATTGATCAATTTTAGTAAAATTAGTATCGTTGAGTTCGTACGTATCTAATAATACATTTTACAGGTCCTATTTCTAGAGATTATTTATAATAGGTAGTTCGAGTTTTTATTATTGTTATACGTATCTAAATAAATATTAACGTATTATATGTATTTTAGGTTATTAAATTGTATTTTACCTAATTTATTCATATAATGCTATAATATAAGTATTATTTAGCCCTAATATACCTATAATGTATCTCGATTAGAAAATATCAGTAAAAATATTAAAAATACCTTTTTTATCCAATCTAATCAACAACCTCATACATAGTTTTTTATTTAACTATTTAATGCATTTTAACTTGTTATTACTAAAAACACGTTTTGATTTGTAATTTAAGTTATTTTACTACAAAAAATCGTAATAAATAGTTTGGGCCACCAAATAATTCCCCAAAATTTTCTATAGACTCCTAAAAATATAAGAAACTCAACTATTACTTGGTTTCAAGTTTTTGACCTATCGCCTATATATTCGTATTTATGATTTTACCCCTAAATTATCCTAAATTACTCAATTATGATCCTTTTTACACCAAATTAATTTCAATATGACCCGATTGTTATTATTCCTAAGAGATTAGTACATGTTCATTTCATCATTTAATTTCACAATTTCTTATTTATTTCAAAATTTTAGCCTACTTTCGAGTTATTTTTAGGCAAAAAAATGTAATAAATATGAAAAATATTCAAATCAAAATTCGGGCTACATAGCAATTACCTATATATCATATGTATCCTACACAAAAATTTTGAGTTAGAAACAACATCGTTTAGTACATTTATTTTACAATTCAAATTTTAGATAAATAGTAGTTTTCTTAAACAAGTATACTAAATATTATAAATTTTTTAGAAATAAAAATATTACACGAAAGAGTGTTCAAAATAACCTAACTGCAATTTTTTTCATAATTTTTTGAGTGAATTTACTATTTTTTAAAAATTATCAAAAAATAGAGTAAGAAATTGACTTAACTGTTCTTGGATGCTCTGGTGGCTATGGGGTGGCAGGGGTATGTCGAAAGGCTTAGACACAGGGGATATTCCTTAGTAGTGAAGTGGCTTAACAGTAGATCCATGGGAGCTTTAGGAACTCGCTAAATATGGTAATTGCTCTATTTTTTGTTATTTTCTACGATTTTTTTCTAAATTTTTCTTTTGCTGTTCTAAATTTCAAAGTGCTAAAACGTTACATGTTTGCCATCCTTTGCTATTTATAGGGCTTAATTCATTGTTTTGGATTTTTTTAAATTTTATTTTTCCTTTTTCCAAAAAGGAGGTGTCCTCTTCTTCTTAATTCCCCTTGTTGATTCAGCAACCTAACTCCTATAGCATGCTACACAAATTTTTCCAACTAAATCCAACAAGTTCCAATGCTTTTAGGCTAAGTTTTGTTAGATAATTGCTTAAATATTAACATTATATATGTATTATATTATGATTTAGTTATTTTGTTAATATACGAGTATATATATACCATGTATATATCACATGTAGTGTATAACTAAACTCATATAATTATGATTCTAACATATCTTTTATTTTAAAGATATTTTCTCTTAATTATTTGAATGAATTCAATACATTATATATATAATTAGGTAAATTATGGTTAATTTACGAGTATAATTATTATTTATATCGAGTATATTTATAAAAATACGAGTATATTTATATGGAAAAATTATATTATATTTTCTTATTTTATAGCTTAATTAACTTATCTTTAAGTTCTCGTTGAAATTTGAACTCGATTTTTAGGATTTCGAGCATTTTAGTACTATATTAAATAATCTTACTTCTAATGGTAAAATTGAGATTTTGGGTTATTATTTTCAAAATCTAACTTTACTGTATCACTTCGTTTAATTTTTCTATCTTAATTGTAAAATTTGGACTCAAGTAGATAATTTTCTCTAAAGGCCCTAAATCTAAACTTGGTTGTTTTAAATGCAATTTTAGGAGCTTACAATCTCCTTATAAGCTCCATTTGCACAGATTTTTTTCTAATTTTGAAAAAAAACCCTAATCCTCTATTTTTCGATTCTCTTAAATTTTTTTACTCTCTAAACAAATCAAATGAGCTTCTGATTTAATTTGGGTATTTATAGCGCTACTTACGATTTTTTTTTTCTCATTAAATTAACTTGACATTGGTCTTATTCTCTTTCAATTTGCTTTTTATTTGGCTAAATTTTATTGATTGATTTTTCTTTTTTAATTTTCTGCTTGCCATGCCCCAATTCTAGACATTTCCTCATGTTTCCATGCGTTTCATGATTTTTCTTTAGTTATTTATGAATTTTCTTTAATCATTTAGTCTTATTTTAGCATATTTTGAGTATTTTAGGTAATTTCGTATATTTTTACCTACATGTAAATTCATATATGATATAAATAAATACTCTTAAAAATTATTTAAATTATTTTATGATTTTTAGTGTGCATATAATTTATTTCTGTTGATTCGTTAATTATCAGAACTAGTTTTACGTGTTTCCGATAAATAACAGGTAATTTACATATAATTAAATATTATATTAATTAATTATTTTATTATTTATTTTCCTACATCTAGATTTACAGGATTATTTTACTAATATTCCTAACCTCGTCATAAAATTTGAGTTGGATCAAACAATTTGCTCGATCGCTCTGTATCTGACAGATCGAACTCCGAACATCAGATTATGGTGCTTACAGTCTCTTAATAATTATATTGATCATGCCATTGGAAGCATGATCATTTGGGCCTTAGTTGTTGTGGTGATCTTTGTTATACTTTGCTTAGGCGCCCTTGGTTTGCCACCTCCGAGGCGCCTTGTCTTCATTGTCATCTGAATGATCATTGTTCCTCCTCTGGGCCACATACTCGCCGAAGAAGCCTTATTAAATAATATATTCAATTGTGTTCTTTAGTTATAAGCACTCCTCTATGGTATGGCTGTGGTTGTCGTGGAACTAGCAATACTTGTCTAAGTTCCGATGATTAGGATTTCCCTTCATCTTAGTGGGCTTCTTCAGTAAAACTTTGTTTGGCACCTCGATGAAGACTTAGGTGATCAGTCGGTTCAGAGGGGTATGTTGTGTATAGATAGGAAGGGGAAGTGGGTTCTACTTGGCTTAGCACTTCTTATTGGTCAAGCCTTCCCTTTAGCTTTGCTTGGAGCCTTACCATTGAGGTAATCTTTTATGAACAGTCCTTTCTTATCCTTCTTACGCTCGACCTCTCTTGGTCGACATCGTGCTTGGTATGAACGTTGTTTTTTTGGTCCATGTATTTCTAGGCCTTATTCTAGAATTCGATCAAGGTCTTTGGGTTGCTCTTCTTAAGTGTAATAACCCAATTGGAACTCCTCTTATTGAGATATTGTTCGCTTTGGCATAAAACACCATACGGTTTTATCCCCTACTGGAGTAACTTCCTAGGAGGTTACCCATCTTAGGATTGCTCTAACTCAAGCATGCTTAACTTTAGAGTTTCGATGTATTCTGAGCTGCTACACAAAAAGGCGCCTCGCTGATTAGAGTTCCTTTTAATTACATGTAAAGGGTATTACTATCCACCCCCTATATAGAACTGATGTCCTTATCAGTTTCTTTATACAGGTCTAAAACCACTTCTAGGTAAGGACTTGCCCTTTTGATTGGTAGAATGCTTTGATAGCAAGTGTAATGACTTGATTGAAACTCCTCTCATTGAGGTATCGTTCGCTTTGGTGTAGAACATCGCACGGTTTTGTCCTCTGATGCAGTAGTCTCCTTGAAGGTTACCCATCATGGGATTGCTACAGCCTAAGCACACTTAGCTTTAGTATTTTGACGTAATTCGAGTCACTACATTAAAAGGTGTCTCGATAATTACAATTCCTTCTACTTGCATTTGAGGGGTATTACAACAAGCAAGCGGAAGAAGTCTCCCGTAGGTCTTATGCTGAGCTATACGACATGTATTGCTACTCCTTCATTTAACTGAAGGATCTCAACCATGGCATTGTTGAACTAGGCTACATATTCTTGCAGAGTCTCCCCTTTGCTTTACCTTATCAAGTATAAGGACAAAGTGTCCTTAGATAGGGGCTTATTAGCCTTGAAATGGAGACTAAACCTCCATGCCAGTCACTGTAGGAGCTAATGGAGTTCTTGGGTAGGTAGTTAAACTACATCTGAGCTACTTTCCTTAGAGTTCTTGGAAAAGCCTTACACATAATGGCGTTTTCATGACCATGAAGGTTTATGAGGGTATAGAAGTGGAGGAGGTTATCATCAGAATCACCAGTGCCATCGTATTGGTTTAGGGTAGGAAGCTTGCTGTTCGGAGGCAATACTTCATCCTAAACACCTTTAGTGAAGGGAGTTTTGTTGCTGGCGACCAGCCTAGTGTCGTTAACTGCCTTGCTCCCCTAGTGCTTGGAGAGCTTTCTTATTATTGTGTAGAGTTTGTTGAGGTTGGCATTATCTATCAAGTGAGCTTAATGTGCAGCAGAGTATGCCGGTACTCTAAGGGAGTTAACCACTTGCCCATTGCCAGCAAAGGTACGATTGTAGGTGGCCATAGACTGTGCCTGTTGTTCCTATATTGGGGGATAGCGTAGTTGATCCTTATTATTTTCCTACTATTGTTGTTGGTTATTGTGCTTAGTGTAGGAATTAGAGGCTTTAGGTGAATGGGTTCGTGTGCTACCCCTCTCAGCGTCCTTAAGGTGAGCTTGGAGCAACATGTCTTGGGCAGCAAACTCCTTAAGCAGGCACTTCGAGTGCTCCAAGTGCTATTTGAGCATCTCCTTAGCTATAGGCTAATTGTCGATGGGTTGGTTGTTCACTAACCGATTCTTCTCAAAGTTGTTGATGCAAGACATGCTAACAGTTGAGGGTAGTGTTTGGTTGAGTGTTTGATGTGTATTTAGGTAGATGATTAGATTAGATTCCTATAGACAGCACCAAATGTTGTCTTTGTGTTTTGGCCGGTAAAGATTTAGTTGAGATTAGGCTTTACGTAATTGTGTCAGCTTGAAGGACAAAAAATAGTGAGGGGCACTAGAGTCTTGTTCGGTGTGGCCATTCCATTGCTTAAGTTAGATTAGCGTGCAAAGAGAATGATAATACTTAAATGTAAACAGTAGGCTTTAGTGTGTGAAATATCAAGTAGTTTATTGTTGGGTGGTGGTCTTGTATTTATAGGAGAGAAGAGCTGTTGGTTGGAGAGGAATTAGTGGGCAAAAGTCACATTCGCAAGCAATAGGGTAGTGGAGTATAAGGTCCGATGTGGTCTGCATATGTAGGAGGCAGTTGTTGACTTGATCGCATAACCTTATCTATTGTTTTCTAGTCGTTGGTGATTGTTATAGTTGGATAGGTTGTATAATAGGCTTGAGTAGAGGTTAGCTGCAAGGATAGGAAGGTTGGATTTAAAGAGGTACAATATAGGCCATAAGCCCAATTAGATTAGCACAGGTTTAAAGGGTCCATATCTAAAATGCTCTATCAATACTTGAAGTTCCATTTTCATAGATTTTTGGGTAAGTCCTCAATAGTTGATAAAACATTTTTGGGGAATTGCATCTACACTGTATGATGCAACACATTGGCTGTACGTAAATCTATTTTTGTTCATTCTTACTCATGAGTACGTATTGAAAATGACCCTTAGGCCATTTAGGTGGGTAAAAAACTTTTGCTTTTGAATAAATTTTCCTTCCAAGTCATATTATACTAAGTTCTATCTAAATGCCATTAAATTAAACTAGATACAACATGTCTATTCAACTAAGTAAAAATAGGTTCTACATAACTGTCTTAAAATATTGATTTGTAAATTAAGAAGAGAGGGGAAAAAAAAAAAGGCGAGGAGAGAGAATTGAGATGTGCAAATTCAAGTTAATATATGAAAAGAACATTTGCTTTTTTGTGGGTCTCCTTTTGGTTAATGTTATTTGATGTTACCAAGTGTCCAGTTAAGGTAGTAGAATAAATCCTAATAAAATATTAATATATATATCATATACAAATTATGTATGATAATTGATTTGAAATTATTCATATTATTAATATTCGTGTTAATATTTTATTGATATTTATATACTACGTGTATATAAGAAGTGATATATAATACCTTTCGATTTTTTTTCCTCTTGAAGGGGGAAAGGAAGATACATACATTTTTTGGTCCAATTAACATGCGTACCATTAATTTTTTATACTCGTTTTAGAATACATGTGTTTTTAATGAAACTTCATATCCATTGTTTATTAAAGGTGGACATACCCTGGAAATTATTATTTTGTCACTTTTGTTCCTCTTTTTATGATCTCATATTTATTTGTCATAAAATTATTAATAAGGTATTGTTGAAGAGGTTTTTCTATATTAAAATTTTCCGTTAACGAATATTTGATTAGGGAAACGATATTTAATATCATTATTGTTATTATTTTCAAGATATTAATAAAACTATTATAAATCAAGATAGTTAGAAAGGATAGTTGATGTTTATATATAGATCTATTATCACAAATACCTTTAAAACGTTCTAACAAGATATAAAATCATCTCTTTTATATAAAATGCTCTTTATATAAATTAAATACTATTATATATCTCTCTATGAAAGTTTTTGGAAATAGTTAAGGTATTGAATAAAATATAATTGTAAACAACATAAAGAATATTTCTTGCTGAGGTCATTTAATCTAGTGGTATCGCTATTGATTTTTTATTGGAATCGATCAAGATTCAAATTTTCTTTGCACATAGTTGGAAGAAAAAAAGAAGAGGGGTTGGGGCACTGCTTATGTGAACCTTATGATGTATAACTTTAATAAACACCTATGAATGAAATATATAAATTAAATTATAGATTCTAAGAGGGACTTATATTTATTTGTATGCGCACGTGGGAAATATTGTACCAAAACACATAACATATACAATTCCAAAAAAGCTTTCAAATGGTCATTACACAAGGTGTTATGTTGAATTTTATAAATTATAGCTTATGCATAATGTATTCAAATCACTAATACATATGCATCTTTACAAAAACATTCGAGAAGTCGTTAGTATTGAATATGAAATATAAATTTTAAAAATGAAAACCAAGATCACTTATTTGTAAAAGTCTAACAATACGACCTTTATATTTGTAATTAACCTTTTATAATACAAATATGGTATCGATGTAGAATATCTGTTTATGGCCATACATATTATAGCATATAATTTTTCTAAAACATTATATCAAAATATCAAATTATTATGAATAAATTTCGTTAATCATCCTTATGAAATTTGTAAATAATATGGATTTTTTAAAAATTTACAGTTACCACTTAACTTTTCGTAAATGATACGGATTTTTTAATTATTTGCAGTTGCCACCCAACTTTTGCCTACTAGAATACTAACCTAGCCTAAATGATGATGTGTTATGCCACCTTATGGCTACATCAATATTATTTATTATTTTATTTAAGTAGTATAATTATACATGTATTTAATTAACAACAATAATAGAAAGTAAAAAATAAATTCAAAAAATAAAAAATTGTTGTTTGTATATATGCATATACTTATATTATACATACATGTACTATATATATTTATGTGTGTATAAATATATATTAAATGAATTAAATAATTAATGAAACTAAAAAGTTTGAAAAAAAAAAGATCAAAAGTAGTACGTTGTTTACGAATACCCAAAGGCAAAGAGCAGCCCAAATGGCCTAAATCTATAGTAGGTCGTACAACCCACGCATTGACCCAAGGCCCTTGAATTGGTTCTTGTTTCTTGCTATATGCTCATGCTTATGAACGCCTTGAAAGTTGTAACTTGTGATTTTATTTAGGGCATCTAACTCCAAAAAACGACACATACGGTTTTGGGGTTTTGTTCCTGGAACTGTTGAGTGGCCGCCGAGCACTGGACATAGTAGAATGGGCCCAAGCCCAACCTGACCAAATAAGTAAACGAAAAGTTTTCCAAATTGTGGATGCTGGCATTCAAGGTCAATATTTACAGAGAGGGATACTAAGAGCAGCTGAAATTGCAATGCAGTGCCGGGCCCCAGAACCCAAGTTAAGACCCAGCATGGATGAGCTGGTTAAAGCACTAGAACAGCTTCAAGAATCTGAAGAGATGGTGGGAACGAAGCTCCCTCAAGAAGGTCAACTACTTTTGAGGTGCAAGCAATGGCAATGACATGCACGAATCTCATCCTTAGCCAGCTGCTTTGCCAGTTTTCTTGTTAATATACTGTATGGAATTTTGAATTTTTGTTACAATTCAAGAAGGGTGCTGATGCCGATGCCACCAGCAGTTGATGCGGGAACGATATTGAAACTCCTCGAGCTTTGTACGGTTTTGTTATTCGGTATATTACCGGTTCAGCATTTTATTGCAGCAATGATTCATGGAAGTTGCAAAGTTAAAGGCATAGGGAGATCAAAGATACTTGGACAAATGTGTACTTACTATCTAGTTCAATTATTGTTTCATTATCCATGGACATTCAGACATATGATTTGGTCTTTATACGATCAATTTAAACAAGAATGAAGTCCGAGCTGCTGCTCGTTCCTGCTCCTTTATCAACACACAATTTCGGCATATGAATAGCCAATTTTATTACCGTAAATACAAAACACTCTTCATGCATGAAATGTAAAATTTAGTACATTTAGCTTTTGTACCATATTCGCTGTCTATTTGATGGTCTTACAATATTATTGCATAGCTTTTACCTTTTAATGACATCCTTATCACTACTTTTGAGACGAGGAAGAAAAAAAGCTCATTGTGATAGAATTGAATGTAATTTGGACAGCAAGATGTAATAGGGGTGGAGGCAGATTGTCTCATACTGCGACAGAAACTACAGCCCTTCGATCCAACCAGCCACTGCTTCTTCTTGAATCCACCACCATAGCAACCGCTGGGCTCAAACATCCTCCTACAAGCTCAACCGCCGAGAAAACTACTCCTCGCCGGAACAAAGTGAACATGCTTCACCCGATCGGGTTTGAAAGAAAACGAAATAACCGGTCAGCTTGATGGGTTAATTCCAAAGCGTACAAATTCATGACGAACTGGGAGTTTACCTTAGTTCAGGTTAGATGGCGGTGGCCTTGCCGTTGAGTTCGTCGGAAAATTTTGAAGATGGAGAATCCGTCCTGTTTTGTTACTTCGTAACTGGGTTGAAAATGAAGAAGAAGGGAAGAGGAGAAAGATGTCGGTTGTAGGACGCGACTTAATGCGAGTGAAATCTCGATTGATGCAGAAATTTACCCAGTTTATGCCGCAGTGATAATGGCTCCTTTGTGGAGCTCGCCTAGGGTTTAATCGTTGACGCAAAATATCTGTTTTCTCCCTCGCGAATAGGGGCAACGACGAAGCAAAGAGAAGAAGGAAGCAGGGGCAGTAAAGTTTCACAATCTCAGAACGTGAGATGAAGAGAGGGTTTCGCTGCAACGAACGAGAAAGCGGAAAAGGGCAGAGAGGGATGGAGGGAGAGGAAGAGAGAGGATGACGAGAGAGATAGTGTGAGTGCCCATATTTTCGAAGAGTTGGGGCAATGTTGCTGAAGAGATTTGGCCATTTGTAATTTAGATCGAGTAAATTTTATTTGAATTAGATATTAAGATTGTGTTTGATGGTAAAAATTAAATTGAATAAAAAAAATTAAATAAAATAAGTATAAGAAGGATTATATAGTATAATTTTATTGTATTATGTTTATTTTGTATAGTATTAGATATAAAATTTATATTAAATAATTAATTATTTATATTATAAAATAAATTATGTTTTGTTATATTTAATAAAAATAATATTCATTAACTTAATATTATAATATGGAAAGGTATTTTTGGGAATGTAAAATATTTTTTATTTTTGTCTAGTAAATTTTATTTCTGTACTATAGTACAGATAAGAGAAAATTTAGATATTTTATTCGATTCATTAACTTAATTTTTATTCAGTTACTAAGTAAATTTACAAATTAAATATGAGATAAATTTTTTTATCTAATTTAGTACCACAAAATTGCATAATCAAACGCTATTTAACAAATAATTAAGTATATCCCGTACGTATATCAATTTATAATTGTTTATTGGCTATCATAAATAATCGTTCGTCATATTTACATTAACGTTTACGAATTCATTTTATTGTTTGATCTCTTTTTTTTTTTTAAATTTTTTGGAAGGTATATTATTCATTATGTACGTGTATAACTTTGGATTCGGTTCCCAAAAAAATTATGCTTACTTTTATTAACTTCCGTTATGCTCCTTTCAATAAGAATCTGAGTATATCGTAAATTCCATTTTAGAAGATGATATCAGTAAAGCACTTTTTATTTTTTTTTCCATATGTTTAATGGCTAATTGAATATTACTACGGTGAATTTTAAATACCTATTTATAAACATAAACATTAACCACCACCGTTAATATTGCTATGATTGTTGACGTCTACGGTTTATATCAATATTTGTCTGATGGTTGTGATGGGGGCTGTGTATTGTTACAGATTTAACTTTAAAGTGGCTGCATCCTTTATAATATACAATCTTGCGCAAGCATGTATAATTATTTGCATATCTTCGATATAACCTGAAAAACCCTTTCAATAAGTTTTAAAATTATAGTATATCTTATTATTATCAAAGTATTTTATTATTGAAGCACTATATATTTTATAGCAACTCACTTGGTGATAGTGTTTACCATTAGAATATTCTTTATTAATACTCCTAGTGGTTTAGGAACCATGGACGGTAATACACCCACAAAAAGCCTTTTGTGGCATAGCCAATGAAGATTCTTCGACGCTTAACTTAGTGAGGAGAATATTTGAAGATTGAATAAAGAAGGATTAGAAGTGCTTTGAAGGAGAAATTGAGATAGATAGATCTAGAATCTTTTCACTTAAGGTATCAAAAATCCTATTTATATGGAATGAGGCCAACCTATTAAGGCCATGTGTCGATTAGAGATTAGTCAGTACAAAATTCGAGATGGGAGCATGATCAATAAAAGAAAGGATAGTCACCTTTTTGCTAGTTGGTAGGTCTTGAAGAAGAAGACTATCACATCGGAGTAGGCAATTGGCATAACTTGGAATGCTAGATCACTAAACTGTATAATAAGTTGTCACATAGCATTTGATAAGGAGAGAAAGAGAGAGAGGAGAATTAGGTCTCACTTTATGGTATGCTCCCTTCGACTAAGCTGAACTCCGAATAGTAAGCTTGGTCCAACCTGGTGGTCGGGAGGAGATTGCCAAGCTATGGGTCTAATTGTTGTAGGTTTTTCAAGTGCTTGGAGCTTGGGACTAAGGGGATTGGTTGCCACTAGGTTTTGAGAAAAGTTTCTAGTTCCTTTCCTGGTTCAAAGTTGGAGCTATGTGCTTAGAGTTCGTCCTAACCGTTATACGGGTATTTGGTGTAGTGAAGGCTCATCCATATCTGGGCTTGAGTTAGTCCATCCACTTAAGAGGGAATTGAGGCTTTGGGATAAGAATGTCATCGATCAGACCTAGTGACTTGGGCTCTAGCCTTTAGAGCGTTAGGTTGAAAAGGGAGTTTCAATACCACTATTTCTATAATGAAACTTTTTTAAGGATAATTAAATGATTCGATATAATAATTTTATCTTGAATTGTAATACTATTTTTGTAAAGTTACTAGGGTCTTATCATTTTATTAGGAAGTGTAATCAATATTAGAGTTTTGATATGTTATAAATATAGACTTACCTTAGCAGAAAATAATAATATTACATAAATTCCTAAAAGTATATGTTAAATTTTATTTTATTCTATTCAATTCTATTATATTTATTTATTTATTTTCACAATTTCACATTTTAAATCCAAAGGAGGAGTGTGGCACTATATTATTAAGCAGGCATCAACATATTATATTTTAATATTTTCTTATTACGTTATAATTACATAAGCTAATATAATTTATTAATGTTGTATCAAAAGATAAGTTTCAGATCGAAGTTTTCATAAAACCGAAGTATAGTTACAATATTGGAATTAACAATACAACATAATTTTTTTAAAATACAAGGCGTACTTTTTTTGGGGTTTTATAAAATCACCACGAGCAGATAAGTGATTTTTCGATATGGTTAATTGTTGTGATATGGGTCAGATCTTATAGAGAGCTATTGTAAACAGGTCACATTGACGGAATAGGATGCTATTGTAGAAAATTATAGTGTACTAGTTGTTTAGCAGCTAATACTAACGGTGAAACCAATATGAGACGACTGTATTGGTCTAGGAATCAACTAAATCCTCGCATGTTTAGAGCGTTTATGTGTCCGTGCGCATGGCAGTGAATCGAGGTGCAACAATTCTGTTGCATATTCACTACACTATATGAGCACGTAAGAGTAAGACTCCAAAGCTAACTACTAATCCACATATTTAATATAATAAATTCATTAAACTCTCATTAATGATTCTTTGAAAGAAAGACTTTCTAACGAATAGGAAATATGAAAAATTTTCAACAAATTAATTGAACCAAATAAACCTAACAGCTACAGTCTATAAACATAAGACAACAATTGAATCAAGCTTAATCGTTTCCCCAAATCAAATTGTCCTCATGATCCTCCTCACAAAAGCTGGCATTCTACCTCCTCCATAGAACAACCATAACTAAGGTAACCATAATTGTCATGATCTTCATAATCATCTGAAATAAAAGTTATGAAAGGGTGAGCAATGAAGTCTTGTGTAAGACCACCATGTGCAAATACAAACATATGCCAAAACACGTAGTAATTATAATGCAGCAAATAATTCGTACACCGCACAATTTGTTTAATTAATCAATAAATATTGCCGAATTTCATTTTTTTTTTCTTAATTTTAAGTTTATGTTAAGCCCGGCTCTATTAAAATAAGAACAATATTCCCATCGGTCACACATATCTTACATTCTTCTTTATATTCATAGTAATTCTCAAATTGATAGTCATGTGAACCGATGCCTTTGTATCAATAACCTACTCATGGTTCACCACTTGGATTAAAGAATGAGATACCCTATTTGTATCAGTTTTTATTGCCATTACATTTAAAATTTCATAGTTTGATTTACTTTCACTTGTCTTATTCAGTAAGGATGGGTAAAAAAAATTGAGCCCAAACCAATTTGCATACTAAGTTGAACCAAACCAAATTGTATGTATGGTTTTTTACTTTTTTTTTTTTTTTGCAATTTAGTTTAAAAAATTTTCAAACTAAACCAAACCATTAAAATGTGGTTGGTTTGGAAGTATAACTAAACAAATCCGTCAAATCAAATATGCAATAAATTTTTATTATGATAATTTATAAATTATATATATAATTGGACTCAAAATTTATACTATATGCTATTTTTATAAATAAAATTAGCTATTTATAAACATTTGAAATATTTTACTCCCATAAATATTGACTTCATTAACATCTATTGTGATATCAATACTTGTTATGAAATAAATCCAATACTTTTATATAATATTACATGTTATACAAATATACTTTTTTATATTAGAAAATATGGCCAAATTCGTTAGTTAAATTAAATCAAATAGAAATTTTATAGTTTAGAAAAACTCATAATTCAGAGCGTACAGTTTGATTCAAAATTATAAAAAATTAGACTACATTTTATGCTTTGGATTGATTTGGAGGGAAAACTAAACCAATATGAACCCGCTCAGCCTTATTATTGAGTATTTGATAAAGTACCTCAATTTGATTGGGAGAAACATTCAACCTCAGAGTATTTTCTAAAACCCTTCTCAACCATCCAAGCTAACTTTGTCTAACCCTTTATATTCCTTCATTTCACAATTTTGAAGCACCATCTACCTTTTTTGTAAATCACTCATTTAAATTATATATGAGAGATAACTCATATTTTATTTTTAGGAGCTCTTTAGAGGTATAAGGATTGAGCCAAAGCTTTAATGGCTGATATAAAATCATATGTCTTGAATTAGTTTGTACGTTCTTCTCATCAATGAGGATTATTTAAAAGAGATGTAAGCGAGATAGAAAATAGTATTCTCAAATCCTACAAAGGAGGAAACAAGAATAAATCATGACAACAACAAAAAAAAAAAAAAAAAAAATCCATAAAAGGAAAGCAAAAATAAAAAGAGAGAAAGAAAGGGGTTAATCGATCAGATATACTCCTGCCCAGTTGACTGCCTTAGCTTGGCAGTTGACCTTTATCCAACGAGTGCATTTTCTTGGCTAAGTAAATACGGTTGTGTGCCACTTCAAGCAATCTTCCAATAATGATGTATATACTTCTCAATGTAAAAGAGTATATAGCACTAATTATTTGCTATCTTTTACAAAAGAAGAAATAAACATATGAAAAGGACCATAAACATAATACTTTTCAAAAGGAAAAAACAAAAAAAAAACAACATTACTGCTCTTTGAACTGTGACGACATAAAGACAAGAAAATGTTAGAATTGCAGCTAAAGATCTTGTCAAACAGCTATTAAGAGGATTATAGTGGTGACTTAAAAATCAGTCCAGTCATTGTAATTATGCCGGAACCCAACTTTCCTTTCAGATATCTTGTGTATCCACCAGTATTTGGCTACCTTCTCTTATTCACACTTATCATGTACAGATTAACCACTAGAATTTGAAAAAAGATTTATTGAGTATATTACATATTACATATTATGTGTACTTAGTGTAGAAACATTAATAAAATGTTAACATATATAATAATAGAATGAGTACTTTTTAAATCATTTACCACCACTTCTAAATCTTCCAAAGTAAGAACTGTACCCTTTAGCTTTGCCACTTTATAACTAGTGTAATGATTCAAAGTTGGGTTCTGCAAGGTGCAAACGCATTTGACCTTGTCAAAATCATTGGGTAGAGAAAAAGTAAAATTCTAAATTATGAACAATCTGATTTCACATTACTAGTCTTAGATGTTGTGAACATGTAATATAAATAGAATAAAAAAATACAAAGCCATAAAAAGGTCCATATCGTTTGTAACAAAGCTAAATTCTAAATTATGAACAATCTGGTTTCACATTATTACTCTTAGATGTTGTGAACAAATAATATAAATAGAATAAAAAATTACGAAGCCATAAAAGGTCCATATCCTTTGTACTAGCAGCTAAATAACCAAATTATAGGGACAAGGCTATTCCATATCAATAGCTTGAGCCAAAGTTGTAATAAGATGGTTTAGAATACCTTCTATGAAGAAGAAAGCCCATGCAATCTATAGTTCGAGCTGTTGGAAACGGTGAAGCATACTAACAAGAGTTAGCTGAGAAATCCAAGTATTTTGGGGGTGTGGAATCTAAATTTGGTACTGGAAAAATTAGGCAATATGTAAGAAAAATTCTTATAAGCACATTCTAGCTGCGAAAAATGACGCAGAAGAGAGTAAAAAGCTCAATGGCTACAGTGGGAGTAATATTTTAAAGTTCAGCCAAATCAGTCAAGAGCGTAATTCAATCACATTTTAAGACTGACTTCATAAATTAGTTAGATGTGTTTTCTTGTTGGTGGATGCAGCTAACACACCAGATGCTTCACGACACAATTTATGCATGCTGTTGTGTTAAAATGTGATTCACGTTGGCTCATGTCTAGCCCATGTAAATTTAAGTCCATTAAACACATTCTAGAGGAGATGTTAGGTGGAATGTCTAGAATATATTAGTTAAGATATTTATATGGATGTTTCTGTGGATGTACTAGATGTTAGATGAGCACTTTTAGATAGTGTTTTATAACCATTGGATTAATTTAATCTCCACCATTGATTGAGGAGAAGAAAGCCTATATATATGCATACTCCTACTCATTTTGATCCAATGTTCATCTACAAATCATCAAAAATTAACCTGAATCTTTGCATTTTTTTAAAGTCCACATGGAATACTACTAATAAGGACCAAAAATGTGTATCCATTCATCTAAATTGTAGATTAATTCAAGCTTGAAAATGGAAAAAAATAAAAACTTATTTAGATGAATCATGCAAGATCCAATCTTTTTGGCAAGAATAAACAAATTTGTTTAGATGAATCTAGTTAAAGTGATACCTGATTTACCCAATTGGTTCTAATTTAATCACCTTTCCCTAGTTTTATCGCATGGCAACTCCATTTGTTTTCAAAAAATAAGAAATTGGGTTTTCCTTAGTTTAGACTAAATAGACATAGGGTTTTGTTTAAATGAAATTAAGGAAAATGAATAAAAACGGAAATAATTAGGCTCAACACCAACTAAATGCCTATGGAGAGAAAGTCATAGGAAAAAAAAAAAGGGTTGTAGAAAGATTACTCATTAGCATTACTGAAAAGTATAACCCCATAGTTACCACTATTGGAGAAATAAAATATCTCACCACTTTAGTCATAAAGTTGGTTGGAACACTTGAGGCTTAAGAGAAAAGATGAAGTGGGTAATAGGAAAATTCTCTTAAAAATGCCTTTTAGTTGAAATTGAATATAAGGACTTAGAAATCCAACTTTAGAAGAAAGGAGGAAAATTTTAGGAAAGCATATAGAAACATGCACCATCAAAAAAGGGAAGATATTTGCCATGTTATTGTTGTATTTGCAAGAACACCAACCATCTCAAAAAAGATTGTTACTTCCACAATAAGCTACAATGTCGATATTGCAAATGATTTCGACATTTGGAGAAGGATTGCAAATTGGAGGAAAAGCATCAAGCTAACTGCATTAGACAAAACTCAAGCAATGACCTGCTTTTCTACACTTGTAATTCAGTAGCAAATACTGGAGATGTTATATGGTGTATTGATAATGGTGCTAGCAACCACATGGCCTACAGCAAAAGTGTCTTTCAAAGCCTTGACGTTTCCTTCAAAAACGATGTTAAACTCGATGATAGCTATATCTTGAAGGTTGAATGGAAAGGATCCATCAACATCAATGCATCAAAAAGTATACCAATCATTAATGATGTCATGTATATTCCTAATTTTCAAACGAATCTATTTAGTATTAGGTAAATGATGGAGGTAGTGCACACCTTGCACTTTGAAGGTGATTCATGCAATATTTATAATAGTTAAGAGAAGTCTCTCATCATTGCTAAAGTGGGAATGAGGGAACATAGATGTTTTCCTTTATAATTGCAATATCTTGGCAATACTATGCATACTTAAGATGATTAGTCTTGGCTTTAGCACAAGAGACAAGGCCACTTGAAAATTTTAAGGCGTAAAAATACGACATTAGAAAAGGATGATGTCAAATCTCTCACAAATTCAAATAGCCTACGGCGTTTATGAAGCTTGTTCATAAGGTAAATAATGAAGAAAGCCTTTTCCTTCAAGAAGTTCTTGGAGAACGAAAGAAACCTTAGAACTTATTTAGGTAGATGTTTATGGACCTATAGGACACCATCACTTCAATGGAGCTAGTATTTCATCCTTTTTATAGATGATTATTCTCAAATGACTTGGGTATATTTCATGTAGGGGAAGTAAGAGGTATTAAAAAATTTCAAGAAATTTAATAATCTTGTGGAGAATTAAAGTGGTAGAAGCATTAAATCCTTGAAGAGCGATTATGGAAAGGAATATAATAATAAAGAATTTGACAAGTTCTATGAAGATGAGGGAATTGAGCATTAGACATTAGTTAAATACAACCCTTAGTAAAATGGAGTTTCAGAAAGGAAGAATAGAACAGTTATGGAGATGGTAAGATCTATGCTTGAGGAGAAATACCTACCAAAGACCTTCTAGGTTGAAGTAATGTATCCTTCAGTTTACATCCTCAATAGATGTCTTATTAGAGAAAACCAGAGGATAACATTAATAGAAGTATGGAGTAGATGAAAGTGCTCAACTAAACATCTCAAGGTCTTTGGCTACATCTGTTATGCTCATATCCCAATTGAAAAAAGACAAAAGCCTAAGGAGAAAACTGAAAAAGGAATCTTCCTTGACTATAGTATGAAGTCAAAAGGTTATCGAGTATATAACCTGAAGACCAAGAAATTGATCATTAGCAAGGATGTTTAGCTCGATGAAAATGCCTTGTTGAATTGAGATGAAGAAAAGGTGGAAAGAAAAACAATAACAATTCCCATAACATGAAGAACTACACAATAAGAAGAATAAGATGAGACATAATAGAAAACTGGGGATGATTTAGAACCACAATCTACATCATCACTAAGATCTTCTAGATCTCCAATATCAGCATAGGAAACTGAGAGAAGATCTTCGATAGTGTTATGGCTTGGAGTGTACACAATGGGCTAGTACCAGAATGGAGGATTTAATAGTAAATGTGCATGGATATCACACACGCACTAAGGTACAAACATAAGCAAGGATTGAGCTCGAAATAAGGTTCGACATAACTCACAAACACTAAATGTCACTCGGTTTCAAATGAGAGATTAGATGTGACTCACTAACTCGCTCAACTAAAAGGTTCGCCACAATCTTAAGGATAAGACTGATAAGAATACGAGAGAAATTAAAGAGTAAAGCGCTCTCGATAACCCGACAAATGAAAGCTTTAAGAGCTCAAGAATAACCTTACTCAAAAGAGAAAAGTTCCAAGTGTAATTACTGTATGTATATTCTTCACTATCTGATAATCTCCTATTAATTACAAATGTTACTATTTATAGTAAGTCCTAAAACCTCAGTGATAAAATTATAAGTAATGTATAAGGCCTTAAACCCTAAAGAATAGGTCTATAATTAAAAATAAAAAAAATATGTACGAGAATATAAAACTATGTATTTAACAAAAGAAGTCAGCATGTAGTCATTTAACCTGTCTTAAAAGGAGCAGGATTTCAACTGGGCGAAGTCGGCAGTTGCATGTCCGAGTTCGAGGAGTCCCTGAAGTCTCACAATGCTTGGCCGAGATACTTGGAAGGTCAACCTATAGTTGCTGAGTTCTATAGTTAGTCGGCACTAGTCTCTTCGTGCCGTGCCGTGCCGAGTAAATCTTTAACCTTGAATCCTTAGCTGTGTGGTCTCTCGGTACATAATAAACTTAATGCTGAGTGGCTATTTTTCTACCTCTTGGTCTTCTAGCATTAGTTTGGCCTTGGAAAAAGTTGATTGGCTTCGGCTTTAAACAATTCAACTTCGGGTTAAAACAGGTTGGCTTTAGCTTCAGGCAGGTTGGCATTAGCTTAGGACAGGTCAGCTTTGGCTTAGAGAGAGTTGCAGGTTGATTCTTATCATTACTGTGGGTTCGAAAAGAAGTTATCTTCAACGCTAAACAATGAGCACGTATCGGGATACCGAACAAACTTCTCTTCCATTTTTTCTTCACCATAGGTGCTAAGTTGCTCTGGATTTCCACAACACTCATAGGGGTTAAGCTGTAGATTTTCTTATTCTTCCGAATCGTGTAAGTGTTAAGAAGCCATCATGGATCACTTTCTGGTCATACTTCCATAGTCGTCCAAGAAGTAAATTTATGGCATTCATAGGGACCACGTTGAAGTCAATCTCATTCTCATATTGTCTTGCCTTGAATGCTATCCGAGCCTTCTTATGTATATGGACCATACTCTTGTCATTAAACCACTTCAGTCCATAAAGTCGGGGATGTGTGTAGGTTGGCATCTTCATCTTTTCTACTAGCTCAGTAGAGATGACATTGGTGCAGCTTCCTTCATCAACAACTAAGGAATAGGTTTTCCTATTCACCAAATATTGATTATGAAATAAATTTTCCCTTTGTTTGGGATCTACTTTCAGGTCGACTCGTCGACTTATCATGGCTAAGAGTTCATTTTTAGCATAAACATTTTCTTCTATCAACTTGTCATCTAAACTCTTGTCACTTTAACTCTTTACTTGAGCTTCAGGTCCTTCGCTCTTCAAGATCATGACCTTTTTACCTAGACATTGAGAAGTAATATGCTTGTAGCCTAAGCACTTGAAGAATTTCACTTCTTGGGCCTTAGTGCCAAGGACTTTCTCTTTCTCTACCTTCATTGTCTCGGCTTGATCGGGTCGGTTAGACTCACCTTTCTCGATCTTCTTCTTTAGTCCTCTTCTCTCGACATACCTTTCTGGTTCAAGGTTAACTTGTTGAGGTTAGTTAGTTAGCCTTTGATACCTTCTCTTTCTCTGTCTTTCTACTCTCAATGCTAAATTGATTAGTTTGTCCAATGAGTCAAACGACTGTAATTTAACTATGTCGGCAATGTTGTCTTGAAGTCCACTTAGAAACCTAGCAATAATGTAGTCTTGTGGCTCGGCAATCTCATATCTCATTATTAAGGTCTTAAACTCTTGCAAGTACTCATCGACAGTGTTTTAGCCCTGTCTCAGGTGTTGGAAAGCATAGAGCATCTCTTACTTGAAGTAAGTTGGCATAAAGTGTTGGTTCGTTAACCTCTTCATAAGCCTCTAAGTTCTGATCGACTCTTCTTCTTTGGCATCTCCCTTGGTGATCAATTTATCCTACTAAAGACTTGCATATTCAATAAGGGATAATGAAGTCAGCTTAAACTTTGTTTCGGTCATCACACTCATAGCACTCAAACAACTTCTTGACTCGAAGAACCCAGTCAAGGATCTCTTCAAGTTGGCTACTTCCATGAAGGTTGGTAATTTAAGCTTGATGTTGTTAAGTCTTTATCTATGTGCTCGAGGTTCATCCCCTGTGTTCTTAACTAGTCGGTTCACCTCAAATTGGCCACTTCTATTGGAGCTCTAATTGGCCATATTTCTTCTTAACCTTAGCTCTTTAGGTTCCTTGATTTGTTTTGGAGTCAACACTCCTATCATTGCTTCTTCTCAACATAGGTTAGTTTTCTCTCCTTTTCAGTTCAGTAGCCCTTTGTGGTTGTTGTCCATCATCATTAAGCTCATTGCCACTTCTACCAGTGGGTGTTTGTTTCCCTCTTCCATCTCAATCAATACATCTACGGCCTTTGACTAAACCGTTAAGCTCTTGGATAGAACAGTAAGATTTTGAATCTAATATTCTAAGTTATCAATACGTCTCCTCAAGCTTCCATGAGAACTATCTCCACTATTATTGATACTATCTTTAGACATTCTTATCCATGCAGTGATAATAAAAGGAAATTTGAATAATACGATTTATAACAAACATAATTACAATAACTTAGAAACGACCACTAGTTGGCTTTTCTCTATCATTACTAACAAACACTTCCACAGCAACTAGAATCAATTACTATTGCTTGACTCAACAACAGCATAATACTATGATTACTAAAAAACATGAGCAACACACTACACTACAGAACAACAACTAATAGATGTTCTAATGACAAAGCAAACTTTAAAGAACACCGTACGCGTGTCTCCTCAAAGCTTTGATACCAAGACGTTACAGCTTGGAGTGTACGCAACGAGTTGGTACCAGAATGGGTAGTCGTGGTTCAAGTGGGTATGAAGAACAGGAAGTAAAACAGAGGTTTTGACAGTGAATGTGTGTGGATATCATGCACTAAGACATAAACACAAGTAGGGATTAAGCTTGAAGTAAGGATTGATACGACTCATAAATACTAAATGTCACTGGGGTTTCAAATGAGAGGTTAGATGTGACTCATTAACTCGCTTAAATGGGTTTGCCACAATTTTAAGGACAAAATTGATAAGAAAACGAGAGAGATTAAAGAGTAAAGTACACTCAATAATCCGATGAATGCAAGTTCTAAGAGCTCAAGAATGATCTTACTCGAAAGAGGAAAGTTTTAAGGGTAATTATTGTATGTATATTCTTTATTATCTGACAATTTCTTGCTAATTACAAATGTTGCTATTTATAAGAAGTTTTAAACCCTTAGTGGCAAAATTGTAAATAATGAACAAAGCCTTAAGTCTTAAAGAGTAGGCCCATAATTAAAAATAAAGAAAATATATACAAGAATACAAAACTATGCGTTTAATAGAAGAAGTTGGTATGCAGTCATTCGGCCTGTCCTAGAAGGAGTAGGATTCGAACTGGACAAGGTTGGCAGTTGGAAGTCTGGGCTCGAAGAGTCCCTAAAGTCTCATGGTGCTTAGTTGAGATACTTGAACGATCGGTCTACAATTGCTGAGTTCTATGGTTAGTCGGCACTAGTCTCTCTGTGTCGTATCGAGTGGATCTTTGACCTTAAGTCCTCGATTGTATGGTTTCTCGGTTTCTTGGCAGACGACAGACTTGATGTCGAGTGGCTCTTTTTTTTACCTCTCGATCTTTTGGCATTAGCTCGGCCTAGCAAAAGATGACCAGCTTTTACTTTGAACAATTTAGCCTTGGGTTAGAATAGGTCGGCTTGGGATAGGTCGGTCTCGACTTAGAGATAGTCATAAGCTGATTCCTATTAGTTAGAGTCACTACCTTAAAAAGCAAGGCTCCTTAGTCGTATATATGAACATGCAATTTTGTCATGATGGAACTAAAAAGCTTTCAACCAATCGTTAAACAAAAAGGACTGGATTAAAGCAATGGAGAAAGAAATCAAGATGATACAAAAGAATGAGACATAAGAGTTGGATCTACCAAACAACAAAGAAGTAATTGGAGTTATATTAATCTATAAGACAAAACTCAATGGGACCATACAATTCAAAAGCATAATGCTCAACTTGTAGCAAAAGGATATTCTCAACTTTTAGGTATTGATTATACAAAACTTTTGCACCAATAGCACGATTAGATACTATAGGAGCACTTATGGCATTAACGACTCAAAAGAGACGGAAGATATACCAGATAGGCAAAAGTCATCATTCCTCAATGGATACATTGATGAAGAAATCTATGTGGAGCAACCTTAAGGATTCATAGCTAAAGATCATGAAGACAATGTCTTGAGGTTGAGGAAAGTACTTTATGGATTGAAGCAAGTACTGAACGCTTGGTATAGCAAAATAGACTACTATTTCATGGATCAAGGATTCATGAGGAGCTTTAATTGAGCCAACACTTTATATAAAGAATTAAGGCAACTCAAATACACTTATTGTTTATTTAATATCTAGATAATCTCATATATACTAGAAACAATGAGAAAAAGGTTTAAGACTTTAAAGAAGATATGATGAAGATGTTTCAAGATGAGTGACCTCGACTTAATGCATTATTTTTTTGGGATTGAGATGAATCAAAAAGTAGGTGGAGTGTTTATGCCTAGAGGAAATATATAGAGTCACTTTTGAAGAAATTCAAGATGGAAGGTTGCAAGATAGTTGCAACACCACTAGTCCTCAGTGAAAAGTACAAGAAAGAAGATGGCTTAAAGAAAGCTTATGGTTCCAACTATAGAAGCCTCACTGGAAGCTTATTGTATTTAATAGCTATAAGGCTAAACATTGTGTTGGCCATAAGTTTGCCATCAAGATTTATGCATAGCCTAAGTACATTAGGGAGCTCCAAATGAATTCTTAAGTACTCATCAGGTAAAAAAAAACTATTGGATTTGGTATATGTCCACAAATGAAGCAAGGTTGATTGGTCACATAGATAGTAATTGAGGAGGATTTGTTGACAACATGAAGAGAACCTCTAACTACAATTTTTCACTTGGTTATGGAACATTCTCATGGTGTTCTAAGAAACAAGAAATTGTAGAACAATCATTGGTAGAGGCATAATATATCGTTGCTATAGCAATAGCAAGTCAAACAATTTGGCTTAGAAGGATTTTCGAAGACATGAGAGAAAAGCAAAAGAAGTCTACAATAATTTATTATGATAATAAGTCAAGGATAAATTGCTAAAGATCTAGTGTATTATAACAGGACAAAGCATATCGACATCAAGTATCACCTCCTACAAGAAAGCAAAAGACAATGGAGACATTGAGCTTAGGTACTATGAGACAAACGAATAGCTTGCTGACATATTTATAAAGGCTCTCCCATAGTAAAGTTCGGGATGCCATAGGATATGCTTAGAGTTAAGCCAAAGTGAATTAAGGAGGAGTGTTAAAATGTGATCCACTTTAGCTCATGTCTAGCTCATGTCTAAGCCTAAGTCTATTGCAGTAAACACATTCCAAAAGAAATGTTAGGTGGAGTCTAGAATATGTTAATTGAGATATTTCTATAGATATTTTCATGGATATTCTAGATAGTAGATGAGAGTTTTTAGACAATGTTTTATAACCATTGGATTAGTTTGATCCCCATCATCTATTGAGGAGGTGAAAGCCTATAAAATGGCATGCTCTAACTCATTTGTAAGCAAACAAAAATCAAAAGAAATATACCAACTCTCTATTATATTCTATTTTCCTTTAAGAACTATTTTCTACCGTAACTCTTTTTCAACCTAATTCTATCTCCACATTTCCTATTCAAGTTATAAACTAATACCCTTCCAATTCAAGTTATATACTAATGCCCTTCCACATACTAACACATTGAAAACTAGAAGTAAGAAATCGCAAAAGCAACCATATTTTAAATCGCCAAGCTCAATTTCAGCCACAAAATAACCATGCATAGCATAAAAATATATATTTTTTCTAGTTATGTTATAGGTTCACATTTAGGTGTCTATTTCCATAATTATAGGTACCTAGATCACAAAATCCAGAATTATCAAATCCACGAGTAACCCCTAACGTCTACTAGCAAATGCACCTTTACACCTTCAGACTCTGGCATTGAATCAAGATAAGCTAACAAAGTGTATCTAAAATGGAACTAAAAAACTTGAGGGAACATGTAAATGAGAACATAAAGGTTTCAACTTTTACTAAAATTGAAAAAGGAAAAATCATTTAATATTTAAGATAATGAATAAGCATAAAGAGGTTCAGTTCACCTAATACGTTTACAGATTAAGATCATTCAAGGTACATTTTTTGGCGTTTCCTAAAATCTATTGCCGAATAATGAAGCGAAGCGTCTATGGTGATTTTCATCTTCCTCACAAACGTAATGTGTTAATGAAAAAACGAGACAACATGCTGAAATCAACTATGGCAGTGGTCATCAAGGCCAGGGGAGGCTGGCGACCACCGGGGAGGGATTGCACAACTCCCTATAAGTAGCCGGATATTAATTTTTTTTAATTTTTACTAACTTATTATAAATTAAATATTAATATTTTTTTTTTTTTTTTTTTTTTTTTTTTTTTTTTTTTTT